>CAHIKZ030000073.1:652500-1260893 GCA_903632075.3 Acanthosepion pharaonis
AGGCAGAGTCTTTTTATGTTTAACGTATAATCTGAAATAATAAAAGTTTGTCTTTGTTCGAACAATCGCTATAAAGATTTTGCCAAAGAAGGAAAAACATGTGACTAAAGTTTGGAGCTGACAACCATTGAAAAGGCATTGTGACAATAACAGTTAATATAATATAGGCAGTAAATTCCACTGGTAAATGTTTGAATCTTGATAAAAGCAAAAATCTGTAAATGCAATTATTTGCGAATTGAATCTAAACCATCTTTTGATATGCTCATGTGCCAAACATGAGTGATTCAAAAGAACATACATACAGAAATCCCTCTGTCGCATAGTAAAATGTGTCTGTAAATGTTTATGTATTTCCATTTATTATTGTCATGATTATTGCTTATCGGATTGTTCGCCGTTTTCTTTCTTTTTATCCTTTTCTTCTCCTTCGGTTCTAGAATTAAATATACGTTGAAAAATCTTAGTCAACGGCAGATCTTCTCTTGTCAGCTAACGCTTTCGCACCAGTATTTGACAGATCTAATCTATTTTCAATGCATAAAAATGAGATTTCCCGCTCGTGGGTTCATCTAAGCAGTTACAAACTGATGGTTGTCAGATTCTGGCTTTTATGCTTGATTAGTCAAGTGTGAAGCAATTATTTATTGGAAATTACGTCAGATTGGAAAAAAAATACTTTAAAGTAAATAGAAAGAAAAAAGAAAGAATCTAGAAAAATATGAGAAGGAAAAAGTAAGACAAAAAGAAGAACAGCAAAAATAAGTTGAGATGTGATATAGAAAAGGAGGAGAAAAAATGGAGAATGTGACAGGAAAAGGATAAAAATGAGAAATAAAAAAATGCGATAAGCAGGGAAATAGAAAAAAATAGAAATAGAAAAATGGCAAGTTAAATATTGGAAGAAAAGGTATGAGGGAAGGAAGAAAATAAGGAGAGAAATAAGATATAAAAAAGAAAGAGTTACAGAAAGAAAATAAAAGTGTAAAAAGATCACAATTGTAAGATGAGGGTGGAAATATAAAATGAAAAAAAGAGATGAAGAAGAGTTACCGCGTCTTTTTAGTTTGTTGCCTGTGTTTATTCTTTTTTTTTTTGCATTCATCGTGATTATTATCATTATCTAAAGATTATTACGTATATATTGATGTGTATCTTCGAACATCTCGGCTTATATTCCCAAAAAAACACGTCGATTATTATGTCAGAAGTAACCTTAATACATACTCCAATAATTTGTTCTATTTGCTTGAAAAAACTCTATGCACTATATTTGCTGAAATGAATTATTATTTAAGTACATGTTGCTTTTCTGCAGCTACCATATAAAATGAAAGATTTGACTTATTAAGAAAAAATCTTTTATATCAACGCGCCACTAACTGTAAAAAAAGTCTAGTCTAAAAATAATAGAAACAGTCATCATAAAAATATTAAAAAATCAACTCTTAACGACAACTACGAACACGGCCATAATGTATTGACAGTGTTTGGGAATTAAGAATATGTCTACGCCCTAGAAAATTACACGCCATTTACAATAACAAAACTGAAAATCATTGAAAATGGCTAGTACATTATCTGAAAGCGCTCAGTATAAACAAACATTTCTATTCAAATAAGTCCAAAAAGTTGATAGTTTCGCAGACAGAAGCACAATAAAGACTGAAAAAATATGCTCTATTGGTATTTTTAATCAAGCATGCATTACAGAAGGATTGCTGCTTCCCAATGCACACATCCGCGCACGCGCGAACGCATATATTGTTTAAAATTTTCTATATTTATGGGGAAAACGTTCAATACTGGAGACAGAACGTGTATAAATAGACAGAAGAAGCAATAGGTCTGTCAGTTTCACACCTCAAAAGACCTTCAGACCATGTGTCAATACTACTTTCATGAGTTCTACATATAGGCCATTGGACAATGTGTGCTTTTCTCTCGTTCCAATTTTAGTAAAAAAAAACAGAATTGTTGCAAAGATTAAGTGTAAATTTATTAACAGGTGATAGATATTGGTTATAGTCATATGGTTGGTGACAAATAATTGAAGGCGCAACATTGCCGTGTTCCATTTTTTTCATACAATCGAGACCATTTGATAAACATATTACTGGGAGGATTTGCACTGCAGCTATTACATTAATATTAGTATTTTTAAACTGACAGAAAGCATATACACGTACATATGCAGATACGCACAGACATTTGCGTCCGTGTGCCTGTATGTGGTTGAATAAAGTGAAAAAAATGAATATTTTTAATATTTGTTCAATGATTATTTTTAGATTGATATCATCATCATCGTCCTTTAGCTGGTGTCGGAATGATTCAGCAGAACAATCCCAAATTCATCAACTAAATATGCAATCCTGCGCATAATCTTAACTTGAATGACTTGAAGCAGTTTCTAATTATTGAATATCTTAAAAATAAAATTCTGAACGAAGCTTTAATTCAAGAGTCATTAGAACTTAAGGGTGGGACTCAGTAATCTGTAGAAGAAAGACGAACAAATGAAACTGAGATTTAATTAAGTAAAAGGAGCTGAGAAAAAGATAAATAACAACAGGTATTCATACGCAATTCTTATAACACTGATATTTGAATGTTTCTATTATTTTAAAAAGGCGTTTTGCAGTTTGTTATCGAATCACTTCTGTAATGCTTAATTTTTAAAAAATTAACATTGCTGTCATATTTTGAAAAATATTTAAAATGAACAAGTAACGTATGTGTTTAAGTTTTTGCTTTAATATATCACTGACGCCAACTTTTGTATGTTTTTATTATACATAAACGTGTATGTAATTATGTGTGAGCGGAGGATTATGTGTGAATATCGCTAGAAACATGCTTGTAAGTAATTAATATTTGTTTACTACTGCTATTTGGTTGGCTTCGACGTTTACCAATGATCATGAGAATATTATGAATAAATTCATCATCTCTCCTTTTAGGACCATGCTGTCAAATGTGCGTCAAATAAAAAGAGTCTTTTTAATGTCATCCAGTAAAAATAAGTTGCAAGACTCAGTTTTTGACAAGTCCGTGATATATTTGTTAAAACCAGAATTTAGCTACACAATACATTATCTCATTTATTTCATACAAAAATGAATCACTGAAGAAAACATGAGAAATATTTTCACAAAGAATGTATTTCTTGAAGTTAATGATTAGTTTGTCTCCCATAAACACGGCATATTTTTAAAAATGATAATCAACAATGCAAGGCTGAAAATATTGCTTTTTTCTTACATCGTTTTTTTTTTTAAATTAAAATATATTAATTATTTTCAGTATCTGTCTATATTTCTGAGATAAGGTATGATGTACACTATTTACATTATTGGGACTATACTCATCTTGTCGCCATATTTATTACAACGTTTCGGTTCTTGTACGCTCTGGCTTTCTTCAGGTGGTTAGAATGTTGAACTGATCCCTTTATTTCGCTCACTGGGGTAGACTGTTCTAGTACCACGTGCCATGTTTAATAGGTGTCAGTTACCTCCAGTTAATTCCCCTCTCCAAGTTCTCCACCGCCTTAACCAGCTATTGAACTCACACACTTTGGGTGCTGGCACTGGATCTAACTAACGTCTTTATCCACTGTGCGATGTGTCCTTGAAGACATCTGTGTATGAATTTCTGGGTATTATAAACCTAATGTCTTCAGCAACCTTTTTTACCAGTGCTCATATTGCAATTTTTGTTGTTATTATCGCTTTTCTCTGGCACTCCTTATTACTGGTTCCCATATTGTATTCATTTCTATGCTTGGTCGACTCAGGAGATTTTTGTGGCCTAACATATGTACTGATTTCTTAAGTTTACGAATTTTCCAATGATATTCTTTGTCTATGATCCCACAGAGGGTGGTGATATCACTTTTCTCTCCATATGTGGTCAGCCACGACGATTCCTTCACGATCATTTCAGTGTCACTGCATCTTCGGAAACCAATGTAAAAATGAGCATAATTCGAGTCATTAAGCACAGCAGTATGAATTTCAGGGTTATCCAGTGGTTGAGGATGGGTATCAGATTTTTATTTATTTATTTCTGTAGGACTATTTTCAACACAAGTCTTTCTTCCTTGATAGTTGTAGATTCTTTTCGTATCTGTTCCCAGCTGGAGCTAAATCATGCATAGACACTGTTGACTCAAGTCCGTCGTCTAATTTTACATAAGTATATTGTGGATTAGATTCGAACTGCTGAACTTCGTCAACTAAAGCTACGTACTTGTTGGTATGGACATTATGAAGTTAAAGAATCGGAACATGAGCTGGTAGCCAATATGGTAAAGAGTGACCACTGAGTGGTCGGCACTGAAATGGAAATATTCTTTCATGTGCTGTAGTATTGGTAGTGCAGAGAGTAGAGATCTTATGACATGCAGTACTGCAGGTAGAATAACTTCCCATTGAGATTCTCACAGATTTCTCAAGGCCAAAGACAATGTGTCATGCTTTCAAATAATTCCTTTGTATCATTCACACTGACCATTACCCTGAGGGTTGTTTTGGGGTAGTTCGACTGGTAGCGATACCCAAAGCAGTGAGGCACTCATGCAATACTTTAGATAAAAACGAGGGATTACGGTCAAAGTGAATATAGGAAGCCTTACCAAACAGTAAATATTTGATTCAGACATTTAATTAGTATACTTGGTGTCATATTAGAGTAACAGAAAAAAAAAATAATGAAATCCTTTATTAGTATGAGCATAGAACTGTTCTTTGAGTAAAAGAGGTTGCTTAAAATCTAGACTGAATCACTCCATTGGTTATGTGACCTTGACAAGGAGAACATTTTCTGAATGTAGAAACATGGTTTCCATCTAGCACAAACAAAACAGTCTGCGCATATTGTTCATCCTCTATAAAGTATGGAAGATCCTGACTTTGATAAAGTGGGCTAACTTGGATATCCCCAGATAAAAAAGACGATTGTGCATCTCAGATACATTTTCTTTGTGGAAGATAGCGCCACAGTGAACACGTTCTCCATCTTTAGATTTTATCGTTTTAATTTTAACAGGCTTCTCCGTATGAAACATTGTTCATTGTCTGTTGATCAGTGACGATGGTAAAACGTCAAGCAGAGAAGTGAGACTATAGCTTCTATAATGAGTGAAACTTTCTTTTCTGCTGAAGCGTACTTTCACTAACTTTTTCTTACTTCTCTCTGTATCTTTTCTCTGTCTGTGATCATGTGTTATGTTTCGTGGATGCACTAAACATATTTTCTTTGTAAGGCTATGTAATTACAAGCACATCTCTCTCTCCATATATATATATATATATATATATATATATATATATGTGGGGGGGTATGTAGAAAAATAGGAAAGAACAGGTTAGGTAAATAATCCGGAGTTCTTTAGTATTTTTGTTTTTATTTTCATTTTTAAAAAACAGTGCTCCATACAGAAGTAGAGCATAAATTATAATTATTTTTTTAAAATATGATTCCTTCGCTACATAAGAGTTCTCATGTTTCAAAAACGAGAGCCGAAAACCTCAATATAATTATTAAAATAAAAATTGAGTTAAAATATCAAGCCCTGTTTCATCCTCAAGCGAAAATTTAGGAATAACCAATCTTGAAATTCACGCATCTTTATAAGTATGTTCATTCGCAAAGTTAATTACTATGGAAACGGCTGGGGCAACCATTTTGGTAAGGAGCCTAAGAGATAATTTTTATCCACTATCAGTCACCTTCGAAAAGAGGTCAAGCTGAGGTACTGTGGAGCCATCCATTTCAAAGCGAATGATGGCATTCATGTGCGTACATCGTCTGGTCAGTCACAGTGAAAGATTATATATATATTTCTTAAGAATTAATGTACTCGTTCTTAATCCGACATTTTCATTACTTCAATTGTTATTTTTAGTGTATTCCATTATTTTTAGCAGACGGGGCATTTTTAAATAGTGTTTATTACGACTATATCCCTTGCGCCCTCAAAAAAAAATAATAAAGAAGAGAGCACATATCTTTTATTCATTTTCTCCAGTGCGCAGGCCGGTTGACGTAATGGAGAGTCTTAAAAAGCGGGTATTTATTCAAATTCGTGTATCCACTAAAATAACGTCTGAAGTACTATATATATATATATATATATATATATATATATATATATATATATATATATATATATATATATATGTGTGTGTGTGTGTGTGTGTGTGTGTGTTTCTGTGTGTGTATTACTAAATACGTTAACAAAACACTTTAACGTTAAATATTAGAAAAATATGGTAAGAATATAGAAAGTAATAAAATTTTAAAACATTCATCATTCGCTTTTGGTCTTAGTGGCTTTATAGCCTCGAACGTGAACTACAATGTTGATTGTTTTGAAATCAGACCAATTCCATATTTTTAAAATCAGAATAATTTTAATATAAGAAATTAAACACGTGTTCATCTTTCATAACGTTTTAAGTTATTCATTTTATTAGTTAATAATGTGTTAATTTTAATCATCAAACATCAGTAAATGAAGTATTAATTCAAAGCTATTTCATTAAGAAATATAATCTCGATTTAATACACATTAACCTCTGATATGATTGCAAAAAGTGAAATCCGATGGCTGTAACCTTCTTTATGAAACCATTAACGACAAAACTTTTCATATTAAAATTGAGTTTAACTCCAACTATATTTACATCAACATGCTCTTATTTCATACATAAACGCAGCTAATGGCACTAAACTTTGCATTTTGCACATGGATCAACATATACAAAATATTTGTAAGAAGAATTTAATACTTTGTGTTAAGAATAATTTGAATCTAATAAACTTTCCGCAGTGTATTTAAAAATGTGATTATTTTGTTAATGAGTGTGAAAGAATACGAAAAAAGAGAAGTAAAAGAGGGAGACCAATAAAAGAACAGTAATCAAGACAGTCAATAATGATAGACATTGCATTTCAATTTTTGAAGATCAAAGTTTTTGATATCTTTTTTAATTATTTATACTATTTACATCGTTCGGATTGCCATATTCACAGCGTTTTGGCCGTTGTACGCGTTGATAAAAGTTGAAATTTCGGACCGAACACTTTATTTAGCCAACGGGTTAAGAGTGTTCTAATTCCACGTGTCATGCCTCAGTTTATCTCAGTTTCAGTTAATTTCCCTTAGTAACTCAACACTTCAATGGTTTGTTCCCTTTGCTGTGGTAAGGTATTGAACTCGCAAATCTTTGGGTCAAGTCACTGGATTCAACCAACACTTTTATCTACTGGGCCATCAGTGAGTGAAATCTCTCTCTATTACCGGTTCACATGTATTCATGCCTATGTTTGACCGGCTTTGGAGATATTTGTAGCCTAGCATATGCACTGATTCGTTAAGTTTTCGTATTTTCCAGTGATGTTCTCTATTATTTCAACTTCATCCCACAGACGGCAGTGATTTCCCTTTTCCCTCTATATATGATCAGCCATGCCCGATGCTAGTTTGTTGTTATCTGTCTCCATTGTGAACTGTATCGATAGTCTTATTGAGTTCACACGGTCAGGTAGTAGACATCTTCCAGGACGGGCCACAGTATGAAGGTGTCATCTACATATCACAGTCATAGAGTTGGCTTCAGTGATGTTAATTCTAAACATAGACAGACTTCTATAATTAATTTACTCATTTACTCAAAGGAATCCTTTTCTATCCTGAAAGTGGTCACGACTTTAGCATTTTGATCGCAGCTTGGGAGTAAAGGGACGAAAGCCGTGTTTTAATTTATACTGATAAAATAAAATAATTTAACCTAGTTGTTTTAAGAATAGACCTTTTTATTTTCTTGTTTTATTTTAAAAGAAAAAGGAAACATTTTACCGCTAGAAATGAATGAAAGTCTTTTTGCGTATATAAAACAAAAATATCACCTGAAGAGAAAAATTGAATTTTTACCGGTGTTGATGTTCTGGATTTGAAAAACCAAATCATTTTTCTTTTCTCCTCTGCACCACAGAGTCGTTTCTTTGAGCAAATTAAATCTGCTGTAATCGTGTCTTAACAAAATTGCCATCATTAAAACAACTCGATAGGTTTAATTATTTTGATAGCCCATTTAGTGCAATGGTAATCGCATAGTAATCAAATAATCTAATGGGCAGATGAAAGGAACTTTCGTGTTATTCTCTTTGCTAAAAGTGGAGGTGAAAATATTTGGTAGGAACAAAAGTTCGAAGAGTTTTTAAATAGGTGGCGTTTGAGAATGTGATTTTTTTTTCCGAATGTGACTGAAATTTATGACATATGTTGTTGTTCTTCTATGTGCCATGTCCCTACAGGCGATCATTGCTCTCCACGATATTCTATCTTAGTAGATTTTCTCCCTTTACTAAGGTATTCGCTCCCCCATTCTACCACCCATTTACACAAGCACGTCAGGTAAGTGGATCGCTGCTTTCCTTATCTCTCTAACCATCAAATATACCTCGCGAATGTTAAGTTTTCCAAGCCCCACTTATTCATTACGTGTTAAAGAAATTTCATCTATCTTTTCCTGATTTTGAGTATATATTCTTTCTTTCTTGTTTACTCGTTCCGTCCATGGAATTTTCAGTATCCTACATTTCTGCTGTCTCTAGTTTTTTTCCTCATCCATGGGGAAATTGTCCAATACTCACTGTCATATAAGAGGATGGGTATCACATAGTAATACAGTATTCTTTTCTGTGTTTTTAATGATATTTTTTCTTTTGAGATGTTTCTTTCGCTAGTCCATATCATGTTCGGGGTCACATTTTCCGTCCACCGTTTAAAAGCTTCCCATATATTGGACATTCTGCACCGTCCTGATGTTTATATCTCCAAATCGTAACTTACATCTTGGGCATTTTCTTTTGCTGATGGCCATACTTTTTGTCTTTTTGGAGTTGATAGTTAATCCCTTTTTCGCGCTTTCTTCTACCACTATCACTAGGAGGTCCTTTAGTTTCCTTTGCGAGTTGGGAATTAACACAGTATCTGCGTATCTTATTTTATTAAGATTGCGTCTTACCAATGATAATTCCTGGTAGCTTCTCCAGTTCCCTTGGGCTATCGTGTGCCGGAGAGGTAGAATAAATGTGGAGGAAAAGCCATTTTTGTCACACGCCTCAATCTATTTTGCTATATAGCTATTCAATTCATTTTCTGTCCGTATGCAGTCGGTTTACTCCCAGTATAAATTCTGGATTTGTTTAACATCCTTTCCATATAGAACTAACAATTCAAATGGATCCTTGTGCCGTACTTTGTCAAATGTTTTGTGTAAATATATAACATATAAGTGCACATCCCTCTACGCGTGTATTTCTGTTGCTGATATCAATGGCATGAATAACAAATTTCTTATTTCCGGTCTGCTTCGCGTTCTATTAATCAGGATTTGTATCATTTGTTTGCTTATGCGGCTCATTAAACTGATTGGTTTATGCAGTTCGCATTCGTTTGACATTTCAAAGCGTCTTTCTATATACTTCGCGTATGGATTGCGAATTTTTATATAATTCGTGTATGGATTGTGATTTTTTTTAATATAAATTGGTTTTAGGTTAAATTGAAAATGAAAATGAGACGCTTATTAATTTTCTAAAGGGAAAATGATATGTCGGAAAAAATCTGTACAAGCAAGAAAAAAGATATGTGCACTTTATGTGAATGGTACAGTAGCTGAGCGTAAGTGGTTCGCGAGTTTTGGAAGGGGACATTTTTATCTGCAGTCAAGAACGTTTCTACAGTCCTGGAGTCATTGATGATGACCAAATTGAAATACTAATTAAAATAATCCAGTTTACTGTATGACACGAAATATAACAGGGATATTCCACATATGCCATATGGACGTTTTAAGGCATTTGAAACCACTTGAATTGCTACGATATTTGGGTGCCTTACGATTTAATGCAAAAATGTTAATGGACCGCATATTCATCAGCAATCAAACGCAAAAAAAGCGAAATTAAAACGACACAAGTTTTAAAAGAAGATGAAAATGGATTGTTTACAACAATGTGGAGCAAAAATATCTTGGAGAACACGAAGTCAGTCGGCATTCGAAGAAGGTAATGCAAAACCAGACAATTTGGGCACATGAAAGGTAGCAATCGATTAAAAGCGTTTGAAATTGGCCAGTCTGAGGGGTGTCGTCTTCCACCATGAAAACTCCAAACCTCAAGTCTCATTGTAGAGCCGACAGAAATGATATTATCTTCGTAGAGTGTCCTACTATACCGACCCTACTCACCTGACCTTGTACCTTCGTATCATCATTTATTTCGATCTCTACAAAGCCTGGAGAGCTCAATTCAATTTATATATATATATATGAAGAAAATATCTGGAAAAACAAAACAAAAATCCTTAAATTGCGATTATGTTGTTTTAATATGAATGAAATGTCGACGTCTGACGTTTCGGTTTAATAACCTTCTTCAGGACAATATTCATTAAAAATACAGATATGAAAAATGTTTCCATCGGAATCAAATTTATAAAATTTTTAAGAATACGTTGTGAAAGCGTCGCCCATTTGACGACAACGTGACCACGCTCAAACGGAAAGCTGATCATTTAAAATTTCCATTTATCTGTTTTGGATGAGACTTGTTTTTATGTCCATCGTTTTTCGTCGTGTTATACTGATTATGTTAATTGTATTTTTTAATGAATATTGTCCTGAAGAAGGTTATTAAACCGAAACGTCAGACGTCGACATTTCATTCATATTAAAAACAACATAATCGCATTTTAAGGATTTTTGTTTTGTTTTTCCAGATATTTTCTTCATTCTGTCGGATTTATATCCATTTATATTTGCTTATCATATATATATATATATATATATATATATATATATATATACTCTCGACTATATTTGATTATAGTGGTGAAAGTTTTGTGCAGAACCATCCACACTTTTTGAAGGGCCGAATACAGTGACTTGGTGCACTACGTGCCACAAGGTCTCCAAACGACCCTTCGCAGGTTTTGAATTCAGAGTTGTCCTTCTCCTAGACCAGTTACCATCCAAGGCTATAGAACCTAGTCTGTCCTGCTATTTACCCATAGGTAGAGGGAGAAGAAGAGGATTCATACCTTTCCCAAGGGTATTAATACGTAAGTGAATTTAATGGATTCGACTGGAATTCGAATTCGGCTCTCCGATTCCTCAATCTAAGTCGCTATCCATTACTCCGCCGTATGTTTGCGCGTGTGTGTTTATGTGTAGCGTGTTTGTGTAGAGTGCGTACCATTTAATTCTTACCATTTTAATATTTTAATTTTGTTTTCTTATGAGAATATCCAATAATAGACCATGACTGAAGATTCGTTCTTCGGAGTGATTTTTTAGACAACATTAAAACGCAGAAATTATGCACAATTTCTTATTTACAATCGTTTTAATGCTAACTGAATAATATCATGTTTAAAAATAAGTAAATCCCATTATGTTTATGGTTAGAAATCTCTTTTGATATTCTATATGACTTTATTCAAAGAGATAATGAAAAAAGAATTTAAAATTCAAATCCTTTTCGTTCAAATAGCAACATTAAAACTTTCTATTTTAAGATGCACCAAATTCTTCACGTTCTAAGAGGATCTCACAAGCAGAAATGAACATTTTTCTGAAAAGAAACAGAATAATGGGTCAAAAATTTCCCTAGAGCATTTAATGGAAAATTCCTAGCGAATTGTTCGACATGTAATATTTCATGGAATAAATTTTCTAACGTTTTCTACGTTTTCTCTAGTACGAACTGTATATTTCTGGCCAATTTTGTTATATAAAATTTATCTGATAAAACGTTACTAAAAGATTAATTTCATTTTGATGCTGTACGTTGGTGACAAACAACTCAAACTATTTTTCCCTTCCTCAAAAGTTGGTATACGAATCTTAAATAATAATTTAAGAGAGCTCAAAGCAAAATATCTGATGAAAAAATACAAATATTCTAATTGTAAATCTACAGATGTAAATTGTATGCAAAATATAGATATGAAATATGATTTCTTAAAGGAATGGAGAAATCATATTTCATATCTATATTGAAGGTGAAATATTGAAGGAGACAACTGTTGTCACATTCATTATTTATCTCACATTAACTTGTCATCTTTCAGATTTTCAAACTTTCTTCATCTTAACACAAAAAATGTTGTCTTTTTGCCATCCCGAATATCTCAAGAATCGTCAGAAGACGTGTTTTTTATATACATATTTTATTCATATTTGTCGCCAGCTGAATACATTTATATTTCAATAATATTTTTGCAAAATATTATCATCGAAATTGAAGATGTCCTCTTAGATTCATATCATCTAGCAAATTGCATGATTTCGATATTTCATTCTTGCTACTTGATTTACACTGAAAAGAAAGACAAATGAAAAACTTTTTGTATTTTAAAATGTAAGAAATCGTTGAAAGGCATATGGAACAAATTTTGTTAGCAAGAATGAAACTTTTATATAATATATTGAGTAAATGAAGAAACGCTGAAAATTGAATTATATTCTGAGAGTAATGTGAATTTGTTTAAAGAAATTAACCACAATTTGTGTTGTGCTAATGGAAACATGTTCAGAAAATTATGAGATAAAATATTAAAAAACTAACCACATTTTCTTTTATAGAAATTCGGTATTAAATCCACATTGGCACATTCGCATGGAAATGAAAGAAATGTTTGTTAAATGATTATTGATGCTAAGGATGTTCATCAGATTTAATAAGTTTCTTTTCTATCTTGATATTGTCTGAGAGGCAAAACTATAATGCCATCTTTAAAAAAGTATTGCCTACAGTGATGTGCGAAAACAAAAAACTTGATAAAGTTTCCAACAACTTAGAAACGTTTATTGTTGGGTTTTAAGTTAATTCTGAGAAATTTTTACTGTGTTAAGACACCACATCTTTAAAGTAATGTGCAATAAGCTAAAATTACCCAGAAAAATATTAATAGTCATCCATTTCATGTACCATTGATTGTGATCCTGGCCACATGAAGGACTGAGAGAGTAATGGTAAAAAGACCTTCCACTATTATCAATAACCAAGAAAATATACCAGCAAATGCAAAACAAATCAATATTTTCTTGACAATACGAAAGAATATTTTCATAACTAATTATGAATATAAAATGATATTAAATATTTGACTCTTATTTGATATACAAGATTTAAAATATGCCAGTTCAAAGATCATCGGCGCAAAATGGTTTGTAGCATCCTTACTTCCAAACCATATTATTTAATTGTTGTAGATACAGTGGTGATAGAATAGAAACAACAGTAAATAGGATGATAGATGAACTATTCACAAATTTATAATGACAATTTATTGAAGACCTTTTTTTTTTAAAATTAATCAGTAGAAATTGTTACATAAATAATAATAATAATTATTGTAAGGAAGCATAAAAGGTAAGAAATAACAGGATACAAAAATCCAGTCGTATCTCAACTGATTTAAAAGTTAAATTTACCAGTAACAAAAAAAAAAAAAAGTTTTCTTCAGCCCATAAAAACGCATAATATATAACACTAATCATGATTTGTATCCATCATAGAGATCATCGTTTGCGTTACCTTAATATGGAAAATCTTTCGCCATATTTAGACAATAATCTAAAGGAAAAGGTACCTCCATATCTAAAATTAAATTTAGTAAATTTACCATTTTAGGGATCTGTTCTTGCCTTTGCGATTACTGTTCTTGTGAATCTATTAACAGCACTTCGTCCGAATCTGTAAAAGAATTAAAAAGAAATTAAAATATACTTTTATGCTTAGGCAATTACGAATTGCAAAAATGTTAATTTTTTAGCTTAACCACCAACAGATTTTTTGTGTGCACACGAGTAGATACTAAAACATGTTTCCTCCATTTTATTTATTAATAAAGAATCTTAATATTTACCTGGGTCGACCAACAATCGCATAGTATTCATTGAGGGCTTTCAAATATTGTCTGAGTTCTTCTGGTGTTCTGAATTCTGATGGACGACTTGGAGGCGCAAGCAGGCTGTCTTGCGAAGATACATTAAGCGTGAATACAACCACAAGAAGGGAAGCAATTACTATCTTCTGCATATTGGAGATCTGACCGTTTGCTTTTTCCAATTCTGGAAGGTGTATTACGAAAATTAGGAAAAAATCACAATAAAATTAGTAAAATTTATGAAAATAATATGCAGTATTTTCTTTTACTTTAAGAATAGAATATGATCAATTTAAAATGTTTCAATGCTACCATAAAAATTACATTTCACATTTAAATCGTAACTGATTAGACACGTTTCATAAAAAGCAACTTTATTTGCTAATTATCCACTAAATTCAATAATCCATATAAAAGCATTATCTTCATTGATTTAATGCTCTTTTGTAATCTTTGCACTTTGCAATGATCAGTGGGAAAAAACTAACACCGTTATTAAATGCTGGCAATAAGTAAATTCGAAAGATATTGTCATATATTAACATGAATAGAGTTTTTCTATCTTAATCGATTTGTACTTATTACTGGGAAAGTAGAGTTTGTATACTTTAGAGGTAAATATGTAGGATAGGCGTGTTAATATATGAAATTCAACCATTCGTTACTTTTATCTTGGCATTTTTGTTTTTGATCTTGAAGAACTTAAATGATATACTGTAAATTTTCTATTGGTGGATATTTTCTAGAAAAATGCAGTATATAACTTATATATACAGTGCATATATCATTTTTGAGTAAATGGATTAAATAGACATTAACTCAATGTTTATATTTTATTGTTACATTTATATTTTCAAACTGTGAGATAAACGATAAGGAAATATCCTCTTTTTACAAATGATCTCGCAAATATTACTAGCATGAAAAGATCAAATAGAGTTTTCACAAAAGTTCGTTAAATCATTGACATTTTAATAGTGATCAGACATTAGGATGGCTGGGATAATAAACAATAGATTTGTTGTGTTTTCAGTTTCATAAAGGAGTTTAGCAAATTGGAATCTCTTAATTATTTGCTTGTGTAAAGAGTTGATAAAAGTTTGTTGCGTACCTTTAAAACCTCAATAATATATATATATATATATATATATATATATATATATATATATATATATATATATATATTTGTAAAAGAAAAATATTCGACAGCTACTTTTACATATGCGTACAAATGATCGTTTTTTATATTTGCACTGACTAAAACATAGCTGTCAAAAATCTTCTTCCAAGCTTAGATCATATTATCCGCCGAGAATCCTGATCTTTTGATCTGTTCAGTTAATTCGCACAGCGTTTATAGAATTGAATGAGTGCTTTCCTTTAAGGCACGTCAATATAACCTGGAAGCGTACGATGATCTACGAGAACACTGCATTGATGATCAATATATTCGATTTTCGCCAGGATTTTATACTTTATTTTTGATCCATACTGTTTAATGCGGTTTGAATATTCTTCTTTTCAAAAAGAACTCTTCACACATCATAATTAGTTACCTCCCCTAGAACGTAAACATACACCGCATGGCACAAAAATTAGCGGTACTCACTTCACACGTAAAACTATCAGATGGACATAGCAATTTTGGCTTTAAAAATAATTAACACTACATTTTTGTCTTAAAAAAACACCCTGAGGATGATTTTGTGTTAATGTCGAAAGTATTCGGAATAACGTAATAGGTATCAACACGGTAATTTTCTTTCTTCTTTTAATACCGACACCAAAAAGGTCATACGAGAATATGAATGGATCCTATTGAAAATAAGCAGACAAACTTTTCCAAATTATTCAATGAAACATGCCCCAATATGTGTGTGTGTGTGTGTGTGTATGTGTGCGTTTAGTGTTCTATATATTATTTGATTTGACATTTTTTAATTGAGTTACAGGGTGCGATAGGTAGATTTTCGCCATTTTATATTTTTAATTTCGCGCATGCGGGTTTGTTTTTGCTTTTGCGGGTTTGTTATTGATTTTGTCGTCTGCACAGTACAATAGGATCAGCTGAGCATGTCTGTGATAAAAAGAGCACCACAACGCAATTCACTCCACCAGAAATTTGGAAACAGCATACAGCTTGGCATTTGCGCCGGAAGCCCATTGGAACGAACATTTCAGAGTGTTTGGGAGTCAACCTGAGAAAACTGCAGTGTTGGATGAAGACAGTTCAGAGGATTCCGAAAGAGTTGGATCAGATTAATGGTGCTCGGAAAGCTCATTCTCATCGTTCTGATAAGAAAAGTACTCCAGAATATGTTGCTAAGGGCTTCAGACTCAACACGGAATCCTACATCAAGTGTATTGAGGAGGTAGTGCTGCTCTGGATTAAGAGGGTGGCTACTGGAACATCCTATGTCTGGCAACAGGACTTTGCACTGTGCCACACAAGCTGTCTGACAATTTCTGCGACCACATCACCCATTATATCTGGCCACCTAACTCCCAAGACTGCAACACCCTTGATCCTTATGTGTTCGGTGCAGTTGTGCGAGAGACCAAAAAAAATTCCTTGTAACACCATAGATGGCCTGAAGGCAACGATTAGGGCAGCATACACCAGATTAAACAAGGAGACCATACGGAAGAATTGCAAAAGATTCCGAGGTACACTGGAGGCTGTGGTTGAAGCCAATGGCGATTTTATTGAATAAATTTACTCTTTAGTATTTCAAGATTTGTGTATAATTTCGGTATTTATATATATATATATTATATATATCTGTTAAAATGAGATGTTTGTTTTATTTTCATTTTTGCGTAATTTAGACGAAACTTTATCCATCCCACCCCGTATTTACTTTTTATTAAGCTTAAAACAATGAGACGAAAATATTTACTCCAGACTATTAGAGGTTAACAAATATACACAATTTTAAAATATTTCTTGCCTGACACGTCTTGCCTAACGTCTATTGATAAGATAATAATGAAAAGTTTAGAATAAATTAATCCCAAGAACCCGATTTCTTGAAATAAAGTCGAGTAAAGATTTTATTAAAAAGCAATAATGAAATGTGTGTTTATGCTAATCCTCTATTTCATAATATAAAATACACCTTGACTTTATATATTTATCAGCTAATCTCTTGACCTCATCTATTCCAGCTAATGAGATAGTCCGTTGCCACAGTATCGCGAACGACGATCAAAGTTACCAATGATCTCGATTTTATTTTGTTTCGTGTAAGTTTAGCCTGGTTATTTCAAAATTTAGTGATTTCAAAATCTTTAGATTGTAAAATTTTATGTGAAATACAGATAAAAATCCTCGATTACACATGCAGAAAATATAACCAAATTGAAAGAAAGAAAGAATTTCACTTTCTTTTACCCTATTACTATCACTTTCTGTTTTTATCAGAAAATGATAGTGATAGAGTAAAAGAAAGTGAAAGATAAATTAGTGTAGTCTCACTGATATATTTGAATTTCTACAATTTCTTTTTAGAATAACATATTTACAAATATTTAAATAAGTTTGCTGTATAAAATTCGTTATTTTGTTAAATAAAACAACATTGTCTTTAAAGAAAACAAAATCTTCGGTCGTACATAATCTTTACAAGTTCTCATTATAGAGAATTACGAGTAAAAAAAAGAATTTGTAAATATTTGAATTTAATATTTGCAACGACCTGTTTGAGACCTGATATGAATAGATAAATAACAGTACGTAAATATAAATATACCTTCATTATATTTAATATAAAATATACGTAAATAATAATTGAATTTTATATTGTGAACGTTTTTTAATTGCTATGAAATATATTGGGCATTAAAAGTAACTTTCCGCTTAAACATTTTCTATTCATTCTCTCTTTTTTTCTCTCTTTAATTCTCGATCATATGGATGTCTTTCCAGTATTCCCAAGTCCTTTATTTTTCATTTTTTCCTTTCTTTCTTTCTTTTTTCCTTTCTTTCTTTCTTCCTTTCTTTCTTTCTTTCTTTCTTTCTTTCTTTCTTTCTTTCTTTCTTTTGTTTTAAACTTTCCAACACGACTGAAGCTACTCCATCGAATCATCGAAAAGCCATTTGCTGAACCTTGTGTAAAAAAAAAGTGGGAAAATAGGACCGGTTAAGAACTTTTCAGAACTCCTTCGTACAATGCAATTTTTTTTTATAGTTTATAAATACAATCCTGCTAGAAATGTGCTTTAAAATTTCCGTCATTTTTTTAGTGGTAAACTATTTGTTTTGTCGAGTAGTACCTGTAAAAAATAATGGGATTGTTTATTTATGGGTACATTATATAAATACCCACAAAAATGTTACTCAAAAACTAATGCCTGTTTTACATTAATACCACAAGGCATATCAAAATGAACAGAATCATAGTTTCCTTGATTTTTAATTATGCTATCCCACTTTTGAATAAGGGCATATATATTCGCTTTTTAATTTCTTTTTTAGTCACATGCGAGTTGCTTCTTTCACCTCATCCTTGAAGGACCACTGTTTTTTGGAGCAATCATTCAGCAGCAGCAACCACATTCTGTTTCTTCACGGAGTCTTGCAAATGCTTCAGTTACACTATGAACCATTACAGTACTATGAACCATTGAAAGTGAAGTTTTGTCATAGTGATTCTTCTGTCATGATATTAACAACAAAAGCAGGCCTGCCACCGTGAAGCCTGACACTAAATTCAGTTTTTTAACTTTTATCGCTAAGCTTGACATTACCTCTGCTGATTCATCCTCTTATTGTGCATACACTAAGTACAGCCGTTCCATAAACATATATTGCCATGCCTACTTTTGAATATTTTCCGGTATTTTCTCTTTCCCCAAACAGAAAATTATGACAGCATTTTGTTTTCTACGTGAGTCCAGAGTGATTGCCATTTTGAAAAAAAAGATTACTGGTAGAAAATAAAAATATGATTTCACAAATGTACTGTTTGACTTTTAGAGATTTTATGATTTATAGCCAAAAGACACCATTAGGAATTTAAATACTTTTCAAATTAATTTGAACTTGCAATGTTTTTTCAGTAATCCTCATAATATTAGACTGTTCGTGTCTTGATATTTTTGCATAGTTTGAAGGAATTAAAAATTATACCCGGAGCGACAGCTATTTTGAAAGGCAAGTATGGCTAAGAAAAGGGATGATAATTCCATGAATTTTTTTAAATGGGCTTCTAGACACCATATAGTTGATAGCTAAAAGATTTACATCTGGTTTATAATTTAAAAATGAAAATAGAACACACATTATTTTTTATCTAAAAGTATCTATATGTACATATGTCTGTGTGTGTGTGTGTGTGTGTGTGTGTGTTTGTGTGTGTGTGATACTTGTCTCAGGTAGAGCCGGCATGAGATTCTTTGATCATAGGTAGAGCAACGTGCTCAATTACGATGACATGTACTCAAATACTCTCAATAATCCGATCAATTGTGTTAATAAAATTAGTGTTTATTAGTGAAATGGTTAAATGACCTCATCCAATCCAAAGAAGGAAATGTTCATTGTTTTGTTCTTGCCACGGATAACTCTTTCAAATTATGTTGGTCAAAGAATGTTGTTACGGAATATAAATTTGCTAGCGATACTCACAACTTCAATTCCTCAGAGGCTGACAGTGATTCGTATAAACACGCAATTCACTATCAGTTTTTAAAAGATTCTTTCAAATTCGTTCTTATGTAAATGAAGTCTGGTCAGATCTTATCTACCGTATAAATAAAGAGCTTGATAAGATGTAACTAGAATGATTTGACGATTTTTAATGTCCTGTTCTTTAAGAGTGAAGACAATCTCCATTGCTTCCATTTCTTATTATTTGTGGAAAATTGTAAGATTTTAAATGAAAAAATTGGCAAATAGAGTGGAAAGTTTCAATTCGGTCTTTAAGTAATAGAGGTCCATAGTTAAACAGACTTGAACATAAAGAAATGGAACAACTAAATGACGGCCTCTGAAATGGAGTTTTGAGTTAAAAGAAATTTGATAGACTGAAAAGTATGTTTTCGTGAACATCGCCATTATAAACGTTATCTTAATCGGATCGTTCACTCAATTTCCTATAATTCCAAAATCATCGACACAAACCTTTTTCAAAGCAAATTACATATTTAAAACTTAGCTGAAATTGGTGTTACTCCGACACTAGTTTAAAAATGAGTTCAAACTTTCAAATAAAGAATGAACAACGTTATCTGATCCAAGGGAATTAAATTAAATCATGGATCTAATATCATCATCACAATTATCGTCAATCCTGATGATAATCGTGATGATGATATTAGAAGAAGACTAAAAATTCAGTTGAAAAAACTGAACCACAAACAATAAAAAAGCCGATAGAATAAATATTAGGTTTTATGTGGTCATTCAAGATTAAATTCATTTTGTATTTATTCATTAAACGGACAATAAAAGCCACTTTCAAAACTGTAAATAATATATTTTTTCTAGATTGTTAAAATATATGAAAACGTTCCTATTTATACGACTAGAAAATATTAAATTGCAACGATGACTCAAGATATTTTCTCCATATAATAAAATTGCAACTACGCCTGCTGATGATAATTGTATGAAAGAGACAAAAGCACCACTAAAATGAAATAATTAATTGCTAAAAATAATCATTCTACATCATTACGTAAGTCGAAAAGCGAAATTTTGTTTGCAGTTTAAATTATTCTTATCTAAATTTAAATGTCTACATAAATACTAAAAAACGTGAGGGAAATTGATACTCCCAGCCTGAATATAAAATGTAGGAAATAATAATAATAATATGAAAAATAGGTAAAGGTTCTCGAATTGTTTGGGAACATGAAGATTTTAGTCGTGCCACTCCTTATCAGAACACTTAAAGAATGAAAGTATGAAATGAGAATTATAGAAAGAGTATAACAGGTAGAATACTGAAAAAAAATGCTAGAGTTTTATGGAGAG
Source organism: Acanthosepion pharaonis (assembly GCA_903632075.3). Taxonomy (NCBI): domain Eukaryota; kingdom Metazoa; phylum Mollusca; class Cephalopoda; order Sepiida; family Sepiidae; genus Acanthosepion; species Acanthosepion pharaonis. The sequence continues at coordinate 673,449 of CAHIKZ030000073.1, forward strand.
TTGCTGTCACTTAATGTCTCGTGTAAGACTCCAAATCCCCTTGGTGGTGTGAAAATTAAAATGGGTGAATTACTACTACTACTACTACTAATAATAATAATAACTTGGAGAAGATAATAGTGACAGTAACGCTAATGTTCAATAATGATAAAATACAAATGAAATAATAATAAAATCTATAAGGAAATGATGTTAGAATGGTAAAGGAACTGAAGAATTTTTGAGAAATTTTCAAATAATTTTGTTGAAAAAGATCGAAATTAGTTTGTAATATTGAGACAGAAGAGGGTGGAAGAAAAAGTTTAAAAATGTAAAATAAATGATAAAAATGACAAGAACAAAAAAGATAAAAAGAAAATGGAAAAGAAGGAAAAGAAAAAACAACACATTAGTACAAGAAAAATGGTTCTCATAAAAATATAACAAATCTATTTTAGTTAATGAAGTTAGTGAAAAGTCATAAATAGTAAACGTGCTTACCTGTCTTAAAGTTTAAAAAGCAGGAACTTTTTGCTTTTTAATCTGTTTTTACCCTTGTAGTGTGCAGAGTAATAAAGCTGCAAATGGAAACCCCTTGTATTTATAGTCTGCGTTTGGATGAAGCTGTCGATGTCAGAAGCTCTTTTAACGTCAATCGGCGGAAGCATCCTCTATTTATACAGTGTCTTTAGTTGCTGGCTGTCAGTGCCAGATGCCTTGATCTGTCATTAGGCGACTAATAAGGTTTTCATTATTAAAAGCATTAGTTAGTTATGCATACCAGCAAAGTCATAGGGTTCCTATCAAATATTCTGCATGATATGGGAAGTTTGAGAAACGAGATGCTCAGCAATTGGTAAACGAAAACGTTGGGGAACTCCAAACATATAAACTCTTTACAATGAGACTATTTTGTTTTTTTTTGTTTTTTTCAATCATTTCAGGGACACCCGGAAACATGTGTCAATCTTCTATGAATGTATACATGAAAACTTTGGAACGAAAATAAATTTATGTATATTTACTTTCATCTCTTAGGCGAAAAGAGATCAAGGCACATAAATACACACACATACATACATGAATACATATATGCATGCATGCACACATACATACATACATACATACATATATTTAGTCTTCAGTCGAGTGATTAATGTCATTCTTATATTTCCTTCGCATTGTGCCTAATTCGTTTAACAAATACACAGATAGTTTGTATCTGTGTATTTGTTAAACGAATTAGGCAGAGAATTTTTATTTATTTAGACATGCAGCTCAAATTTTCGGTCACACACACAAATATATATATATATATATATATATATATATATATATATATATATATATATATTTTATAAAAAAATTATAACATAAGTATGTTATAAAATCACTACAAAAATAGCCATTTTGTTTCAACACACTCTGTGTCTTATCAAGTGATGATGTTGAAAAGAAAATAAATGGTTTTAAAAGTTTCAGATTAATTAACGATCCTACACTGGGGAAACATTAACGATCCTACACTGGGAAAACATTTATTTACTTTATTTTCTTTTCAACATCATCACTTGATAAGACACAGAGTGTGTTGAAACAAAATGGCTATTTTTGTAGTGATTTTATAACATACTTATGTTATAATTTTTTTATAAAAATAATTATATCTGCTCTACTTTGTATTGAGCACTCTTTTAAGAATAGTAATTGTTGGTTATTGGAATTCATTCCGTGTATACCAATTATATACTTTGTTATATATATATATATATATATATACACTTCAAAAAGGTACAAAAAGAGAGTTCAGCAGAGACAAAGATTAGATGTGTTGTCGTTTCAGATAAAATTATAGAGTTAAATCATGTTTCCTGGTCTAACAATCTGTTGAGGACGTTTAGTATTTTGATAAAGACTATGCCACTTTTTATAAATTTCTGGGAATAGCCATGGGTTGAAAAGCAGCATTAAAACATTTATTATTAAAGTCATGTAATTTACAAGGGTCCTCCTAGATTATTATTATTATTAAATGATATATTATTATATTATTATGTTATTATTAGCATTCATAATTATGTATTATTAGAATTTGTATATACACGGCGGCGTCCTGTATTTATTTATCTTAAGACAATCCCCACAGACATGGCAGTACCATGATATCCAGACGGATGGAAGTCCTTGATTTGACATTGTTCTGAGTCCAAGACAATCCCCATATACCTGGCAGTACCATGATATCTAGATGGATGGATGTCCTTGATTGACATTGTTCTGAAGCCAAGACAATCCACACATACCTGGCAGTACCATGATATCCAGACGGATTGAAGTCCTTGATTTGACATTGTTCTGAGTCCAAGACAATCCCCACATACCTGGCATTACCATGATATCCAGACGGATGGAAGTCCTTGATTTGACATTGTTCTGAAGCCAAGAAAATCCCCACATACCTGGCAGTACCATGATATCCAGATGGATGGAAGTCCTTGACTTGACATTGTTCTGAAGCCAAGACAATCCCCACATACCTGGCAGTACCATGATATCCAGATGGATGGAAGTCCTTGACTTCATTGTTCTGAAGCCAAGACAATCTACACTACCTGACATTCCAGACGGTTCCTTGATTTGACAAGCCAAGACAATCCCCACATACCTGGCAGTAACATGATATCCAGACGGATGGAAGTCCTTGATTTGACATTGTTCTGAGTCCAAGACAATCCCCACATACCTGGAAGTACCATGATATCCAGATGGACATTTGACATTGTTCTGAAGCCAAGACAATCCCCACATACCTGGCAGTAACATGATATCCAGACGGATGGAAGTCCTTGATTTGACATTGTTCTGAGTCCAAGACAATCCCCACATACCTGGAAGTACCATGATATCCAGATGGATGGATGTCCTTGACATTTGACATTGTTCCAGATGGATGAAGTCCAAGACAATCCCCACATACCTGGCAGTAACATGATATCCAGACGGATGGAAGTCCTTGATTTGACATTGTTCTGAAGACAATCCCCACATACCCAAGACAATCCCCACATACCTGACAATCCCAGTACCCATGATATCCAGATGGATGGAAGTCCTTGATTTGACATTGTTCTGCCAAGACAATCCCCCAAGACAATCCCCAGTCCATTTGACCTGGTCCAAGTACCATGATACCATCCGAGATGGATGGAAGTCCTTGATTTGACATTGTTCTGAGTCCAAGACAATCCCCACAATCCCCCCATACCTGGCAGTAACATGATATCCAGACGGATGGAAGTCCTTGATTTGACATTGTTCTGAAGCCAAGACAATCCCCACATACCTGGCAGTACCATGATATCCAGATGGATGGAAGTACTTGACTTGACATTGTTCTGAAGCCAAGACAATCCCCACATACCTGGCAGTACCATGATATCCAGATGGATGGAAGTCCTTGACTTGACATTGTTCTGAAGCCAAGACAATCCCCACATACCTGGCAGTACCATGATATCCAGATGGATGGAAGTCCTTGATTTGACATTGTTCTGAGTCCAAGACAATCCCCACATACCTGGCAGTACCATGATATCCAGATGGATGGAAGTCCTTGATTTGACATTGTTCTGAGCCAAGACAATCCCCACATACCTGGCAGTACCATGATATCCAGATGGATGGAAGTCCTTGACTTGACATTGTTCTGAAGCCAAGACAAGACAATCCATGATACAGATGGATACCTGGACATTGTATCCCCACATACCTGGCAGTGATATATCCAGACGGATGGAAGTCCTTGAATTGACATTGTTCTGAAGCCAAGACAATCCCCACATACCTGGCAGTAACATGATATCCAGACGGATGGAAGTCCTTGATTTGACATTGTTCTGAGTCCAAGACAATCCCCACATACCTGGCAGTACCATGATATCCAGATGGATGGAAGTCCTTGATTTGACATTGTTTGTCCAAGACAATCCCCCACATACCCAAGTACATGATATCAGATGGATGGAAGTCCTTGATTTGACATTGTTCTGGAGTCCAAACAATCCCCACATACCTGGCAGTACCATGATATCCAGATGGATGGAAGTCCTTGATTTGACATTGTTCTGAGTCCAAGACAATCCCCACATACCTGGCAGTACCATGATATCCAGATGGATGGAAGTCCTTGATTTGACATTGTTCTGAAGCCAAGACAATCCCCACATACCTGGCAGTACCATGATATCCAGATGGATGGAAGTCCTTGATTTGACATTGTTCTGAGTCCAAGACAATCCCCACATACCTGGCAGTACCATGATATCCAGATGGATGGAAGTCCCTTGATTTGACATTGTTCTGAAGCCAAGACAATCCCCACATACCTGGCAGTACCATGATATCCAGATGGATGGAAGTCCTTGATTTGACATTGTTCTGAAGCCAAGACAATCCCCACATACATACCATGATATCCAGACGGATACTTGATTTGACATTGTTCTGAATCCAAGACCTGGTACCATGATATCCAGACGGGAAGTCCTTGATTTGACATTGTTCTGAAGCCAAGACAATCCCCACATACCTGGCAGTACCATGATATCCAGATGGATGGATGTCCTTGATTTGACATTGTTCTGAAGCCAAGACAATCCCCACATACCTGGCAGTACCATGATATCCAGACGGATGGAAGTCCTTGATTTGACATTGTTCTGAGTCCAAGACAATCCCCACATACCTGGCAGTACCATGATATCCAGACGGATGGAAGTCCTTGATTTGACATTGTTCTGAGTCCAAGACAATCCCCACATACCTGGCAGTACCATGATATCCAGATGGATGGAAGTCCTTGATTTGACATTGTTCTGAAGCCAAGACAATCCCCACATACCTGGCAGTACCATGATATCCAGACGGATGGAAGTCCTTGATTTGACATTGTTCTGAAGCCAAGACAATCCCCACATACCTGGCAGTACCATGATATCCAGATGGATGGAAGTCCTTGACTTGACATTGTTCTGAAGCCAAGACAATCCCCACATACCTGGCAGTACCATGATATCCAGATGGATGGAATTGTTCTGATTTGACATTGTTCTGAAGCCAAGACAATCCCCACAGACCTGGCAGTACCATGATATCCAGACGGATGGAAGTCCTTGATTTGACATTGTTCTGAGTTCTGAAGCCAAGATATCCAGATGGATGGATCCTTGATTTGACATTACCTGGCCAAGTACATACCTGGCATCCAGATGGATGGAAGTCCTTGATTTGACATTGTTCTGAGTCCAAGACAATCCCCATTGTTCACGAAGCCAAGACAATCCCCCACATACCTGGCAGTACCATGATACCTGGCAGTACCACGGATGGATGGAAGTCCTTGATTTGACATTGTTCTGAAGCCAAGACAATCCCCACATACCTGGCAGTACCATGATATCCAGATGGATGGAAGTCCTTGATTTGACATTGTTCTGAGTCCCAAGACAATCCCCACATACCTGGCAGTACCATGATATCCAGATGGATGGAAGTCCTTGATTTGACATTGTTCTGAAGCCAAGACAATCCCCACATACCTGGCAGTACCATGATATCCAGATGGATGGAAGTCCTTGATTTGACATTGTTCTGAGTCCAAGACAATCCCCACATACCTGGCAGTACCATGATATCCAGACGGATGGAAGTCCTTGATTTGACATTGTTCTGAAGCCAAGACAATCCCCACATACCTGGCAGTACCATGATATCCAGATGGATGGAAGTCCTTGATTTGACATTGTTCTGAATGGCCAAGACAATCCCCACATACCTGGCAGTACCATGATATCAGATGGATGGATGGATGGAAGTCCTTGTACCATTTGATGGATGGAAATTGTTCATTGTTCTGGAGCCAAGACAATCCCCACATACCTGGCAGTAACATGATATCCAGATGGATGTAAGTCCTTGACTTGACATTGTTCTGAAGCCAAGACAATCCCCACATACCTGGCAGTAACATGATATCCAGACGGATGGAAGTCCTTGATTTGACATTGTTCTGAAGCCAAGACAATCCCCACATACCTGGCAGTACCATGATATCCAGATGGATGGAAGTCCTTGATTTGACATTGTTCTGAGTCCAAGACAATCCCCACATACCTGGAAGTACCATGATATCCAGATGGATGGATGTCCTTGATTTGACATTGTTCTGAAGCCAAGACAATCCCCACATACCTGGCAGATGGAGTGACCATGATATCCAGACGGATGGAAGATATCCTTGATTTGACATTGTTCTGAGTCCAAGACAATCCCCACATACCTGGCAGTACCATGATATCCAGATGGATGGAAGTCCTTGATTTGACATTGTTCTGAGTCAAGACAATCCCCACATACCTGGCAGTACCATGATATCCAGATGGATGGAAGTCTTTGATTTGACATTGTTCTGAAGCCAAGACAATCCCCACATACCTACCATGATATCCAGATGGATGGAAGTCCTTGATTTGACAATCCAAGACCCACATACCTGGCAGTACCATGATATCCAGATGGATGGAAGTCCTTGATTTGACATTGTTCTGAAGTCCAAGACAATCCCCCAAGACCATGATATCCAGATGGATACCATTGGCAAGTACCATGATATCAGATGGATGGAAGTCCTTGATTTGACATTGTTCTGAATCCAAGACAATCCCACATACCTGGCAGTACCATGATATCCAGATGGATGGAAGTCCTTGATTTGACATTGTTCTGAGTCCAAGACAATCCCCACATACCTGGAAGTACCATGATATCCAGATGGATGGAAGTCATTGACATTGTTCTGAAGCCAAGACAATCCCCACATACCTGGCAGTACCATGATATCCAGACGGATGGAAGTCTTTGATTTGACATTGTTCTGAGTCCAAGACAATCCCCACATACCTGGCAGTACCATGATATCCAGATGGATGGAAGTCCTTGATTTGACATTGTTCTGAAGCCAAGACAATCCCCCATACCTGGCAGTACCATGATATCCAGATGGATGGATGTCCTTGATTTGACATTGTTCTGAAGCCAAGACAATCCCCACATACCTGGCAGTACCATGATATCCAGACGGATGGAAGTCCTTGATTTGACATTGTTCTGAGTCCAAGACAATCCCCACATACCTGGAAGTACCATGATATCCAGATGGATGGAAGTCATTGACATTGTTCTGAAGCCAAGACAATTACCTGGCTGTAAGATATCCAGACGGATGGAATCCTTGATTTGACATACCAAGACAATCCCCCATACCTACCATGATATCCAGATGGATGGAAGTCCTTGACTTTGACATTGTTCTGAAGCCAAGACAATCCCCACATACCCCCATGATATCCAGATGGATGGAAGTCCTTGATTTGACATTGTTCTGAGTCCAAGACAATCCCCCATACCTGGAGTACCATGATATCCAGATGGATGGAAGTCCTTGATTTGACATTGTTCTGAAGCCTGATACCTGGCAGTACCATGATAAGACGGATGGAATCCTTGATTTAATCATTGTTCCAAGACATACCTGGCAGTACCATGATATCCAGATGGATGGAAGTCCTTGACTTGACATTGTTCTGAAGCCAAGACAATCCCCACATACCTGGCAGTACCATGATATCCAGATGGATGGAAGTCCTTGATTTGACATTGTTCTGAAGCCATACCTGGCAGTACCAATCCAGACGGATGGAAGTCCCCACTTCTGCAAGACAACCTGGCAGTACCATGATATCCAGACGGATGGAAGTCCTTGATTTGACATTGTTCTGAGTCCAAGACAATCCCCACATACCTGGAAGTACCATGATATCCAGATGGATGGCAGTACCATGATATCCAGATGGATGAACTTGACATTGTTCTGAAGCCAAGACAATCCCCACATACCTGGCAGTACCATGGATATCCAGATGGATGGAAGTCCTTGATTTGACATTGTTCTGAGTCCAAGACAATCCCCACATACCTGGAAGTACCATGATATCCAGATGGATGGAAGTCCTTGATTTGACATTGTTCTGAAGTCCAAGACAATCCCCACATACCTGGCAGTACCATGATATCCAGATGGATGGAAGTCCTTGATTTGACATTGTTCTGAAGCCAAGACAATCCCCACATACCTGGCAGTACCATGATATCCAGATGGATATTGAGATTGGATGGAAGTACCATGATATCCAGATGGATGGAAGTTTGACATTGTTCTGAAGCCAAGACAATCCCCACATACCTGGAAGTACCATGATATCCAGATGGATGGAAGTCCTTGACTTGACATTGTTCTGAAGCCAAGACAATCCCCACATGATATCAGATGGATGGAAGCAGTACCATGATATCACATACCTGGATGGATGTCCTGGATGATTTGACATTGTTCTGAAGCCAAGACAATCCCCACATACCTGGCAGTACCATGATATCCAGACGGATGGAAGTCCTTGATTTGACATTGTTCTGAAGCCAAGACAATCCACATACCTGGCAGTACCATGATATCAGATGGATGGAAGTCCTTGACTTGACATTGTTCTGAAGCCAAGACAATCCCCACATACCTGGCAGTACCATGATATCCAGACGGATGGAAGTCCTTGATTTGACATTGTTCTGAAGTCCAAGACAATCCCCACATACCTGGCAGTACCATGATATCCAGATGGATGGAAGTCCTTGATTTGACATTGTTCTGAAGCCAAGACAATCCCCACTTACATTGATTCAGATGGATGGAAGTCCTTGATTTGACATTGTTCTGAAGCCAAGACAATCCCCACATACCTGGCAGTACCATGATATCCAGATGGATGGAAGTCCTTGATTTGACATTGTTCTGAGTCCAAGACAATCCCCACATACCTGGCAGTACCATGATATCCAGATGGATGGAAGTCCTTGATTTGACATTGTTCTGAAGCCAAGACAATCCCCACATACCTGGCAGTACCATGATATCCAGATGGATGGAAGTCTTTGATTTGACATTGTTCTGAAGACCAAGACAATCCCCACATACCTGGCAGTACCATGATATCCAGATGGATGGAAGTCCTTGATTTGACATTGTTCTGAAGCCAAGACAATCCCCACATACCTGGCAGTACCATGATATCCAGATGGATGGAAGTCCTTGATTTGACATTGTTCTGAAGCCAAGACAATCCCCACATACCTGGCAGTACCATGATATCCAGATGGATGAAGTCCTTGATTTGACATTGTTCTGAAGCCAAGACAATCCCCACATACCTGGCAGTACCATGATATCCAGATGGATGGAAGTCCTTGATTTGACATTGTTCTGAAGCCAAGACAATCCCCACATACCTGGAAGTACCATGATATCCAGATGGATGGAAGTCCTTGATTTGACATTGTTCTGAAGCCAAGACAATCCCCACATACCTGGCAGTACCATGATATCTTGAGATTGTTCTGAAGCCAAGGATGCAGTAACATGATATCCAGATGGATGGAAGTCCTTGATTTGACATTGTTCTGAAGCCAAGACAATCCCCACATACCTGGCAGTACCATGATATCCAGATGGATGGAAGTCCTTGACTTGACATTGTTCTGAAGTCAAGACAATCCCCACATACCTGGCAGTACCATGATATCCAGACGGATGGAAGTCCTTGATTTGACATTGTTCTGAAGCCAAGACAATCCCCACATACCTGGCAGTACCATGATATCCAGATGGATGGAAGTCCTTGATTTGACATTGTTCTGATCCAAGACAATCCCCACATACCTGGCAGTACCATGATATCCAGATGGATGGAAGTCCTTGACATTGTTCTGGACATTACCTGGCAGTACCATGATATCCAGATGGACAATCCTTGACTTGACATTGTTCTGAAGCCAAGACAATCCCCACATACCTGGCAGTACCATGATACATTGTTCCAGACGGATGGAAGTCCTTGATGGATGGACATTGTTCTGAATTGTTCCAGCCAAGACAATCCCCACATACCTGGCAGTACCATGATATCCAGATGGATGGAAGTCCTTGATTTGACATTGTTCTGAAGCCAAGACAATCCCCACATACCTGGCAGTACCATGATATCCAGATGGATGGAAGTCCTTGACTTGACATTGTTCTGAAGCCAAGACAATCCCCACATACCTGGAAGTACCATGATATCCAGACGGATGGAAGTCCTTGATTTGACATTGTTCTGAAGCCAAGACAATCCCCACATACCTGGCAGTACCATGATATCCAGATGGATGGAAGTGCTTGACTTGACATTGTTCTGAAGCCAAGACAATCCCCACATACCTGGCAGTACCATGATATCCAGATGGATGGAAGTCCTTGATTTGACATTGTGCTGAAGCCAAGACAATCCCCACATACCTGGCAGTACCATGATATCCAGATGGATGGAAGTCCCTTGACATTGAGCCAAGACAATCCCCACATACCTGGTTACCATGATATCCAGATGGATGGAAGTCCTTGAGACATTGTTCTGAAGCCATCCCCACATACCTGGCAGTAACATGATATCAGATGGATGGAAGTCCTTGATTTGACATTGTTCTGAAGCCAAGACAATCCCCACATACCTGGCAGTACCATGATATCCAGATGGATGGAAGTCCTTGATTTGACATTGTTCTGAGTCCAAGACAATCCCCACATACCTGGAAGTACCATGATATCCAGATGGATGGAAGTCCTTGAGTTGACATTGTTCTGAAGCCAAGACAATCCCCACATACCTGGCAGTACCATGATATCCAGATGGATGGAAGTCCTTGACTTGACATTGTTCTGAAGCCAAGACAATCCCCACATACCTGGCAGTACCATGATATCCAGATGGATGGAAGTCCTTGAGTTGACATTGTTCTGAAGCCAAGACAATCCCCACATACCTGGCAGTACCATGATATCCAGATGGATGGAAGTCCCAGATTGTTCTGCCAAGACAATCCCCCACATACCTGGTACCATGATATCCAGACGGATGGATCCTTGATTTGACATTGTTCTGAAGCCAAGACAATCCCCACATACCTGGCAGTACCATGATATCCAGATGGATGGATGTCCTTGATATCCAGATGGATGGAAGTCCTTGATTTGACATTGTTCTGAAGCCAAGACAATCCCCACATACCTGGCAGTACCATGATATCCAGATGGATGGAAGTCCTTGATTTGACATTGTTCTGAAGCCAAGACAATCCCCACATACCTGGCAGTACCATGATATCCAGATGGATGGAAGTCCTTGATTTGACATTGTTCTGAAGCCAAGACAATCCCCACATACCTGGCAGTACCATGATATCCAGATGGATGGAAGTCCTTGATTTGACATTGTTCTGAAGCCAAGACAATCCCCACATACCGGGCAGTACCATGATATCCAGATGGATGGAAGTCCTTGACTTGACATTGTTCTGAAGCCAAGACAATCCCCACATGCCTGGCAGTACCATGATATCCAGATGGATGGAAGTCCTTGACTTGACATTGTTCTGAAGCCAAGACAATCCCCACATACCTGGCAGTACCATGATATCCAGATGGATGGAAGTCCTTGATTTGACATTGTTCTGAAGCCAAGACAATCCCCACATACCTGGCAGTACCATGATATCCAGATGGATGGAAGTCCTTGATTTGACATTGTTCTGAAGCCAAGACAATCCCCACATACCTGGCAGTACCATGATATCCAGATGGATGGAAGTCCTTGACTTGACATTGTTCTGAAGCCAAGACAATCCCCACATACCTGGCAGTACCATGATATCCAGATGGATGGAAGTCCTTGATTTGACATTGTTCTGAAGCCAAGACAATCCCCACATACCTGGCAGTACCATGATATCCAGATGGATGGAAGTCCTTGATTTGACATTGTTCTGAAGCCAAGACAATCCCCACATACCTGGCAGTACCATGATATCCAGATGGATGGAAGTCCTTGATTGTTTGACATTGTTCTGATATCCAGATGGATGGAAGTCCTTGACTTGACAAGACAATCCCACATACCTGGCAGTACCATGATATCCAGATGGATGGAAGTCCTTGATTTGACATTGTTCAAGACAATCCCACATACCTGGCAGTACCATGATATCCAGACGGATGGAAGTCCCTTGACATTGTTCTGAAGCCAAGATATCCAGACGGATGGAAGATATCCAGACGGATGGAAAGTCCTGATTTGACATTGTTCTGAAGCCAGATGGACAATCCCCCTTGACATACCTGGCAGTACCATGATATCCAGATGGATGGAAGTCCTTGATTTGACATTGTTCTGAAGCCAAGACAAGTCCCCACATACCTGGCAGTACCATGATATCCAGATGGATGGAAGTCCTTGACTTGACATTGTTCTGAAGCCAAGACAATCCCCACATACCTGGCAGTACCATGATATCCAGATGGATGGAAGTCCTTGACTTGACATTGTTCTGAAGCCAAGACAATCCCCACATACCTGGCAGTACCATGATATCCAGATGGATGGAAGTCCTTGATTTGACATTGTTCTGAAGCCAAGACAATCCCCACATACCTGGCAGTACCATGATATCCAGATGGATGGAAGTCCTTGACTTGACATTGTTCTGAAGCCAAAGACAATCCCCACATACCTGGCAGTACCATGATATCCAGATGGATGGAAGTCCTACCTGATTTGACATTGTTCTAGAAGCCAAGACAATCCCACATACCTGGCGGTACCATGATATCCAGATGGATGGAAGTCCTTGATTTGACATTGTTCTAGCCAAGACAATCCCCACATACCTGGCAGTACCATGATATCCAGATGGATGGAAGTCCTTGATTTGACATTGTTCTGAAGCCAAGACAATCCCCACATACCTGGCAGTACCATATGATATCCAGATGGATGGAAGTCCTTGATTTGACATTGTTCTGAAGCCAAGACAATCCCCACATACCTGGCAGTACCATGATATCCAGATGGATGGAAGTCCTTGACTTGACATTGTTCTGAAGCCAAGACAATCCCCACATACCTGGCAGTACCATGATATCCAGATGGATGGAAGTCCTTGATTTGACATTGTTCTGATGGCCAAGACAATCCCCACATACCTGGCAGTACCATGATATCCAGATGGATGGAAGTCCTTGACTTGACATTGTTCTGAAGCCAAGACAATCCCCACATACCTGGCAGTACCATGATATCCAGATGGATGGAAGTCCTTGATATGACATTGTTCTGAAGCCAAGACAATCCCCACATACCTGGCAGTAACATGATATCCAGACGGATGGAAATCCTTGATTTGACATTGTTCTGAAGCCAAGACAATCCCCACATACCTGGCAGTACCATGATATCCAGATGGATGGAAGTCCTTGACTTGACATTGTTCTGAAGCCAAGACAATCCCCACATACCTGGCAGTACCATGATATCCAGACGGATGGAAGTCCTTGATTTGACATTGTTCTGAAGCCAAGACAATCCCCACATACCTGGCAGTACCATGATATCCAGATGGATGGAAGTCCTTGACTTGACATTGTTCTGAAGCCAAGACAATCCCCACATACCTGGCAGTACCATGATATCCAGATGGATGGAAGTCCTTGATTTGACATTGTTCTGAAGCCAAGACAATCCCCACATACCTGGCAGTACCATGATATCCAGACGGATGGAAGTCCTTGATTTGACATTGTTCTGAAGCCAAGACAATCCCCACATACCTGGCAGTACCATGATATCCAGACGGATGGAAGTCCTTGAGTTGACATTGTTCTGAAGCCAAGACAATCCCCACATACCTGGCAGTACCATGATATCCAGATGGATGGAAGTCCTTGACTTGACATTGTTCTGAAGCCAAGACAATCCCCACATACCTGGCAGTACCATGATATCCAGATGGATGGAAGTCCTTGACTTGACATTGTTCTGAAGCCAAGACAATCCCCACATACCTGGCAGTACCATGATATCCAGATGGATGGAAGTCCTTGAGTTGATTTGACATTGTTCCAGATGGATGGGAAGCTTGACATTGACCTGACCCCACATGGAACCTGGCAGTACCCATGATATCCAGATGGATGGAAGTCCTTGATTTGACATTGTTCTGAAGCCAAGACAATCCCCACATACCTGGCAGTACCATGATATCCAGATGGATGGAAGTCCTTGAGTTGACATTGTTCTGAAGCCAAGACAATCCCACATACCTGGCAGTACCATGATATCCAGATGGATGGAAGTCCTTGATTTGACATTGTTCTGAGTCCAAGACAATCCCCACATACCTGGCAGTACCATGATATCCAGATGGATGGATGTCCTTGACTTGACATTGTTCTGAAGCCAAGACAATCCCCACATACCTGGCAGTACCATGATATCCAGATGGATGGAAGTCCTTGAGTTGACATTGTTCTGAAGCCAAGACAATCCCCACATACCTGGCAGTACCATGATATCCAGATGGATGGAAGTCCTTGACTTGACATTGTTCTGAAGCCAAGACAATCCCCACATACCTGGCAGTACCATGATATCCAGATGGATGGAAGTCCTTGACTTGACATTGTTCTGAAGCCAAGACAATCCCCCATACCTGGCAGTACCATGATATCCAGGATACCTGGACAAGTACCATGATATCCAGATGGATGGATAAGTCCTTGAGTTGACATTGTTCTGAAGCCAAGACAATCCCCACATACCTGGCAGTACCATGATATCAGATGGATGGAAGTCCTTGATTTGACATTGTTCTGAAGCCAAGACAATCCCCATACCTGGCAGTACCATGATATCCAGACGGATGGAAGTCCTTGAGTTGACATTGTTCTGAAGCCAAGACAATCCCCACATACCTGGCAGTACCATGATATCCAGATGGATGGAAGTCCTTGACTTGACATTGTTCTGAAGCCAAGACAATCCCCACATACCTGGCAGTACCATGATATCCAGATGGATGGAAGTCCTTGATTTGACATTGTTCTGAAGCCAAGACAATCCCCACATACCCGGCAGTACCATGATATCCAGACGGATGGAAGTCCTTGATTTGACATTGTTCTGAAGCCAACCAATAATCCCACATACCTGGCAGTACCATGATATCCAGATGGATGGAAGTCCTTGACTTGACATTGTTCTGAAGCCAAGATAATCCCCACATACCTGGCAGTACCATGATATCAGACGGATGATTTGACATTGTTCTGAGTCCCTTGACATTGACATTGATATCAGATGGATGGAAGTCCTTTTGAAGACAATCCCCACATACCTGGCAGTACCATGATATCCAGATGGATGGAAGTCCTTGATTTGACATTGTTCTGAAGCCAAGACAATCCCTACATACCTGGCAGTACCATGATATCCAGACGGATGGAAGTCCTTGAGTTGACATTGTTCTGATGCCAAGACAATCCCCACATACCTGGCAGTACCATGATATCCAGATGGATGGAAGTCCTTGACTTGACATTGTTCTGAAGCCAAGACAATCCCCACATACCTGGCATGATATCCATGATATCCAGATGGATGGAAGTCCTTGACTTGACATTGTTCTGAAGCCAAGACAATCCCCACATACCTGGCAGTACCATGATATCCAGATGGATGGAAGTCCTGATTTGACATTGTTCTGAAGCCAAGACAACCCACATGGCAGTACCATGATATCCAGACGGATGGAAGTCCTTGAGTTGACATTGTTCTGAAGCCAAGACAATCCCCTACATACCTGGCAGTACCATGATATCCAGATGGATGGAAGTCCTTGATTTGACATTGTTCTGAAGCCAAGACAGTCCCCACATACCTGGCAGTACCCATGATATCCAGACGGATGGAAGTCTTTCCTGAGCCAAGACCTTTGATATCCAGATTGTTCATGACATTGCCAAGACAATCCCCATACCTGGCAGTGCCATGATATCCAGATGGATGGAAGTCCTTGACTTGACATTGTTCTGATGGACAATCCCACATACCTGGCAGTACCATGATATCCAGGATGGATGGAAGTCCTTGGGTTGACATTGTTCTGAAGCCAAGACAAATCCCCACATACCTGGCAGTACCATGATATCCAGATGGATGGAAGTCCTGACTTGACATTGTTCTGAAGCCAAGACAATCCCCATACCTGGCAGTACCATGATATCCAGACGGATGGATGGATTTGACAAGTCCTTGAGTTGACATTGTTCTATTGTTCTAGACCAAGATAATCCCCACATACCTGGCAGTACCATGATATCCAGATGGATGGAAGTCCTTGAGTTGACATTGTTCTGAAGCCAATTAATCCCCACATACCTGGCAGTACCATGATATCCAGATGGATGGAAATCCTTGATTTGACATTGTTCTGAAGCCAAGATAATCCCCCCATACCTTAGTAACATGATATCCAGACGGATGGGAAGTCCTGACTTGACACCGCCCCGACGGATGGCACCATGATATCCAGATGGATGGAATTTTACATTGTTCTGAAGCCAAGACAATCCCACATACCTGGCAGTACCATGATATCTAGATGGATGGGTCCTGATTTGACATTGTTCTGAAGCCAAAGACAATCCCCACATACCTGGCAGTACCATGATATCCAGATGGATGGAGTCCTTGACTTGACATTGTTCTGAAGCCAAGACAATCCCACATACCTGGCAGTACCATGATATCCAGACGGATGGAAATCCTTGATTTGACATTGTTCTAAAGCCAAGACATCCCCCACATACCTGGCAGTAACATGATATCAGATGGATGGAAGTCCTTGATTTGACATTGTTCTGAACTCCAAGACAATCCCCACATGCCTGGCAGTACCATGGATGGAATCATGATGGATGGGAGGTAACATATTCGGTACCATGATATCCTTGGTCCTGACTTGACATTGTTCTGAAGCCAAGACAATCCCCACATTCCTTGGCAGTACCATGATATCCAGGACGGATGGAATCCTTGATTTGACATTGTTCTGAGTCAAGACAATCCCCACATACCTGGCAGTACCATAATATCAGATGGATGGAAGTCCTTGATTTGACATTGTTCTGAAGTAAGATAATCCCCACATACCTGGCGGTACCATGATATCAGACGGATGGAAGTCCGCGAGTTGACATTGTTCTGAAGCCAAGACAATCCCCACATACCTGGCAGTACCATGATGTCAGATGGATGGAAGTCCTTGACTTGAATTGTTCTGAAGCCAGATTAATCCCCACATACCCAACGGTACCATGATATCCAGACGGATGATTCCTTGATTTGACATTGTTCTGAGTCCAAGACAATCCCCCTGGCAGTACCATGATATCAGATGGATGGATGTCCTTGAGTTGACATTGTTCTGAAGCCAGATAATCCCCCACATACCTGGCAGTATGATATCCAGATGGATGGGAAGTCCTTGACGACATTGGATGCCGATCCCCACATACCTTGATTGACATTGTTGGAATTCCTTTGATTTGACATTGTTCTGAGTCACATACCTGGCAGTACCATGATATCCAGATGCATGGATGTCCTTGACTTGACATTGTTCTGAAGCCAAGACAATCCCCCACATACCTGGCAGTACCATGATATCCAGACGGATGCGATTCCTTGATTGTATTGTTCTGGAGTCCGAATAATCCCCACATACCTAGCAGTACCGATATCCAGATGGATGGATGTCCTTGAGTTGACATTGTTCTGAAGCTGGAAGACAATCCCCACATGCCTGGCGGTACCCATGATATCCAGGACGGATGGAAGTCCTTGACGGACATTGTTCAGAAGACAATCCCCACATCCCCTGGCAGGTATGATATCAGATGGATGGAAGGATTTGACTTGTTCTGAGTCCAAGACAATCCCCACATACCTGGCAGTACCCATGATGTATTCAGATGGATGGATGTCCTTGACTTGACATTGTTCTGAAGCCAAGACAATCCCCACATACCTGGCAGTACCATGATATCCAGATGGATGGAAGTCCTTGATTTGACATTGTTCTGAAGCCAAGACAATCCCCACATACCTGGCAGTACCATGATATCCAGATGGATGGAATCCTTGATTTGACATTGTTCCAGCCAAGACAATCCCCACATACCTGGCAGTACCATGATATCCAGATGGATGGAAGTCCTTGAGTTGACATTGTTCTGAAGCCAAGACAATCCCCACATACCTGGCAGTACCATGATATCCAGATGGATGGAAGTCCTTGAGTTGACATTGTTCTGAAGCCAAGACAATCCCCACATACCTGGCAGTACCATGATATCCAGATGGATGGAAGTCCTTGACTTGACATTGTTCTGAAGCCAAGACAATCCCCACATACCTGGCAGTACCATGATATCCAGATGGATGGAAGTCCTTGAGTTGACATTGTTCTGAAGCCAAGACAATCCCCACATACCTGGCAGTACCATGATATCCAGATGGATGGAAGTCCTTGAGTTGACATTGTTCTGAAGCCAAGACAATCCCCACATACCTGGCAGTACCATGATATCCAGATGGATGGAAGTCCTTGACTTGACATTGTTCTGAAGCCAAGACAATCCCCAACATACCTGGCAGTACCATGATATCCAGATGGATGGAAGTCCTTGATTTGACATTGTTCTGAAGCCAAGACAATCCCCACATACCTGGCAGTACCATGATATCCAGATGGATGGAAGTCCTTGAGTTGACATTGTTCTGAAGCCAAGACAATCCCCACATACCTGGCAGTACCATGATATCCAGATGGATGGAAGTCCTTGACTTGACATTGTTCTGAAGCCAAGACAATCCCCACATACCTGGCAGTACCATGATATCCAGATGGATGGCATTGAAGTCCTGATTTGACATTGTTCTGAAGCCAAGACAATCCCCACATACCTGGCAGTACCATGATATCCAGATGGATGGAAGTCCTGGCAGTGTACCATGATTTGACATTGTTCTGAAGCCAAGATAA
Source organism: Acanthosepion pharaonis (assembly GCA_903632075.3). NCBI lineage: Eukaryota > Metazoa > Mollusca > Cephalopoda > Sepiida > Sepiidae > Acanthosepion > Acanthosepion pharaonis. The sequence goes on from CAHIKZ030000073.1 coordinate 692,511, forward strand.
TCCCTACATACCTGGCAGTACCATGATATCCAGATGGATGGAAGTCCTTGATTTGACATTGTTCTGAGCCAAGACAATCCCCACATACCTGGCAGTACCATGATATCCAGATGGATGGAAGTCCTTGAGTTGACATTGTTCTCCCAGCCAAGATAATCCCCACATACCTGGCAGTACCATGATATCCAGATGGATGGAAGTCCTTGATTTGACATTGTTCTGAAGCCAAGACAATCCCCCATACCTGGCAGTACCATGATATCCAGATGGATGGAAGTCCTTGAGTTGACATTGTTCTGAAGCCAAGATAATCCCCATACCTCCTGGCAGTACCATGATATCAGATGGATGGAAGTCCTTGACATGACATTGTTCTGAAGCCAAGACAATCCCCACATACCTGGCAGTACCATGATATCCAGATGGATGGGACCCTTGATTTGACATCCTTGAGTCCAAGACAATCCCACATACCTGGACATTATCCAGATGATGGATGCCTTGATTATTGTTCCAAGACCCTACATACCCTGGCAGTACCATGATATCCAGACGGATGGAAGTCCTGACTTGACATTGTTCTGAAGCCAAGACAATCCCCACATACCTGGCAGTACCATGATATCCAGATGGATGGAAGTCCTTGATTTGACATTGTTCTGAAGCCAAGACAATCCCCACATTCCTGGCAGTACCATGATATCCAGATGGATGGAAGTCCTTGATTTGACATTGTTCTGAGTCCAAGATAATCCCCACATACCTGGCAGTACCATGATATCCAGGGATGGATGGAAGTCCTTGATTTGACATTGTTTGAGTCCAAGATAATCCCCACATACCTGGCAGTACCATGATATCCAGACGGATGGAAGTCCTTGAGTTGACATTGTTCTGAAGCCAAGACAATCCCCACATACCTGGCAGTACCATGATATCCAGATGGATGGATGTCCTGATGACATTGTTCTGAAGCCAAGATAATCCCTACATCCACTATATGATATCCAGATGGATGGAATTCCTTGATTTGACATTGTTCTGAAGCCAAGATAATCCCCACATACCTGGCAGTACCATGATATCCAGATGGATGGAAGTCCTTGAGTTGACATTGTTCTGAAGCCAAGACAATCAGATGGTTGGAACATACCCTGGCAGTACCATGATATCCAGACGGATGGAATCCTTGAGTTGACATTGTTCTGAAGCCAAGACAATCCCCACATACCTGGCAGTACCATGATATCCAGATGGATGGAAGTCCTTGAGTTGACATTGTTCTGAAGCCAAGACAATCTCTACATACCTGGCAGTACCATGATATCCAGACGGATGGAAGTCCTTGATTTGACATTGTTCTGAGTCCAAGATAAATGATATCCAGATGGAAGTCCCTTGACATGACCTTTGCCAAGAGTACCAGTACCCATGATATCCAGATGGATGGAAGTCCTGACATGACATTGTTCTGCCAAGACAATCCCCACACACCTGGCAGTACATGATATCCAGACGATGGAAATCCTTGATTTGACATTGTTCTGAAGCCAAGACAACCCTCACATACCTGGTGCAGTACCATGATATCCAGGACGGATGGAATTGAGTTGACATTGTTTGAGTCCAAGATCCCCACAACCTGGCAGTACTAAGGATATTCAGATGGGATGGAAGTCCTGACTTGATATCCAAGATAATCCCCACATACCTGGCAGATGATATTTTGATTTGACATTGTTCTAGCCAAGACAATCTCTACATACCTGGCAGTACCAGGATATCCGATGGATAAAGTCCTGACTTGACATTGTTCTAGCCAAGATAATCCCTACATGCCTGGCAGTACCATGATATCCAGATGGATGGAAGTCCTTGACTTGACATTGTTCTGAAGCCAAGACAATCCCTACATACCTGGCAGTACCATGATATCCAGATGGATGGAAGTCCTGACATGACATTGTTCTGAAGCCAAGATAAATCCCCACATACCTTAGTAACATGATATCCAGATGGATGGAAGTCCTGACATTGTTGCCAGACAACCTGGCAGTACCAGCGGATGTGAAGGACATTGTTCTGAGTCCCAATCCCCATATTACCTGGCAGCACCATGATATTCAGATGGATGGATGTCCTTGACTTGACATTGTTCTAAGACAATCCCCCACATACCCAGTACCATGATATCTAGATGGAAAGTCCTTGACATGACATTGTTCTGAAGCTAAGATAATCCCCACATACCTGGCAGTAACATGATATCCAGATGGATGGAAGTCCTTGATTTGACATTGTTCTGAAGCCAAGACAATCCCCACATACCTGGCAGTACCATGATATCCAGACGGATGCAGTCCGAGTTGACAGGATATCCAGACGATATCCAGATGGAAGTCCTGACTTGACATTGTTCTGAAGCCAAGACAATCCCCCATACCTGGCAGCAGTACCATGATATCTAGATGATGGAAGCCCTTGACTTGATATTGTTCTGAAGCCAAGACAATCCCCACATACCTGGCAGTACCATGATATCCAGATGGATGGAAGTCCTTGATTTGACATTGTTCTGAAGCCAAGACAATCCTCACATACCTGGCAGTACCATGATATCCAGATGGATGGAAGTCCTTGACTTGACATTGTTCTGAAGCCAAGACAATCCCCACATACCTGGCAGTACCATGATATCCAGATGGATGGAAGTCCTTGATTTGACATTGTTCTGAAGCCAAGACAATCCCCATACCCTGGCAGTACCATGATATCCAGATGGATGGAAGTCCTGATTTGACATTGTTCTGGCCAAGACAATCCCCACATACCTGGCAGTACCATGATATCCAGATGGATGGAAGTCCTTGATTTGACATTGTTCTGAAGCCAAGACAATCCCCACATACCTGGCAGTACCATGATATCCAGATGGATGGAAGTCCTTGATTTGACATTGTTCTGAAGCCAAGACAATCCCCACATACCTGGCAGTACCATGATATCCAGACGGATGGAAGTCCTTGAGTTGACATTGTTCTGAAGCCAAGACAATCCCACATACCTGGCAGTACCATGATATCCAGATGGATGGAAGTCCTTGACTTGACATTGTTCTGAAGCCAAGACAATCCCCACATACCTGGCAGTACCATGATATCCAGATGGATGGAAGTCCTTGATTTGACATTGTTCTGAAGCCAAGACAATCCCACATACCTGGCAGTTTGATATCCAGATGGATGGAAGTTGATTTGACATTGTTCTGAAGCCAAGACAATCCCCACATACCTGGCAGTACCATGATATCCAGACGGATCCTTGATTTGACATTGGAGCCAAGACAATCCCTACATACCTGGAGTCATGATTTACATTGTTCTGGAAGCCCTTAATCCCATTACAGTACCTGATATCCAGATGGGAAGTCCTTGATATGACATTGTTCTGAAGCCAAGACAATCCCCCACATATACCATGATATCCAGATGATGTCCTTGACTTGACATTGTCCAAGACAATCCATACCTGGTAGTACCAAGGATATCCAGACGGATGGAAGTCCTTGAGTTGATATTGTTCAGTTTTAAGACAATCCTCATACCCAGTAAGTACCAAGGATATCCAGTAGATGGATGGAAGTCTTGACTTGATACGGTTCTGAAGCAAGATAATCCCCTACATACTGGCAGTACATGATATCCAGATGGATGGAAGTCCTTGACTTGATATTGTTCTGGCCAAGACAATCCCCACACACTGGCCGTACCATGATATCCAGATGGATTAAAGTCCTTGACTTGACATTGTTTGAAGCTAAGATAACTTTACATTACTGGATGGTAGTAGTTGACGTTGTTCTGAAGCGATATCTGGCAGTACGATATCCAGATGGAAATTCTTGATTTGACATTGTTCTGAAGCAAAGACAATCCCACATACCCTGGGCAGGCCCATGTATCCAGATGGATGGAATTCCTTGATTTGACATTGCCCATCAGGAAAATCCCACATACCTGGCAGTACCCATGATATCAGGGGATGGATGATATCCAGATGGATCGAGTTCTTGACATTGTTCTGAAGCCAAGACAATCCCCTACATACCTGGCAGTACCAAGGATATCCAGATGGATGAAGTCCTTGACTTGACATTGTTCTGAAGCCAAGACAATCCCTACATACCTGGCAGTACCATGATATCCAGATGGATGGAAGTCCTTGATTTGACATTGTTCTGAGTCCAAGACAATCCCTACATACCTGGCAGTAATATTGATATCCAGATGGATGGATGTCCTTGATTTGACATTGTTCTGAAGCCGAACAATCCCCCAAGATAGTATCCCCTGACATGAAGCCAAGACAATCCCCACATACCTGGCAGTACCGATATCCAGATGGATAAAGTCCTTGAGTTGACATTGTTCTGAAGCCAAGACAATCCCCACATACCTGGCAGTACCATGATATCCAGATGGATGGAAGTCCTTGACTTGACATTGTTCTGAAGCTACACAATCCCACATACCTGGCGGTACCATGATATCTAGATGGATGAGTCCTGACATGACACGTTCTGAAGTCAAGACAATCCCCACATACCTGGCAAATTCATGATATCAGATGGATGGAAGTCCTTGATTTGATATTTGTTCTGAAGCCAGACAATCCCCACATACACAAAAGTACCATGATATCCATGGATGAAAGTCCTTGATTTGACATTGTTTACAGTCCAAGACAATCCCATACCTGGCGGTAACATGATATCCAGACGGAGGAAATCCTTGATTTGACATTGTTCTAAGCCAAGACAATCCCCACATACCTGGTAGTACCATGATATCCAGACGGATGGAAGTCCTTGATTTGACATTGTTCCAAAGCCAAGACAATCCCCATACCTGGCAGTACCATGATATCCAGATGGATGGAAGTCCTTGATTTGACATTGTTCTGAAGCCAAGACAAGTCCCATACCTGCTTGGTACCATGATATCAGATGGATTGAAGTCCTTGACATGACATTGTTCTGAAGCCAAGACAATCCCCCACATACCTGGCAGTAACAGTCCTGATTTGATATCAAGACAATCGGATGGTACCATGATATCCTTGATTTGACATTGTTCTGAGTTCCACAATCCCCACATACCTGGCAGTACCATGATATCCAGACGGATGGAAGTCCTTGAGTTGACATTGTTCTGAAGCCAAGACAATCCCCACATACTGGCATAGTACTTGATGATATCCAGATGGATGAAGTCCTTGACATCTAGACATTGTTCTGAAGCCAAGACAATCCCACATACCTGGCAGTACCATGATATCCAGATGGATGGAAGTCCTTGATTTGACATTGTTCTGAAGTCTTTCAAGACAATCCCACATACCTGGCAGTACCATGATATCCAGATGGATGGAAGTCCTTGATTTGACATTGTTCTGAAGCCAGACAATCCCCACATACCTGGCAGTACCATGATATCCAGATGGATGGAAGTCCTTGATTTGACATTGTTCTTGAAGCAAGACAATCCCACATACCTGGCAGTACCATGATATCCAGATGGATGGAAGTCTTTGATTTGACATTGTTCTGAAACCAAGATAATCCCCACATACCTGACAATACCATGATATCAGACGGATAGAATTCTTGATTTGACATTGTTCTGAGTCAGACAATCCCCTTGCCACCTGGCAGTACCATGATATCCAGATGGATGGATGTCCTTGAGTTGACATGTGTTTGAGTCCAAGACAATCCCCACATACCTGGCAGTACCATGATATCCAGATGGATGGATGTTCTTGATTGACATTGCAGAAGCCAAGACAATCCCCACATACCTGGCAATGCCATGATATATCCAGATGGATGAAAGTCCTTGACTTGACATTGTTCTGAAGCCAAGACAATCCCTTACATACCTGGCAGTGGTACCATGATATCAGATGATGGAATTCCTTGATTTGACATTGTTCTGAAGCCAAGATAATCCCCACATACCTGGCAGTACCATGATATCCATGATATCAGATGGATGGATGTCATGATATCCAGATTACTTTGACATTGTTCTGACCAAGACAATCCCCAGCATACCTGGCAGTACCATGATATCCAGACGGTTAAATCCTTGAGTTGACATTGTTCTCCAGCCAAGACAATCCCCACATACCTGGCAGTACCATAACATACATGGACAAAGTCCTTGACTTCATATTGTTCTGAAGCCAAGACAATCCCAATACCTGGCAGTACCATGATATCCAGATGGATGAAGTCCTTGACATGACATTGTTCTGAAGCCAAGACAATCCCCACATACCTGGCGGTAACATGATATCCAGATGGATGGAAGTCCTTGATTTGACATTGTTCTGAAGCCAAGGAATAAATCCCCACATGCCTGGCGGAAGTGCCATTGATATCTTGAGACGGATGGAAGTCCTACACTTAGAGTTGACAGTCCTTGAGTTGATATTGTTCTGAAGCCAAGACAATCCTACATACCTGGCGATACCATGATATCCAGATGGATGGAAGTCCTTGAGTTGACATTGTTCTGAAGCCAAGACAATCCCCACATACCTGGCAGTACCATGATATCCAGATGGATGGATGTCCTTGATTTGACATTGTTCTGAAGCCAAGACAATCCCCCACATACCTGGCGGTACCATGATATCCAGACGGATGGAAGTCCTTGATTTGACATTGTTCTGAAGTCAAGATAATCCCCACATACCTGGCAGTACCATGATATCCAGATGGATGGAAGTCCTGACTTGACATTGTTCTGAAGCCAAGACAATCTCCACATACCAGGTACCATGATATCCAAGTCCTTGACTTGACATTGTTCTGAAGCCAAGACAATCCCCACATACCTGGCAGTACCAAGGATATCCAGATGGATGAAGTCCTTGATATGACATTGTTCTGAAGCCAAGACAATCCCCACACACCTGGCAGTACCATGATATCCAGATGGATGAAATCCTTGATTTGACATTGTTCTGAAGCCAAGACAATCCCTACATACCTGGCAGTAACATGATATCCAGACGGATGGAAGTCCTTGAGTTGACATTGTTCTGAAGCTAAGACAATCCCACATACCTGGCAGTACCATGATATCCAGATGGATGGAAGTCCTTGAGTTGACATTGTTCTGAAGCCAAGACCAATCCCTACATACCTGGCAGTACCATGATATCCAGATGGATGGAAGTCCTTGAGTTGACATTGTTCTGAAGCAAGACAATCCCACATACTTTAGCAGTACCATGATATCCAGATGGATGGAAGTCCTTGAGTTGACATTGTTCCTGAAGCCAAGATAATCCCCATACCTGGCAGTACCATGATATCCAGATGGATGGAAGTCCTTGATTTGACATTGTTCTTTTCAAGACAATCCCTACATACCTGGCAGTACCATGACATCCAGACGGATGGAAGTCCTTGGTGACATTGTTCTGAAGCCAAGACAATCCACATACCTGGCAGTACCCATGATATCCAGATGGATGGAAGTCCTGATTTGACATTGTTCTGAAGCCAGACAATCCCCACATTACCTAGCAGCCATGGATATCCAGATGGATGGAAGTCCTTGATTTGACATTGTTCTGAAGCCAAGACAATCCCCACATACCTGCAGTACCATGATATCAGACGGATGAAAGTCCTTTGATTGACATTGTTCTGAGTCCAAGACAATCCCCACATACCTGGCAGTACCATGATATCCAGATGGATGGATGTCCTTGAGTTGACATTGTTCTGAAGCTAAGACAATCCCCACATACCTGGCAGTACCATGATATCCAGACGGATGGAAGTCCTTGATTGACATTGTTCTGAAGTCAAGACAATCCCACATACCTGGCAGTACCATGATATCAGATGGATGGGTCCTCGACTTGACATTGTTCTGAAGCAAGATAATCCCTACATACCTGGTAGTACCATGATATCAGATGGATGGAAGTCCTTGAGTTGACATTGTTCTGGAAGCTTAAGACAATCCCCACATACCTGGCAGTAACATGATATCCAGATGGATGAAGTCCTTGAGTTGACATTTTCTGAAGCTAAGATAATCCCCACATACCTAGCAGTAACACTGATATCAGATGGATGGAAGTCCTTGACTTGACATTGTTCTGAAGCAAGACAATCCCCATACCTGGCAGTACCAAGGATATCCAGATGGATGGAAGTCCGGAGTTGACATTGTTCTGAAGCCAAGACAATCCCACATACCTGGTAGTACCATGATATCCAGATGGATGGAAGTCCTTGATTTGACATTGTTCTGAGTCCAAGACAATCCCACATACTAGCATTAACATGATATCAGATGGATGGAAGTCCCTTGGAAGTTGACATTGTTCTGAAGCCAAGATAATCCCCATACCGGCAGTACCATGATATCCAAGACGGATGGAAGTCCTTGAGTTGACATTTTTGAAGCCAAGAAAATCCCCACATACCTGGCAGTACCATGATATCAGATGGATGGAAGTCCTTGACTTGACATTGTTCTGAACCCAAGATCCCTTACATACCTGGTGCAGTACCATGATATCCAGATGGATGGAAGTCCTTGAGTTGACATTGTTCTGAAGCAAGATAAATCTACATACCTGGCAGTACCATGATATCCAGATGGACAAAGTCCTTGATTTGACATTGTTCTGAAGCCAAGACAATCCCCACATACCTGGCAGTACCATGATATCCAGACGGATGAAGTCCTTGATTTGACATTGTTCTGAAGTCAAGACAATCCCCACATACCTGGCAGTACCTGATATCCAGATGGATGGAAGTCCTTGACTTGACATTGTTCTGAAGCCAAGACAACGGATATCCATGGATAGTCCATGACCTGGATAACCCCTACACCATGATATCTAGATGGATGGAAACGATTTGATTGTTTGACATTGTTACCTGGAGCCCATGATATCCAGACGGAGAGTCCAATAAGACACCCATACCTGGCAGTACTCATGAGATCCAGACGGATGGAAGTCCTGAGTTGATATTGTTCGAAGCCAAGATAATCCCACATACTGGCAGTACTATTGATATCCAGATGTGATGAAGTCCCTGACATGACATTGTTCTGAATGATCATCCCCACATACCTGGCAGAAGATGATATCCAGACGGATTGAAATCTTGATTTGACATTGTTCGAAGCCAAGATAATCCTACACTGGCAGTACTACGATATCCAGATGGATGGAAGTCCTGACTTGACATTGTTCTGAAGCCAAGACAATCCCCACATACCTGGCAGTACCATGATATCCAGATGGATGGAAGTCCTTGATGACATTTGAAGCAATTGTCCATGATATCCAGATGGATGGAAGTCCTGACATTGTTCTGAAGCCAAGGATATCTACATACCAGTACCATGATATCCAGATGGATGGAAGTCCTGAATCCCACATACCTGGCAGTAAAGATATCCTTGATTTGACATTGTTCTGAAGCCAAGACAATCCCCACATACCTGGCAGTACCATGATATCCAGATGGATGGATGGACATTTCCTTGTCACATTTGACATGATATGTGGAAGTCTTGATTTGACATTGTTCTGAGTCCAAGACAATCCCCACATACCTGGCAGGCAGTACCATGATATCCAGATGGATGGAAGTACTTGACTTGACATTGTTCTGAAGCCAAGACAATCCCCACATACCTGGCAGTACCATGATATCCAGACGGATGGAAGTCCTTGATTTGACATTGTTCTGAAGCCAAGACAATCCCACATACCTGGCAGTACCATGATATCCAGATGGATGGAAGTCCTTGACTTGACATTGTTCTGAACCCAAGACAATCCCCACATACCTGGCAGTACCATGATATCCAGATGGATGGAAGTCCTTGAGTTGACATTGTTCTGAAGCCAAGACAATCCCCACATACCTGGCAGTAACATGATATCCAGATGGATGGAAGTCCTTGATTTGACATTGTTCTGAAGCCAAGACAATCCCCACATACCTGGCAGTACCAATGATATCCAGATGGATGGAAGTCCTGAGTTGACATTGTTCTGAAGCCAAGACAATCCCCACATACCTGGCAGTACCATGACATCCAGATGATGGAAGACCTTGATTGACAGCCAAGACAATCCCCACATACCTGGCAGTACCATGATATCCAGATGGATGGAAATCCTTGATTTGACATTGTTCTGAAGCCAAGACAATCCCCACATACCTGGCAGTACCATGATATCCAGATGGATGGAAGTCCTTGAGTTGACATTGTTCTGAAGCCAAGACAATCCCCACATACCTGGCAGTACCATGATATCCAGATGGATGGAAGTCCTTGACATGACATTGTTCTGAAGCCAAGACTATCCCCACATCTGGCAGAAAATTATGATATCCAGACGGATTGAAACTTTGATTTGACATTGTTCTGAAGCCAAGACAATCCTACATACCTGGCATTGATATCCAGATGGATGGAAGTTCTTGACATTGTTCTGAAGCCAAGACAATCCCCACATACCTGGGCAGTACCATGATATCCAGATGGATGGAAGTCCTTGATTTGACATTGTTCTGAAGCCAAGACAATCCCCATGATACATACCTGGCAGTAACATGATATCCAGATGGATGGAAGTCCTTGATTTGACATTGTTCTGAAGCCAAGACAATCCTCACATACCTGGCAGTACCATGATATCCAGATGGATGGAAGTCCTTGATTTGACATTGTTCTGAAGCCAAGATAATCCTCACATACCTGGCAGTACCATGATATCCAGACGGATGGCAGTCCTTGATTGACCTGAAGCCAAGACAATCCCTCACATACCTGGCAGTACCATGTGGATATCCAGATGGATGGAAGTCCTTGACACATTGTTCTGAAGCCAAGACAATCCCCACATACCTGGCAGTACCATGATATCCAGATGGATGGAAGTCCTTGAGTTGACATTGTTCTGAAGCCAAGACAATCTCACATACCTGGCAGTACCATGATATCCAGAGGATGGAAGTCCTTGAGTTGACATTGTTCTGCCAAGACAATCCTACATACCTGGCAGATATCCAGATGATATCCTTGACTTGAGATTGGAATGACAATCCCCCTTGAGTTGACATGACATTGTTCTGAAGCCAAGACAATCCCCACATACCTGGCAGTACCATGATATCCAGACGGATGGAAGTCCTTTGAGTTGACATTGTTCTGAAGCCAAGACAATCCCCACATACCTGGCAGTACCATGATATCCAGATGGATGGAAGTCCTTGACTTGACATTGTTCTGAAGCCAAGATCCCCACATACCTGGCATACCATGATATCCAGATGGATGGAAGTCCTTGAGTGGAAGCCAAGACAATCCCTACATACCTGGCAGTACCCATGATATCCAGATGGATGGAATGATGACATTGTTCTGAAGCCAAGACAATCCCCACATACCTGGCAGAAGATATCCAGATGGATGGAAATCCTTGGACATTGTTCTGAAGCCAAGACACATACCTGGCAGTACCTGAAAGTCCTGAGTTGACCTGGACAATCCCACATACCTGGCGCAGTACCATGATAACCAGACGGACATGAAGCCAAGATACCAAGGTAAATGATATCCAGACGGATGGAAACTTGATTTGACATTGTTCTGGTCAAGACAATCCCCACATGCCTGGCATTACCATGATATCCAGACGGATGGAAGTCCTTGATTTGACATTGTTCTGAAGCCAAGAAAATACCTATATACCTGGCAGTACCATGATATCCAGATGGATGGATGTCCTTGATTGACATTGTTCTGAAGCCAAGAAAATCCCACACATACCTGCGCAGTACCACATGATATCCAGATGGATTGTGTCCTTGACGACATTGTTCTGAGTCCAAGACAATCCCTTACATAGCGTCCGGCATTACCACATATCCAGACGGATGGAAGTCCTTGATTTGACATTGTTCTGAAGCCAAGAAAATTACATACCTGGCAGTAACATGATATCCAGCGGATGGAAGTCCTAGATTTGACATTGTTCTGAAGCCAAGAAAAATCCCCACATACCTGGCAGTACCATGATATCCAGATGGATGAAGTCCTTGATTTGACATTGTTCTGAAGCCAAGACAATCCCCACATACCTGGGTAACATGATATCCAGACGATGGAAGTCCTTGATTTGACATTGTTCTGAAGCCAAGACAATCCCCACATACCTGGCAGTACCATGATATCCAGACGGATGGATGTCTCCTTGATTTGACATTGTTCTGAGTCCAAGACAATCCCCACATACCTGGAAGTACCATGATATCCAGATGGATGGAAGTCCTTGCTCATTGACATTGTTCTGAAGCCAAGACAATCCCCACATACCTGGCAGTAAATACGATATCCAGACGGATGGAAGTCCTTGATTTGACATTGTTCTGAGTCCAGACAATCCCCACATACCTGGCATTACCATGATGTCCAGATGGATGGATGTCCTTGACTTGACATTGTTCTGAAGCCAAGAAATCCCCACATACCTGGCAGTACCACGATATCCAGATGGATGGAAGTCCTTGACTTGACATTGTGGCAGTCTGAGTCCAAGACAATCCCACATACACCTGGCAGTAACATATATCCAGACGGATGAAGTCCTGATTTGACATTGTTCTGAAGCCAAGACAATCCCCACATACCTGGCAGTACCATGATATCCAGATGGATGGAAGTCCTTGATTTGACATTGTTCTGAGCCAAGACAATCCCCACATACCTGGAAGTACCATGATATCCAGATTGGATGACTTGACATTGTCCTTGAACTTGACAATTGTTCATGATATCCAGACGGATTGGAAGTCCCAATCCCCACATACCTGGAAGTAAGATGATATATCAGACGGATGGAAGTCCTTGACTTGACATTGTTCTGAAGCAAGACAATCCCCCACATACCTGGCAGTAACATGATATCCAGATGGATGGAAGTCCTTGATTTGACATTGTTCTGAGTCCAAGACAATCCCCACATACCTGGCAGTAACATGATATCCAGACGGATGGAAATCCTTGATTTGACATTGTTCTGAAGCCAAGACAATCCCCCCACATACCTGGCAGTAAACATGATATCCAGACGGATGGAAGTCCTTGATTTGACATTGTTCTGAGTCCAAGACAATCCCCACATACCTGGCAGTACCATGATATCCAGATGGATGGAAGTCCTTGACTTGACATTGTTCTGAAGCCAAGACAATCCCCACATACCTGGCAGTAACATGATATCCAGACGGATGGAAGTCCTTGATTTGACATTGTTCTGAGTCCAAGACAATCCCCACATACCTGGCAGTACCATGATATCCAGATGGATGGAAGTCCTTGAATTGACATTGTTCTGAAGCCAAGAAAATCCCACATACCTGGCAGTACCATGATATCCAGATGGATGGAAGTCCTTGACTTGACATTGTTCTGAGTCCAAGACAATCCCCACATACCTGGCAGTAACATGATATCCAGACGGATGGAAGTCCTTGATTTGACATTGTTCTGAAGCCAAGACAATCCCCACATACCTGGCAGTAACATGATATCCAGACGGATGGAAGTCCTTGATTTGACATTGTTCTGAGTCCAAGACAATCCCCACATACCTGGAAGTACCATGATATCCAGATGGATGGAAGTCATTGACTTGACATTGTTTATGAAGCCAAGATAATCCCCACATACCTGGCAGTAACATGATATCCAGACGGATGGAAGTCCTTGATTTGACATTGTTCTGAGTCCAAGACAATCCCCACATACCTGGAAGTACCATGATATCCAGATGGATGGATGTCCCTTGACATTGTTCTGAAGCCAAGACAATTGTTCTGAGGATAATCCAGATGGATAAAGTCCTTTTGATTTGACATTGTTCTGAGTCCAAGATAATCCCCTACATACCTGGCAGTACCATGATATCCAGATGGATGGATGTCCTTGACTTGACATTGTTCTGAAGCCAAGACAATCCCCACATACCTGGCAGTACCATGATATCCAGACGGATGGAAGTCCTTGATTTGACATTGTTCTGAAGCCAAGACAATCCCCTACATACCTGGCAGTACCATGATATCCAGACGGATGGAAGTCCTTGATTTGACATTATTGTTCTGAGTCCAAGATAATCCCCACATACCTGGCAGTACCATGATATCCAGATGGATGGAAGTCCTTGACTTGACATTGTTCTGAAGCCAAGACAATCCCTACATACCTGGCAGTACCATGATATCCAGACGGATGGAAGTCCTTGATTTGACATTGTTCTGAGTCCAAGACAATCCCCACATACCTGGCAGTACCATGATATCCAGACGGATGGAAGTCCTTGATTTGACATTGTTCTGAGTCCAAGACAATCCCACATACCTGGCAGTACCATGATATCCAGATGGATGGAAGTCCTTGACTTGACATTGTTCTGAAGCCAAGACAATCCCTACATACCTGGCAGTAACATGATATCCAGACGGATGGAAGTCCTTGATTTGACATTGTTCTGAAGTCAAGACAATCCCCACATACCTGGCAGTACCATGATATCCAGATGGATGAAGTCCTTGATTTGACATTGTTCTGAGTCCAAGACAATCCCCACATACCTGGAAGTACCATGATATCCAGATGGATGAAGTCCTGAGTTGACATTGTTCTGAAGCCAAGACAATCCCCACATACCTGGCAGTACCATGATATCCAGATGGATGGAAGTCCTTGATTTGACATTGTTCTGAGTCCAAGATAATCCCTCATACCTGAAGTACCATGATATCCAGACGGATGGAAGTCCTTGATTTGACATTGTTCTGAAGCCAAGACAATCCCACATACCTGGCAGTACCATGATATCCAGATGGATGGAAGTCCTTGACTTGACATTGTTCTGAAGCCAAGACAATCCCCACATACCTGGCAGTACCATGATATCCAGATGGATGGAAGTCCTTGATTTGACATTGTTCTGAAGCCAAGACAATCCCCACATACCTGGCAGTACCATGATATCCAGATGGATGGAAGTCCTTGATTTGACATTGTTCTGAAGCAAGACAATCCCCCCACATACCTGGCAGTACCATGATATCCAGACGGATGGAAGTCCTTGATTTGACATTGTTCTGAAGCCAAGACAATCCCCACATACCTGGCAGTACCATGATATCCAGATGGATGGATGTCCTTGATTTGACATTGTTCTGAGTCCAATTGTTCTGAAGCCAAGACAATCCCCACATACCTGGCAGTACCATGATATCCAGATGGATGGAAGTCCTTGATTTGACATTGTTCTGAGCCAAGACAATCCCCACATACCTGGCAGTACCATGATATCCCATGATATCCAGATGGATGGCAGTCCTTGATCCAGATTGGAAGTCCTTGACATTGTTCTGAAGCCAAGACAATCCCCACATACCTGGCAGTACCATGATATCCAGACGGATGGAAGTCCTTGATTTGACATTGTTCTGAATCCAAGACAATCCCCACATACCTGGCAGTACCATGATATCCAGATGGATGGAAGTCCTTGATTTGACATTGTTCTGAGTCCAAGACAATCCCTACATACCTGGAAGTACCATGATATCCAGACGGATGGAATCCTTGATTTGACATTGTTCTGAAGCCAAGACAATCCCCACATACCTGGCAGTAGTACTGATATCCAGACGGATGGAAGTCTTTGATTTGACATTGTTCTGAGACCAAGACAATCCCCACATACCTGGCAGTACCATGATATCCAGATGGATGGATGTCCATTGACATTGTTCTGAAGCCAAGACAATCCCCCACATACCTGGCAGTACCATGACATTCAGATGGATGGAAGTCCCTGACATGACATTACCTCTGAAGCCAAGACAATCCTGTTGCCTCCGCAGTAACATGATATCCAGACGGATGGAAATCCTTGATTTGGACATTGCTCCCCAGCCAAAGACAATCCCCACACCTGGCAGTACCATGATATCCAGATGGATGGAAGTCCTTGAGTTGACATTGTTCTGGAAGCCAAGACATCCCCCACATACCTGGCAGTACCATAATATCCAGATGGATGGAAAGTCCTGATCTCTGACATTGTTCTGAAGCTAAGACATCCCCACATATCTGGCAGCACCATGATATCCAGATGGATGGGAAGTCCTGACTTGACATTGTTCTGAAGCCAAGACATCCCCATACACTGCAGTACAATGATATCCAGGATGGATGGAAGTCCTGATTTGACATTGTTCTGAAGCCAAGACAATCCCCACATACCTGGCAGTAACATGATATCCAGATGAGAAGTCCTTGATTTGACATTGTTCTGGAGTCCAAGACAACCCCCCACATACCTGGCAGTACCATAGATCCAGATGGATGGAAGTCCTGATTGACAGCTGAAGCCAAGACATTCCCCATACAGACTGGCAGTACCATGATATCCAGATGGATGGAAGTCCTTGATTTGACATTGTTCTGAAGCCAAGACAATCCCCACATACCTGGTAGTACCATGATATCCAGATGGATGGAAGTCCTTGATTTGACATTGTTCTGAAGCCAAGACAATCCCCACATACCTGGCAGTACCATGATATCCAGACGGATGGAAGTCCTTGATTTGACATTGTTCTGAGTCCAAGACAATCCCCACATACTGGAAGCAGTACCATATATGATGGATATCCAGACGGATGGAAGTCCTTGATTTGACATTGTTCTGAGTCCAAGACAATCCCCACATACCTGGCAGTACCATGATATCCAGATGGATGGAAGTCCTTGACTTGACATTGTTCTGAAGCCAAGACAATCCCCACATACCTGGCAGTACCATGATATCCAGATGGATGGAAGTCCTTGAATTGACATTGTTCTGAAGCCAAGACAATCCCCACATACCTGGCAGTACCATGATATCCAGATGTCCTTGATTTGACGGATGGAATCCTCATTAATACCTGGCATTGGATGGATGAAAAGCTGTTGACATTGAGTCCAAGACACATCCCCACATACCTGGCAAAATTCATGATATCCAGACGGATGGATGTCCTGATTTGATATTGTTCTGAAGCCAAGACAACCCACATACCTGGCAGTACCATGATATCCAGACGGATGGAAGTCCTGATTGACATTGTTCTGGAGTCTTACAATCCCCACATACCTGGAAGTACCATGATATCCAGATGGATGGAAGTCCTTGACTTGACATTGTTAAGCTTTCAAGACAACCCCACATACCTGGCAGTACCATGATATCCAGATGGATGGAAGTCCTTGATTTGACATTGTCTCTGAGTCCAAGATAATCCCCACATACTTGGAAGTACAATGATATCCAGACGGGATGGAAGTCCTTGATTTGACATTGTTCTGAAGCCAAGACAATCCCCACATACCTGGCAGCAACATGATATCCAGATGGATGGAAGTCCTTGATTTGACATTGTTCTGAGTCCAAGACAATCCCACATACCTGGTAGTACCATGATATCCAGACGGATGGAAGTCCTTGATTTGACATTGTTCTGAGTCGAACAAGACAATCCCGGTACCTATCTAGATGGATGGATGTCATGATATCCAGATGGACCTGGCAGTCCTGACTTGACATTGTTGACCACAAGCCAAGACAATCCCCCACATACCTGGCAGTACCATGATATCCAGACGGATGGAAGTCCTTGATTTGACATTGTTCTGAAGCCAAGAAAATCCCCACATACCCGGCAGTACCATGATATCCAGATGGATGATGTCCTTGACTTGACATTGTTCTGAGTCCAAGACAATCCCTACATACCTGGCAGTACCATGATATCCAGATGGATGGAAGTCCTTGACTTGACATTGTTCTGAAGCCAAGACAATCCCCCACATACCTGGTAGTACCATGATATCCAGATGGATGGAAGTCCTGATTTGACATTGTTCTGGAAGCCAAGACAACCTGGCGGTAACCCACATACCTTGATTTGACATTGTTCAGTAACAATGATATCCAGATGGATGGAAGTCATTGACATTGTTATGAAACCAAGACATTAACATGATTCAGACGGGGAAGCCAAGACAATCCAGACAATCCCCACATACCTGGAAGTAACATGATATCCAGACGGATGGAAGTCCTTGATTGACATTGTTCTGAGTCCAAGACAATCCCCACATACCTGGCAGTACCATGATATCCAGATGGATGGAAGTCCTTGATTTGATTTTGTTATGAAGCCAAGACAATCCCGGATGGACTTGATTTGACATACCTGGCAGACAATCCCCACATGATATCCAGATCCGGATGGTAAAGTCCTTGACTTGACATTGTTCTGAGTCCAAGACAATCCCACATATACCATGATATCCGGAAGTACTTGACATGATATCCAGATGGATGGACAGTCCAGACGGATTGACATTGATTCTGAAGCCAAGACAATCCCCACATACCTGGCAGTACCATGATATCCAGATGGATGGAAGTCCTTGATTTGACATTGTTCTGAGACCAAGACAATCCCCACATACCTGGCAGTACCATGATATCCAGATGGATGGAAGTCCTTGATTTGACATTGTTCTGAGGCCAAGACAATCCCCACATACCTGGCAGTACCATGATATCCAGACGGATGGAAGTCCTTGATTTGACATTGTTCTGAAGCCAAGACAATCCCCACATACCTGGCAGTACCATGATATCCAGACGGATGGAAGTCCTTGATTTGGACATTGTTCTGGTCCAAGAAAATCCCCACATACCTGGCAATTACCCCTATCAGATGGATACCTTGGACTTTGTGAAGCCATGACAGTAACGCAGATGACGGATGGAAGTCCTTGATTTGACATTGTTCTGAGTCCAAGACAATCCCCACATACCTGGCAGTACCATGATATCCAGATGGATGGATGTCCTTGACTTGACATTGTTCTGAAGCCAAGACAATCCCTACATACCTGGCAGTAACAATGGATGGATATCCAGATTTGGATTGGAAGTCCATACCTGGCAGTTTGATCCAGATGGATGTTGACATTGTTCTGAAGCCAAGACAATCCCCACATACCTGGCAGTACCATGATATCCAGATGGATGGAAGTCCTTGATTTGACATTGTTCTGAGTCCAAGACAATCCCCACATACCTGGCAGTACCATGATATCCAGATGGATGGATGTCCTTGACTTGACATTGTTCAGACGGAAGCCAAGACAACAATCCCCACATACCTGGCAGTACCATGATATCCAGATGGATGGAAGTCCTTGATTTGACATTGTTCTGAGTCCAAGACAATCCCCACATACCTGGCAGTACCATGATATCCAGATGGATGGAGTCCTTGATTTGACATTGTTCTGAAGCCAAGAAAATCCCCACATACCTGGCAGTACCATGATATCCAGATGGATGGAAGTCCTTGACTTGACATTGTTCTGAAGCCAAGACAATCCCCACATACCTGGCAGTACCATGATATCCAGATGGATGGAAGTCCTTGACTTTGACATTGTTCTGAATACCCAAGACAATCCCCACATACCTGGCAGTAACATGATATCCAGACGGATGGAAGTCCTTGATTTGACATTGTTCTGAAGCCAAAGACAATCCCCACATACCTGGCAGTACCATGATATCCAGACGGATGGAAGTCCTTGATTTGACATTGTTCTGAAGCCAAGACAATCCCCACATACCTGGAAGTACCATGATATCAGATGGATGGAAGTCCTTGACTTGACATTGTTCTGAGTCCAAGACAATCCCCACATACCTGGCAGTAACATGATATCCAGACGGATGGAAGTCCTTGATTTGACATTGTTCTGAACAAGACAATCCCCACATACCTGGCAGTACCATGATGTCAGATGGATGGAAGTCCTTGATTTGACATTGTTCTGAGTCCAAGACAATCCCCACATACCTGGAAGTACCATGATATCCAGATTTTGGATGAAGCCAATACAATCCCCACATCCTTGATTCCAGATGGATGGAAGTCCATTGATTTCATTGAAGGTCAAGACAATCCCCCATACCTGGCAGTACCATGATATCCAGATGGATGGATGTCCTTGACTTGACATTGTTCTGAAGCCAAGACAATCCCCCAGACATACCTGGCAGTACCATGATATCCAGATGGATGGAAGTCCTTGACTTGACATTGTTCTGAAGTCAAGACAATCCCACATACCTGGCAGTACCATGATATCCAGATGGATGGAAGTCCTGATTTGACATTGTTCTGAAGCCAAGACAATCCCCCACAGACATGGCAGTAACATGATATCCAGACGGATGGAAGTCCTTGATTTGACATTGTTCTGGAGTCCAAGACAATCCCCACATACCTGGATGGACGGATGGAAGTCCTTGATTTGACATTGTTCACAGTCCAAGACAATCCCCCCATACCTGGCAGTGCCATGATATCCAGACGGATGGAAGTCCTTGATTTGACATTGTTCTGAAGCCAAGACAATCCCCACATACCTGGCAGTACCATGATATCCAGATGGATGGATGTCCTTGACTTGACATTGTTCTGAAGCCAAGACAATCCCCCTTACCTGGCGGTAACATGATATCAGACGGATGGAGTCCTTGATTTGACATTGTTCTGAAGCCAAGACAATCCCCCCACATACCTGGCAGTACCATGATATCAGACGGATGGAAGTCCTTGATTTGACATTGTTCTGAAGCCAAGACAATCCCCACATACCTGGCAGTACCATGATATCCAGATGGATGGAAGTCCTTGACTTGACATTGTTCTGAAGCCAAGACAATCCCCACATACCTGGCAGTAACATGATATCCAGACGGATGGAATCCTTGATTTGATATTGTTCTGAATCCAAGACAATCCCCACATACCTGGCAGTACCATGATATCCAGATAGATGGAAGTCCTTGATTTGACATTGTTCTGAGTCCAAGACAATCCCCACATACCTGGAAGTACCATGATATCCAGATGGATGGAAGTCATTGACATTGTTATGAAGCCAAGACAATCCCCACATACCTGGCAGTACCATGATATCAGACGGATGGAAGTCCTTGATTTGACATTGTTCTGAAGCCAAGATCAATCCCAGTACATACCTGGAAGTACCATGATGTCCAGATGGATGGATGTCCTTGACTTGACATTGTTCTGAAGCCAAGACAATCCCCACATACCTGGCAGTACCATGATATCCAGATGGATGGAAGTCCTTGATTTGACATTGTTCTGAGTCCAAGACAATCCCCACATACCTGGAAGTACCATGATATCCAGATGGATGGAAGTCCTTGATTTGACATTGTTCTGAAGTCCTTGATTTGACATTGTTCTGGAGTCCAAGACAATCCCCCACATACCTGGCAGTACCATGATATCCAGATGGATGGAAGTCCTTGATTTGACATTGTTCTGAAGCCAAGACAATCCCCACATACCTGGCAGTACCATGATATCCAGATGGATGGAAGTCCTTGATTTGACATTGTTCTGAAGCCAAGACAATCCCCACATACCTGGCAGTACCATGATATCCAGATGGATGGAAGTCCTTGATTTGACATTGTTCTGAGTCCCCCAAGACAATCCCCACATACCTGGCAGTACCATGATATCCAGACGGATGGAAGTCCTTGATTTGACATTGTTCTGAAGTCAAGACAATCCCCACATACCTGGCAGTACCATGATATCCAGATGGATGGAAGTCCCTTGATTTGACATTGTTCTGAAGCCAAGACAATCCCCACATACCTGGCAGTACCATGATATCCAGATGGATGGAAGTCCTTGATTTGACATTGTTCTGAACCAAGACAATCCCCACATACCTGGCAGTACCATGATATCCAGATGGATGGAAGTTGATTTGATTGACATTGTTCTGAAGCCAAGACAATCCCCACATACCTGGCAGTACCATGATATCCAGACGGATGGAAGTCCTTGATTTGATATTGTTCTGAGTCCAAGACAATCCCCACATACCTGGACAGTACCATGATATCCAGACCTGGGATGGAAGATGGATGGACTTGACATTGTTCTGAAGCCAACAATCCCCCAATCCCAGATGGATGGACATACATTGTTCTGGCAGTACCATGATATCCAGATGGATGGAAGTCCTTGATTTGACATTGTGCTGAAGCCAAGACAATCCCCACATACCTGGCAGTACCATGATATCCAGATGGATGGAAGTCCTTGATTTGACATTGTTCTGAGTCCAAGACAATCCACACATACCTGGAAGTACCATGATATCCAGATGGATGGAAGTCCTTGACTTGACATTGTTCTGAAGCCAAGACAATCCCCTACATACCTGGCAGTACCAATGATATCCAGATGGATGGATGTCCTTGATTTGACATTGTTCTGAAGCCAAGACAATCCCCACATACCTGGCAGTACCATGATATCCAGACGGATGGAAGTCCTTGATTTGACATTGTTCTGAAGCCAAGACAATCCCCACATACCTGGCAGTACCATGATATCCAGATGGATGGAAGTCCCTTGACTTGACATTGTTCTGAAGCCAAGACAATCCCCACATACCTGGCAGTACCATGATATCCAGATGGATGGAAGTCCTTGAGTTGACATTGTTCTGAGTCCAAGACAATCCCCACATACCTGGCAGTACCATGATATCCAGATGGATGGAAGTCTTTGATTTGACATTGTTCTGAAGCCAAGACAATCCCCACATACCTGGCAGTACCATGATATCCAGATGGATGGAAGTCCTTGATTTGACATTGTTCTGAGTCAAGACAATCCCCACATACCTGGCAGTACCATGATATCCAGATGGATGGAGTCCTTGGATGGAAGACAATCCCCACATACCCTGGATTTGATGTCAGACGGATGGAAGTCTTTGATTTGACATTGTTCTGAAGCCAAGACAATCCCCACATACCTGGAAGTACCATGATATCCAGATGGATGGAAGTCCTTGACTTGACATTGTTCTGAAGCCAAGACAATCCCCACATACCTGGCAGTACCATGATATCCAGACGGATGGAAGTCTTTGATTTGACATTGTTCTGAGACCAAGACAATCCCCACATACCTGGAAGTACCATGATATCCAGATGGATGGAAGTCCTTGACTTGACATTGTTCTGAAGCCAAGACAATCCCCACATACCTGGCAGTACCATGATATCCAGATGGATGGAAGTCCTTGATTTGACATTGTTCTGAAGACCAAGACAATCCCCACATACCTGGCAGTACCATGATATCCAGATGGATGGAAGTCCTTGACTTGACATTGTTCTGAAGCCAAGACAATCCCCTACATACCTGGCAGTACCATGATATCCAGATGGATGGAAGTCCTTGATTTGACATTGTTCTGAAGCCAAGACAATCCCCACATACCTGGCAGTACCATGATATCCAGACGGATGGAAGTCCTTGATTTGACATTGTTCTGAAGCCAAGACAATCCCCACATACCTGGCAGTACCATGATATCCAGATGGATGGAAGTCCTTGATTTGACATTGTTCTGAAGCCAAGACAATCCCCACATACCTGGCAGTACCATGATATCCAGATGGATGGAAGTCCTTGATTTGACATTGTTCTGAAGCCAAGACAATCCCCCACATACCTGGCAGTACCATGATATCCAGATGGATGGAAGTCCTTGATTTGACATTGTTCTGAACCAAGACAATCCCCACATACCTGGCAGTACCATGATATCATGATATTTCAAGACGGATGGAATGGTCCTTGATTTGACATTGTTCTGAGTCCAAGACAATCCCCACATACCTGGCAGTACCATGATATCCAGATGGATGGAAGTCCTTGACTTGACATTGTTCTGAGTCCAAGACAATCCCCACATACCTGGAAGTACCATGATATCCAGATGGATGGAAGTCCTTGATTGACATTGTTATGAAGCCAAGACAATCCCCACATACCTGGCAGTACCATGATATCAGACGGATGGAAGTCCTTGATTTGACATTGTTCTGAGACCAAGACAATCCCCACATACCTGGCAGTACCATGATATATCAGATGGATGGAAGTCCTTGATTTGACATTGTTCTGAGTCCAAGACAATCCCCACATACCTGGCAGTACCATGATATCCAGATGGATGGAAGTCCTTGATTGACACATTGTTCTGATTGTTCCAAGACAATCCCCACATACCTGGCAGTACCATGATATCCAGATGGATGGAAGTCTTTGATTTGACATTGTTCTGAAACCAAGACAATCCCCACATACCTGGCAGTACCATGATATCCAGATGGATGGAAGTCCTTGAATTGACATTGTTCTGAAGCCAAGACAATCCCCACATACCTGGCAGTACCATGATATCCAGATGGATGGAAGTCCTTGACTTGACATTGTTCTGAAGCCAAGACAATCCCCACATACCTGGCAGTACCATGATATCCAGACGGATGGAAGTCCTTGATTTGACATTGTTCTGAAGCCAAGACAATCCCTACATACCTGGCAGTACCATGATATCCAGATGGATGGAAGTCCTTGAATTGACATTGTTCTGAAGCCAAGACAATCCCACATACCTGGCAGTACCATGATATCCAGATGGATGGAAGTCCTTGATTTGACATTGTTCTGAAGCCAAGACAATCCCCACATACCTGGCAGTACCATGATATCCAGATGGATGGAAGTCCTTGATTTGACATTGTTCTGAAGCCAAGACAATCCCCACATACCTGGCAGTACCATGATATCCAGATGGATGGAAGTCCTTGATTTGACATTGTTCTGAAGCCAAGACAATCCCACATACCTGGCAGTACCATGATATCCAGATGGATGGAAGTCCTTGATTTGACATTGTTCTGAGTCCAAGACAATCCCCACATACCTGGCAGTACCATGATATCCAGATGGATGGATGTCCTTGACTTGACATTGTTCTGAAGCCAAGACAATCCCCACATACCTGGCAGTACCATGATATCCAGATGGATGGAAGTCCTTGACTTGACATTGTTCTGAAGCCAAGACAATCCCCACATACCTGGCAGTACCATGATATCCAGACGGATGGAAGTCCTTGATTTGACATTGTTCTGAAGCCAAGACAATCCCCACATACCTGGCAGTACCATGATATCCAGATGGATGGAAGTCCTTGACTTGACATTGTTCTGAAGCCAAGACAATCCCCACATACCTGGCAGTACCATGATATCCAGACGGATGGAAGTCCTTGATTTGACATTGTTCTGAAGCCAAGACAATCCCCACATACCTGGCAGTACCATGATATCCAGATGGATGGAAGTCCTTGATTTGACATTGTTCTGAAGCCAAGACAATCCCCACATACCTGGCAGTACCATGATATCCAGATGGATGGAAGTCCTTGATTTGACATTGTTCTGAAGCCAAGACAATCCCCACATACCTGGCAGTACCATGATATCCAGATGGATGGAAGTCCTTGATTTGACATTGTTCTGAAGCCAAGACAATCCCCACATACCTGGCAGTACCATGATATCCAGACGGATGGAAGTCCTTGATTTGACATTGTTCTGAAGCCAAGACAATCCCCACATACCTGGGTACCATGATACCATGATATCCAGATGGATGGAAGTCCTTGACTTGACATTGTTCTGAATCCAAGACAATCCCCAACATACCTGGCAGTACCATGATATCCAGATGGATGGAAGTCCTTGACTTGACATTGTTCTGAAGCCAAGACAATCCCCACATACCTGGCAGTACCATGATATCCAGATGGATGGAAGTCCTTGACTTGACATTGTTCTGAAGCCAAGACAATCCCCCACATACCTGGCAGTACCATGATATCCAGATGGATGGAAGTCCTTGATTTGACATTGTTCTGAAGCCAAGACAATCCCCACATACCTGGCAGTACCATGATATCCAGATGGATGGAAGTCCTTGATTTGACATTGTTCTGAAGCCAAGACAATCCCCACATACCTGCTAGTACCATGATATCCAGACGGATGGAAGTCCTTGATTTGACATTGTTCTGAAGCCAAGACAATCCCCACATACCTGGCAGTACCATGATATCCAGATGGATGGAAGTCCTTGACTTGACATTGTTCTGAAGCCAAGACAATCCCCACATACCTGGCAGTACCATGATATCCAGATGGATGGAAGTCCTTGATTTGACATTGTTCTGAAGCCAAGACAATCCCCACATACCTGGCAGTACCATGATATCCAGATGGATGGAAGTCCTTGATTTGACATTGTTCTGAAGCCAAGACAATCCCCACATACCTGGCAGTACCATGATATCCAGATGGATGGAAGTCCTTGATTTGACATTGTTCTGAAGCCAAGACAAGACAACCTGGCCCACATATCCCTGGCATTCTTCTACCATGATATCCAGATGGATGGATGTCCTTGACTTGACATTGTTCTGAAGCCAAGACAATCCCCACATACCTGGCAGTACCATGATATCCAGATGGATGGAAGTCCTTGATTTGACATTGTTCTGAGTCCAAGACAATCCCCACATACCTGGCAGTACCATGATATCCAGACGGATGGAAGTCCTTGATTTGACATTGTTCTGAAGCCAAGACAATCCCCACATACCTGGCAGTACCATGATATCCAGATGGATGGAAGTCCTTGACTTGACATTGTTCTGAAGCCAAGACAATCCCCACATACCTGGCAGTACCATGATATCCAGATGGATGGAAGTCCTTGACTTGACATTGTTCTGAAGCCAAGACAATCCCCACATACCTGGCAGTACCATGATATCCAGATGGATGGAAGTCCTTGATTTGACATTGTTCTGAAGCCAAGACAATCCCCACATACCTGGCAGTACCATGATATCCAGATGGATGGAAGTCCTTGATTTGACATTGTTCTGAAGCCAAGACAATCCCCACATACCTGGCAGTACCATGATATCCAGATGGATGGAAGTCCTTGACTTGACATTGTTCTGAAGCCAAGACAATCCCCACATACCTGGCAGTACCATGATATCCAGATGGATGGAAGTCCTTGACTTGACATTGTTCTGAAGCCAAGACAATCCCCACATACCTGGCAGTACCATGATATCCAGACGGATGGAAGTCCTTGATTTGACATTGTTCTGAGTCCAAGACAATCCCCACATACCTGGCAGTACCATGATATCCAGATGGATGGATTTCCTTGAATTGACATTGTTCTGAAGCCAAAGATAATCCCCACCATGATACCTGGCAGTACCATGATATCCAGACGGATGGAAGTCCTTGAGTCCTTGACATTGTTCTGAAGCCAAGACAATCCCCACATACCTGGCAGTACCATGATATCCAGATGGATGGAAGTCCCTTGAGTACTGGCAGTACCATGATATCCAGACGGATGGAAGTCCTTGATTTGACATTGTTCTGAGTCCAAGACAATCCCCACATACCTGGCAGTACCATGATATCCAGATGGATGGATGTCCTTGAGTTGACATTGTTCTGAAGCCAAGAGACATACCTGGCAGTACCATGATATCCAGACGGATGGAAGTCCTTGAGTTGACATTGTTCTGAAGCCAAGACAATGATATCCATGATATCCAGATGGATGGAAGTCCTTGACTTGACATTGTTTGAAGCCAAGACAATCCCATTGTACCTGGCAGTACCATGATATCCAGATGGATGGAATCCCCAAGACAATCCCCACATACCTGGCAGTACCATGATATCCAGATGGATGGAAGTCCTTGACTTGACATTGTTCTGAAGCCAAGACAATCCCCACATACCTGGCAGTACCATGATATCCAGATGGATGGAAGTCCTTGACTTGACATTGTTCTGAAGCCAAGACAAGACAATCCCCAGATCCAGATGGATGGAACCTGAAGCCAAGACAATCCCCACATACCTGGCAGTACCATGATATCCAGATGGATGGAAGTCCTTGACTTGACATTGTTCTGCCAAGACAATCCCCACATACCTGGCAGTACCATGATATCCAGACGGATGGAATTCCTTGATTTGACATTGTTCTGAGTCCAAGACAATCCCCACATACCTGGCAGTACCATGATATCCAGATGGATGGATGTCCTTGAGTTGACATTGTTCTGAAGCCAAGACAATCCCCACATACCTGGCAGTACCATGATATCCAGATGGATGGAAGTCCAGGTTGACATTGTTCTGAAGTCAATGATCCCCACAGATGGTACCATGGAATGGATCCTTGACTTGACATTGTTCTGAAGCCAAGACAATCCCCACATACCTGGCAGTACCATGATATCCAGATGGATGGAAGTCCTTGACTTGACATTGTTCTGAAGCCAAGACAATCCCCCACATATCAGATGGATGGTCCTTGATTTGACATTGATATCCAGATGGACCTGGACCATGATATCCAGACGGATGGAAGTCCTTGATTTGACATTGTTCTGAAGCCAAGACAATCCCACATACCTGGCAGTACCATGATATCAGACGGATGGAAGTCCTTGATTTGACATTGTTCTGAAGCCAAGACAATCCCCACATACCTGGCAGTACCATGATATCCATGATGGATTGGCCAAGACAATCCCCACATACCTTGAGTTGACATTGTTCTGAAGCCAAGACAATCCCCACATACCTGGCAGTACCATGATATCCAGATGGATGGAAGTCCTTGACATGACATTGTTCTGAAGCCAAGACAATCCCCACATACTTGGCAGTACAATGATATCCAGACGGATGGAAGTCCTTGACTTGACATTGTTCTGAAGCCAAGACAATCCCCCACATACCTGGCAGTACCATGATATCCAGACGGATGGAAGTCCTTGACTTGACATTGTTCTGAAGCCAAGACAATCCCCACATACCTGGCAGTACCATGATATCCAGATGGATGGAAGTCCTTGAGTTGACATTGTTCTGAAGCCAAGACAATCCCCCACATACCTGGCAGTACCATGATATCCAGACGGATGGAAGTCCTTGATTTGACATTGTTCTGAAGCCAAGACAATACCCCCACATACCTGGCAGTACCATGATATCCAGATGGATGGATGTCCTTGAGTTGACATTGTTCTGAAGCCAAGACAATCCCCACATACCTGGCAGTACCATGATATCCAGACGGATGGAAGTCCTTGAGTTGACATTGTTCTGAAGCCAAGACAATCCCCACATACCTGGCAGTACCATGATATCCATTGTTCATTGAAGCCAAGACAATCCCCACATACCTGGCAGTACCATGATATCCAGATGGATGGAAGTCCTTGATTGTTGACATTGTTCTGAAGCCAAGACAATCCCCCCCTGGCAGTACCATGATATCCAGATGGATGGAAGTCCTGACTTGACATTTTCTGAAGCCAAAGACAATCCCCACATACCTGGCAGTACCATGATATCCAGATGGATGGAAGTCCTTGAGTTGACATTGTTCTGAAGCCAAGACAATCCCCACATACCTGGCAGTACCATGATATCCAGATGGATGGAAGTCCTTGAGTTGACATTGTTCTGAAGCCAAGACAATCCCCACATACCTGGCAGTACCATGATATCCAGATGGATGGAAGTCCTTGATTTGACATTGTTCTGAAGCCAAGACAATCCCCACATACCTGGCAGTACCATGATATCCAGATGGATGGAAGTCCTTGAGTTGACATTGTTCTGAAGCCAAGACAATCCCCACATACCTGGCAGTACCATGATATCCAGATGGATGGAAGTCCTTGACTTGACATTGTTCTGAAGCCAAGACAATCCCCACATACCTGGCAGTACCATGATATCCAGATGGATGGAATCCTTGATTTGACATTGGATGGACCTAAGGCAGTACCATGATATCAGATGGATCCTTGATTTGACATTGTTCTGAAGCCAAGACAATCCCACATACCTGGCAGTACCATGATATCAATCCCTTGACATTGTTCTGAAGCCAAGACAATCCCCACATACCTGGCAGTACCATGATATCAGATGGATGGATGAAGCCAAGACAATCCCCATACCTGGCAGTAACATGATATCCAGATGGATTGTTCTTGAGTTGACATTGTTCTGAAGCCAAGACAATCCCCACATACCTGGCAGTACCATGATATCCAGATGGATGGAAGTCCTTGATTTGACATTGTTCTGAAGCCAAGACAATCCCTACATACCTGGCAGATACCATGATATCCAGATGGATGGAAGTCCTTGAGTCCTTTTGACATTGTTCTGAAGCCAAGACAATCCCCACATACCTGGCAGTACCATGATATCCAGATGGATGGAAGTCCTTGATGGATGACATTGTTCTGAAGCCAAGACAATCCCCACATACCTGGCAGTACCATGATATCCAGATGGATGGAAGTCCTTGATTTGACATTGTTCTGAAGCCAAGACAATCCCCACATACCTGGCAGTACCATGATATCCAGATGGATGGAAGTCCTTGATTTGACATTGTTCTGAAGCCAAGACAATCCCCACATACCTGGCAGTACCATGATATCCAGATGGATGGAAGTCCTTGACTTGACATTGTTCTGAAGCCAAGACAATCCCCCCCACATAGTACCATGATATCCAGATGGATGGAAGTCCTTGACTTGATATTGTTCTGAAGCCAAGACAATCCCCACATACCTGGCAGTACCATGATATCCAGATGGATGGAAGTCCTTGACTTGACATTGTTCTGAAGCCAAGACAATCCCCACATACCTGGCAGTAACATGATATCCAGATGGATGGAAGTCCTTGACTTGACATTGTTCTGAAGCCAAGACAATCCCCACATACCTGGCAGTACCATGATATCCAGATGGATGGAAGTCCTTGACTTGACATTGTTCTGAAGCCAAGACAATCCCCAGACGGATGGTCCTTGATTGACATTGTTCTGGCAGTACCATGATATCCAGATGGATGGAAGTCCTTGACTTGACATTGTTCTGAACCCAAGACAATCCCCACATACCTGGCAGTACCATGATATCCAGATGGATGGAAGTCCTTGAGTTGACATTGTTCTGAAGCCAAGAGTTGACAATCCCCACATACCTGGCAGTACCATGATATCCAGATGGATGGAAGTCCTTGACTTGACATTGTTCTGAAGCCAAGACAATCCCCACATACCTGGCAGTACCATGATATCCAGACGGATGGAATTCCTTGATTTGACATTGTTCTGAGTCCAAGACAATCCCCACATACCTGGCAGTACCATGATATCCAGATGGATGGATGTCCTTGACTTGACATTGTTCTGAAGCCAAGACAATCCCCACATACTTGGCAGTATCATGATAAGTGTATATAGATCTTCACATTTGTGAACATGTATCCATGCATATGTATTTGTGTGTGCATGCATGTGAATATTTGTATGCTTATTCGAGTAATATTTTTTCATCGGGTGAAACTTTGATTAAAGACAGACAAGAAGCTTTTACATCTTAAATATAATTTTATCTCTTTACGTACAGGAGGACATCAATTGAGTGTAAATATTTTGAAACATTTGAGATTAAACTCTTTCACACATTTTCTGATCATTATCAATATCAGGAAAAATTACTGATGTCATTTGTTTTCACCTGCTTTTCTCAATCATTAACATTAGAATATAGTTGATCCGATCAATGAGAAGATCGGGAGAAATATGAACATTGTTTTTTTGTCGTATTCTTTACTGTTTGTTACTAGTTTTGACCTCTATGATTATCACCATAATCATTAACCCATAATATTTCTTAGCATTACATTTTTCAGAGTGGATCGTTATACGACTATTGTAACCATTCTCACAACAGAAAGAAACAAGAAACCATACAACTATCTTTCATAAAAAGTTATATCAATTCACAGAGAATAAAAAATGAATGTACATTGCCTGAAGAGTGTTGTTATATCTAAAAAAACAAAAAAACAAAAAAAAAATGGATATATGATCACTGTGAAAGTTGCATTCATTGGTGTGAGCTCAGATATATTAAAGACAGTGAAGAGTACAGTTTCAAACACGAAAGTGTCCTCTCCAAATAACCCCGACAAAAAAAAGGAAACAGATGACGGATATCTTTTAAAAAATTAGTAAATAAAAGCGTCAAAGTGTTGAAGTGATTCTGGTGTTACAGGTTACCATTATGTTGAATTTCAGTGGTGTACAAACTAAGAAAAATGAAAGTACATTCATATGTGGAACAACTCAGAATCCAATATATGGTATGAAGACCTTCGGACTATAGATATTCAAAAATGTGATCAGCAATTATTTTAGTCATTTGATGCCAATATGGTATTTACCGTTCTATTTAAAAGAACATTTACACTTATTTCTAGTGAGAAATGTTCATTGGCTTTTTGAATCCCTTATTGTCACTTTAGCTTTGTGCATTAAGCATAAAATAAATAAGTTTATACCTTATGTCATGAAGTTACAACTGCTTTAAAAATGATTGTTTCTTACAACGTCTTCTTGACGTTAGTGAAAATCGCTGATGTAACATCTTAGAATTTGACAGTTGTTCTCTCCTCTGACCTAGATTTGATGGCTGATCTCATTCAATGCCCCCCAAAACCAAACTAGTGACGTTCCATCATCACTGACGGGATCCTGAATTTTCACTTTTGCAATAAAGGAGTGCGTGTTTTGATCGCCTATTGGGACATAAAACCAACATAGATATCAAATGAAATACATCCTACATGATACGAAAATGGTCGATTCACTATACCGTTCCAGTAAGTACCTGATTCCTCCCACTATCCTATACCAAAAGCCAGATCAGACCGAAAAAGGAGTACAGATACTATATATGGGTATGAGTTACCCAGTCTTCATTTTCCAGTCTCGACAGAGTTCAAACACGTCTCCGCATTCTTGTAAGTGACGAATTATTTTCCACCCTACATCCCCTTTCCTACAGGCGAAACGTCGCTAGGATCTCGATGCTTTATTGCTATTTCCATAGGAAGTGTTCAGGCAAACCATATTCCTTAGTTCCACTAGGTTATTCAGAGCTAAGACCCGCCATGCCACTTATATTGTAGCGAACTACCTTCATTCCCTTCGTATTCCATTAGTGAGATGGAAGTTCCACTCTAGCAGCTTCTTCCCACAAACCGCTGATTTGTGTAACCTACTCCCAAGTGTATGTTTCCTGATCGCAACAATCTTTGCGTGTTCATATCTAGGGTCAACCTTTATCTTCCCAACATATCCACATAACCTAAGCCTCTTACTCTGTAACCTTGGGCCTTGTATAGGGTGAACATCATAGTAAAAAATTTAAAAATCAACTTATATTACAACGCACACCATATTTCAATGTTTCCGGTTTCTCCTAGCAGTGAAATCGCCGAGATTATTCCATATGTACGATTGTGTTGTGCACAATTCAGACAAACATCTTGACACACTCGTACTCGCCTCTTAGAAAATTGAGCAGATATGAATTCAAACCTAACGATGACAGTGTGTCGACTCTTTAACAGACTGTCCTTCAGTTCAGTTGCTCCTTAGGTTTTGTGTTTAATGAGAAGGATCTTAAGTATTATCCTTTTTCATGGTTCTACCAAAATTACCCAAGTGATTAAATGCACCGTACACTAGTGGCAGAGTTCATTTGAACCTGAAATGATTTGTTTTCATTTCTGGAGATTACGTTCTTATAACGACTTATTAAACAAGAATTTATTTACTATAATATTTCAATATAGGAAATGAAGAAAGATTACGAAGTATTTATATGAAATATAAGTCTGTATGTGTATGTGTATTTGCATGAGTGTGCGCGTGTGTGTGTGTGCGTGATAAAAAAACAAAGGTAGGCTGGGCATTGTTTTTTACATATTTAAGAATTCTGTGATCTTTTCTAAATTCCAGCTATTTCATTGGTGAAAATTCTGAGTTTTTCGACATATTTCAGAATTTTGATAAATTTTATACAGGCCGGTAAATTTATTGCAGAAATATCACATTTTTCTCCAGATTTAAGAATTCCGGGATTGTTTCTAAATTTCGACAATTTCATTGGTTTTTCGATAAATTCCAGAATTTAACGGACTTTTATACATTTCGATAAATTTAATTCTGGAAAGAAGGTATTATCTAGGGCCATATGGACGGTTTCAACCCAGGATTGCTGAGTAGAATTAAGTCCGCTTAATTAAAGTGGAAGTTACGAAAAACATGTCTCCTGAGTGACAGACGGAAGAAGGGGTTAATACTCTCATCATAATTAAGAGAAGGGATGAGGTATACGAGCGGAACCAAACATACAACCAATCCAGTTGAAAGAAGGGATCTCCTAAATTTGGAGAGATAATTAATATTGCGAACCAGACAACAAAGAACACATTATCAAATCTTGGGAAATCGCCAAATTCTCAAAGACCGTCCGTTCTCACTCCGGTCTTGAGTAGATGTCAATATATGCAGAGCTTCAGATTTTGTGTTCTTTTCAATAGTTCTGCGATGTTATTGCTGAAAAAAATTTTTCTAAATTTCGCCAATCATACGGCTAAAATTTTTCACTTTTTCAAAATATTAGATATTTTTATGATCTTTTCTAACTTTCTGCCATTTCATTGATGAAAATTCTCATTGCTGCCATTTCATTGCTGGACATTCTCATTGCTGCCATTTCATAGATTAATATTCTCATTGCTGACATTTCAATGTTGGATATTCTCATTGCGGCCATTTCATTGCTGGACATTCTTATGTAAGCCATTTCATTGCTGCATATTCTCATGGCTGCCATTTCATTGATGAACATTCTCATAGCTGCCATTTCATTGCTGGACATTCTCATTGCTGCCATTTCATTGAAGAACATTCTCATTGCTGTCATTTCATTGCTGGACATTCTCATTGCTGCCATTACATTGAAGAACATTCTCATAGCTGCCATTTCATTGCTGGACATTCTCATTGCTGCCATTTCATTGCTGGAAATTCTCATTGCTGCCATTTCATTGCTGGAAATTCTCATTGCTGCCATTTCATTGATGAACATTCTCTAGCTGCCATTTCGTTGCTGGACATTCTCATTGATGCCATTACATTTTTGAACATTCTCATTGCTGCCATTTCATTGATGAACATTCTCATTGCTGCCATTTCATTACTGGACATTCTCATGGCTACCATTTTATTGCTGGAAATTCTCATGATGCCATTTCATTGATGAACATTCTCATTGCTGCCATTTCATTGCTGGACATTCTCATGGCTACCATTTCATTGCTGGAAATTCTCATGCTGCCATTTCATTGATGAACATTCTCATTGCTGCCATTTCATTGCTGGACATTCTCATGGCTACCATTTCATTGCTGGAAATTCCCATGCTGCCATTTCATTGATGAACATTCTCATTGCTGCCATTTCATTGCTGGACATTCTCATTGCTACCATTTAATTGCTGGAAATTCTCATGCTGCCATTTCATTGATGAACATTCTCATTGCTGCTATTTCATTGCTGGACATTCTCATGGCTACCATTTCATTGCTGGAAATTCTCATGCTGCCATTTCATTGATGAACATTCTCATTGCTGCAATTTCATTGCTGGACATTCTCATGGCTACAATTTCATTGCTGGGAATTCTCATGCTGTCATTTCATTGATGAACATGCTCACTGCTTCCATTTCATTGCTGGACATTCTCATGGCTACCATTTCATTGATGAACATTCTCATTGCTGCCATTTCATTGATGAACATTCTCATTGCTGCAATTTCATTGCTGGACATTCTCATGGCTACCATTTCATTGATGAACATTCTCATTGCCGCCATTTCATTGATGAACATTCTCATTGCTGCCATTTCATTGCTGGACATTCTCATGGCTACCATTTCATTGATGAACATTCTCATTGCTGCAATTTCATTGCTGGACATTCTCATGGCTATCATTTCATTGCTGGAAATTTCTGCCATTTCATTGATGAACATTCTCATTGCTGCATTTCATTGCTGGACATTCTCATTGCTACCATTTCATTGCTGGAAATTCTCATTGCTGCCATTTCATTGATGAACATTCTCATTGCTGCCATTTCATTCATGAACATTCTCTTTGCTGCCATTTAATTGATGAACATTCTCATTGCTGCAATTTCATTGCTGGACATTCTATTGGCTACCATTTCATTGTTGGAAATTCTCATGCTGCCATTTCATTGATTAACATTCTCATTGCTGCAATTTCATTGCTGGACATTCTCTTTTCATTGCTGGAAATTTCATTGATGAACATTCTCATTGCTGCTATTTCATTGATGAACATTCTCTTTGCTGCCATTTCATTGATGAACATTCTCATTGCTGCCATTTCATTGCTGGACATTCTCATGGCTACCATTTCATTGTTGGAAATTCTCATGCTGCCATTTCATTGATTAACATTCTCATTGCTGCAATTTCATTGCTGGACATTCTCATGGCTACCATTTCATTGATGAACATTCTCATTGCTGCAATTTCATTGCTGGACATTCTATTGGCTACCATTTCATTGCTGGAAATTCTCATGCTGCCATTTCATTGATGAACATTCTCATTGCTGCTATTTCATTGATGAACATTCTCTTTGCTGCCATTTAATTGCTGGACATTCTCATGGCTACCATTTATTTGATGAACATTGTCATTGCTGCCATTTCATTGCTGGACATTCTCATGGCTACCATTTCATTGCTGGAAATTCTCATGCTGCCATTTCATTGATGAACATTCTCATTGCTGCCATTTCATTGCTGGACATTCTCATGGCTACAATTTCATTGCTGGAAATTCTCATTCTGCCATTTCATTGATGAACATTCTCATTGCTGCCATTTCATTGCTGGACATTCTCATGGCTACCATTTCATTGCTGGAAATTCTCATGCTGCCATTTCATTGATGAACATTCTCATTGCTGCCATTTCATTTCTGGACATTCTCATGGCTACCATTTCATTGCTGGAAATTCTCAAGCTGCCATTTCATTGATGAACATTCTCATTGCTGCCATTTCATTGCTGGACATTCTCATGGCTACCATTTCATTGTTGGAAATTCTCATTGCTGCCATTTCATTGATGAACATTCTCATTGCTGCAATTTCATTGCTGGACATTCTCATGGCAAACATTTCATTGCTGAACATTCTCATTGCTGCCATTTCATTGATGAACATTCTCATTGCTGCCATTTCATTGCTGGACATTCTCATGGCTACCATTTCATTGATGAACATTCTCATTGCTGCCATTTCATTGATGAACATTTCATTGCTGCAATTTCATTTCTGGACATTCTCATGGCTACCATTTCATTGATGAACATTCTCATTGCCGCCATTTCATTGATGAACATTCTCATTGCTGCCATTTCATTTGCTGGACATTCTCATGGCTACCATTTCATTGATGAACATTCTCATGCTGCCATTTCATTGCTGGACATTCTCATTGCTGCCATTTCATTGCTGGAAATTCTCATGCTGCCATTTCATTGATGAACATTCTCATTGCTGCCATTTCATTGCTGGACATTCTCATTCTACCATTTCATTGCTGAAATTCTCATTGCCATTTCATTGGAACATTCTCATTGCTGCCATTTCATTGCTGGACATTCTCTTTGCTGCTATTTTTCATTGATGAACATTCTCTTTGCTGCCATTTCATTGATGAACATTCATTTCATTGCTGGACTACCATTTCATTGATGAACATTTCATTCATTGCTGCCATTTCATTGATGAACATTCTCATGGCTACCATTTCATTGCTGGACATTCTCATTGCTGCCATTTCATTGATGAACATTCTCATTGCTGCCATTTCATTGCTGGACATTCTCATGGCTACCATTTCATTGCTGGATTCTCATTCTCATTGCTGCCATTTCATTTCATTGATGAACATTCTCATTGCTGTCATTTCATTGCTGGACATTCTCATTGCTGAACATTCCATTTGCCATTTCATTGCTGGACATTCTCATGCTGCCATTTCATTGATGAACATTCTCATTGCTGCCATTTCATTGCTGGACATTCTCATTGCTGCCATTTCATTGCTGGACATTCTATTTCATTGCTGCCATTTCATTGATTTGAACATTCTCATTCTCACATTTCATTGCTGGACATTCTCTTGGCTACCATTTCATTGCTGGAAATTCTCATGCTGCCATTTCATTGATGAACATTCTCATTGCTGCCATTTCATTGCTGGACATTCTCATGGCTACCATTTCATTGCTGGAAATTCTCATGCTGCCATTTATTTGATGAACATTCTCATTGCTGCCATTTCATTGCTGGACATTCTCATGGCTGCCATTTCATTGCTTGCTGCCATTTCTTTTGATGAACATTCTCATTGCTGCCATTTCATTGCTGGACATTCTCATGGCTGCCATTTCATTGCTGAAATTTCATTGCTGGACATTTCATTGATGAACATTCTCTCATTGCTGCCATTTCATTGCTGGACATTCTCATGGCTACCATTTCATTGATGAACATTCTCATTGCTGCCATTTCATTGATGAACATTCTCTTTTGCTGCAATTTCATTTGCTGGACATTCTCATGGCTACCATTTCATTGATGAACATTCTCATTGCTGCCATTTCATTGCTGGACATTCTCATGGCTACCATTTTCATTGCTGGAAATTCTCATGCTGCCATTTCATTGATGAACATTCTCATTGCTGCCATTTCATTTGCTGGACATTCTCATGGCTACCATTTCATTGCTGGAAATTCTCATGCTGCCATTTCATTGATGAACATTCTCATTGCTGCCATTTCATTGCTGGACATTCTCTTGGCTACCATTTCATTGCTGGAAATTCTCATTGCTGCCATTTCATTGATGAACATTCTCATTGCTGCCATTTCATTGCTGGACATTCTCATGGCTACCATTTCATTGCTGGAAATTCTCATGCTGCCATTTCATTTGAACATTCATTGCTGATTTGCTGGACATTCTCATTGCTGCCATTTAATTGCTGGACATTCTCATGGCTACCATTTATTTGATGAACATTGTCATTGCTGCCATTTCATTGCTGGACATTCTCATGGCTACCATTTCATTGCTGGAAATTCTCATGCTGCCATTTCATTGATGAACATTCTCATTGCTGCCATTTCATTGCTGGACATTCTCATGGCTACCATTTCATTGCTGGAAATTCTCATGCTGCCATTTCATTGATGAACATTCTCATTGCTGCCATTTCATTGCTGGACATTCTCATGGCTACGATTTCATTGCTGGAAATTCCATGCTGCCATTTCATTGATGAACATTCTCATTGCTGCCATTTCATTGCTGGACATTCTCATCTACCATTTTGCTGGAAATTCTCATGCTGCCATTTCATTGATGAACATTCTCATTGCTGCCATTTCATTGCTGGACATTCTCATGGCTACCATTTCATT
Source organism: Acanthosepion pharaonis (assembly GCA_903632075.3). Lineage (NCBI taxonomy): Eukaryota > Metazoa > Mollusca > Cephalopoda > Sepiida > Sepiidae > Acanthosepion > Acanthosepion pharaonis. The sequence goes on from CAHIKZ030000073.1 coordinate 732,160, forward strand.
GTTGGAATTTCTCATGCTGCCATTTCATTGATGAACATTCTCATTGCTGCCATTTCATTGCTGGACATTCTCATGGCTACCATTTCATTGCAAATTCTCATGCTGCCATTTCATTGATGAACATTCTCATTGCTGCCATTTCATTGATGGCTACATTCTCATTGCTGAAATTTCATGCTGCCATTTCATTGATGAACATTCTCATTTCATTGCTACCATTCTCATTGCTACCATTTCATTGATGGAAATTCTCATTTGCCATTTCATTGATGAACATTCTCATTGCTGCCATTTCATTGCTGGACATTCTCATGGCTACCATTTCATTGATGGAAAATTCTGATGAACATTCTCATTGCTGCCATTTCATTGAACATTCTCATGAACATTCTCATTTACCATTTGCCATTTCATTGCTGGACATTCTCATGGCTACCATTTCATTGCTGGAAATTCTCATGCTGCCATTTCATTGATGAACATGAACATTCATTTCATTGCTGGACATTCCATTTCATTTCATTGCTGGACATTCTCATGGCTACCATTTCATTGATGAACATTCTCATGCTGCCATTTCATTTGATGAACATTCATTTCATTGCTGCTCATTGCCATTTCATTGATGAACATTCTCATGGCTGCCATTTCATTTGCTGGACATTCTCATGCTACCATTTCATTGCTGAAATTCTCATTGCCATTTCATTGATGAACATTCTCATTGCTGCCATTTCATTGCTGGACATTCTCATGGCTACCATTTCATTGCTGGAAATTCTCATGCTGCCATTTCATTGATGAACATTCTCATTGCTGCCATTTCATTGCTGGACATTCTCATGGCTACCATTTCATTGCTGGAAATTCGCATGCTGCCATTTCTTTGATGAACATTCTCATAGCTGCCATTTCATTGCTGGACATTCTCATGGCTACCATTTCATTGCTGGAAATTCTCATGCTGACATTTCATTGATGAACATTCTCATTGCTGCCATTTCATTGCTGGACATTCTCATGGCTACCATTTCATTGCTGGAAATTCTCATGCTGCCATTTCATTGATGAACATTCTCATTGCTGCCATTTAATTGCTGGACATTCTCATGGCTACCATTTCATTGCTGGAAATTCTCATGCTGCCATTTCATTGATGAACATTCTCATTGCTGCCATTTCATTGCTGGACATTCTCATGGCTACCATTTCATTGCTGGAAATTCTCATTGCTGCCATTTCATTGATGAACATTCTCATTGCTGCTGGAAATTTCATTGCTGGACATTCTCATTGGCCATTTCATTACCATTTCATTCATTGATGAAATTCTCATTGCTGCCATTTCATTGATGAACATTCTCATTGCTGCCATTTCATTGCTGGACATTCTCATGGCTACCATTTCATTGCTGGAAATTCCCATGCTGCCATTTCATTGATGAACATTCTCATTGCTGCCATTTCATTGCTGGACATTCTCATGGCTACCATTTCATTGCTGGAAATTCTCATGCTGCCATTTCATTGATGAACATTCTCATTGCTGCCATTTCATTGCTGGACATTCTCATGGCTACCATTTCATTGCTGGAAATTCTCATGCTGCCATTTCATTGATGAACATTCTCATTGCTGCTATTCCATTGCTGGACATTCTCATGGCTACCATTTCATTGATGAACATTCTCATTGCTGCCATTTCATTGATGAACATTCTCATTGCTGCAATTTCATTGCTGGACATTCTCATGGCTACCATTTCATTGCTGGAAATTCTCATGCTGCCATTTCATTGATGAACATTCTCATTGCTGCCATTTCATTGCTGGACATTCTCATGGCTACCATTTCATTGTTGGAAATTCTCATGCTGCCATTTCATTGATGAACATTCTCATTGCTGCCATTTCATTGCTGGACATTCTCATGGCTACCATTTCATTGATGAACATTCTCATTGCTGCCATTTCATTGATGAACATTTCAATTTCATTGCTGCCATTTCATTTGCCATTTCTGGACATTCTCATGGCTACCATTTCATTGCTGGAAATTCTCATTGCTGCCATTTCATTGCTGAACATTCTCATTGCTGCCATTTCATTGCTGGACATTCTCATGGCTACCATTTCATTGATGAACATTCTCATTGCTGCCATTTCATTTGACATTCTCATTGCTGCAATTTCATTGCTGGACATTCTCATGGCTGCCATTTCATTGCTGGACATTCTCATGCTGCCATTTCATTGATGAACATTCTCATTGCTGCCATTTCATTTGATGGACATTCTCATGGCTACCATTTCATTGCTGGACATTCTCATGGCTACCATTTCATTGATGAACATTCTCATTGCTGCCATTTCATTGCTGGACATTCTCATGGCTACCATTTTTCATTGCCATTTTCATTGATGAACATTCTCATTGCTGCCATTTCATTGCTGGACATTCTCATGGCTGCCATTTCATTGATGAAATTCTCATTCTGCCATTTCATTGCTGAACATTCTCCATTTTTGCTGGACATTCTCATGGCTACCATTTCATTGATGAACATTCATTTCATTGATGAACATTCTCATTGCTGCAATTTCATTCTGGACATTTGCTACCATTTCATTGCTGAAATTCTCATGCTGCCATTTCTTTGATGAACATTCTCATTGCTGCCATTTCATTGCTGGACATTCTCATGGCTACCATTTCATTGATGAAACATTGCCATTTCATTGCTGCATTTTCATTTCATTGCTGGACATTCTCATGGCTATCATTTCATTGCTGGAAATTCTCATGCTGCCATTTCATTGATGAACATTCTCATTGCTGCCATTTCATTGCTGGACATTCTCATGGCTACCATTTCATTGCTGGAAATTCTCATGCTGCCATTTCATTGATGAACATTCTCATTGCTGCCATTTCATTGCTGGACATTCTCATGGCTACCATTTCATTGCTGGAAATTCTCATGCTGCCATTTCATTGATGAACATTCTCATTGCTGCCATTTCATTGCTGGACATTCTCATGGCTACCATTTCATTGCTGGAAATTCTCATGCTGCCATTTCATTGATGAACATTCTCATTGCTGCCATTTCATTGCTGGACATTCTCATGGCTACCATTTCATTGCTGGAAATTCTCATGCTGCCATTTCATTGATGAACATTCTCATTGCTGCCATTTAATTACTGGACATTCTCATGGCTACCATTTCATTGATGGAAATTCTCATGCTGCCATTTCATTGATGAACATTCTCATTGCTGACATTTAATTGCTGGACATTCTCATGGCTACCATTTCATTGCTGGAAATTCTCATGCTGCCATTTCATTGATGAACATTCTCATTGCTGCCATTTCATTGCTGGACATTCTCATGGCTACCATTTCATTGCTGGAAATTCTCATGCTGCCATTTCATTGATGAACATTCTCATTGCTGCCATTTAATTACTGGACATTCTCATGGCTACCATTTCATTGCTGGAAATTCTCATGCTGCCATTTCATTGATGAACATTCTCATTGCTGCCATTTAATTACTGGACATTCTCATGGCTACCATTTCATTGATGGAAATTCTCATGCTGCCATTTCATTGATGAACATTCTCATTGCTGCCATTTCATTGCTGGACATTCTCATGGCTACCATTTCATTGCTGGAAATTCCCATGCTGCCATTTCATTGATGAACATTCTCATTGCTGCATTTCATTGCTGGACATTCTCATGGCTACCATTTCATTGCTGGAAATTCTCATGCTGCCATTTCATTGATGAACATTCTCATTGCTGCCATTTCATTGCTGGACATTCTCATGGCTACCATTTCATTGCTGGAAATTCTCATGCTGCCATTTCATTGATGAACATTCTCATTGCTGCCATTTCATTGCTGGACATTCTCATGGCTACCATTTCATTGATGAACATTCTCATTGCTGCCATTTCATTGATGAACATTCTCATTGCTGCAATTTCATTGCTGGACATTCTCATGGCTACCATTTCATTGCTGGAAATTCTCATGCTGCCATTTCATTGATGAACATTCTCATTGCTGCCATTTCATTGCTGGACATTCTCATGGCTACCATTTCATTGATGGACATTCTCATTGCTGCCCATTTCATTGATGAACATTCTCATGGCTACCATTTCATTGATGAAACATTCTCATTGCTGCCATTTCATTGATGGACATTCTCATTGCTGCCATTTCATTGATGAACATTCTCATTGCTACCATTTCATTTGATGAACATTCTCATTGCTGCATTCCATTTCATTGCTGGACATTCTCATTGCTATCATTTTCATTGCTGGACATTCTCATGGCTACCATTTCTTTGATAAACATTCTCATTGCTGCCATTTCATTGCTGGACATTCTCTTTGGCTACCATTTCATTGCTGGAAATTCTCATGCTGCCATTTCATTGATGAACATTCTCATTGCTGCCATTTCATTGCTGGACATTCTCATGGCTACCATTTCATTGCTGGAAATTCTCATGCTGCCATTTCATTGATGAACATTCTCATTGCTGCCATTTTTCATTGCTGGACATTCTCATGGCTACCATTTCATTGCTGGAAATTCTCATGCTGCCATTCTCATGCTGCCATTTCATTGATGAACATTCTCATTGCTGACATTCCATTTCATTGCTGGACATTCTCATGGCTACCATTTCATTGATGAACATTCTCATTGCTGCCATTTCATTGACATTTCATGGACATTTTCATCCATGCTGCCATTTCATTGATGGAACATTCTCATGCTGCCATTTCATTGCTGGACATTCTCATGGCTACCATTTCATTGATGAACATTCTCATTGCTGCCATTTCATTTGCTGGCCATTCTCATTTTTCATACCATGAGACATTTCATGGAACATTTTCATTGCTGCCATTTCATTGCTGGACATTCTCATTGCTACCATTTCATTGCTGGAAATTCTCATGCTGCCCATTTCATTGATGAACATTCTCATTGCTGCCATTTCATTGCTGGACATTCTCATGGCTACCATTTCATTGCTGGAAATTCTCATACTGCCATTTAATTGATGAACATTCTCATTGCTGCAATTTCATTGCTGGACATTCTCATGGCTACCATTTCATTGCTGGAAATTCTCATGCGGCCATTTCATTGATGAACATTCTCATTGCTGCCATTTCATTTCTGGACATTCTCATGGCTTGCTACCATTTCATTGCTGGAAATTCTCATGCTGCCATTTCATTGATGAACATTCTCATTGCTGCCATTTCATTGCTGGACATTCTCATGGCTACCATTTCATTGCTGGAAATTCTCATGCTGCCATTTCATTGATGAACATTCTCATTGCTGCCATTTCATTGCTGGACATTCTCATGGCTACCATTTCATTGCTGGAAATTCTCATGCTGCCATTTCATTGATGAACATTCTCATTGCTGCCATTTCATTGCTGGACATTCTCATGGCTACCATTTCATTGCTGAAAATTCTCATGCTGCCATTTCATTGATGAACATTCTCATTGCTGCCATTTCATTGCTGGACATTCTCATGGCTACCATTTCATTGCTGAACATTCTCATGCTGCCATTTCATTGATGAACATTCTCATTGCTGCCATTTCATTGCTGGACATTCTCATGGCTACCATTTTCATTGCTGGACATTCTCATTGCTGCCATTTCATTGATGAACACATTCTCATGGCTACAATTTCATTGCTGGAAATTCGCATTCTCATTCTGATGAAATTGGCTACCATTTCATTTTGATGAACATTCTCATTGCTGCCATTTCATTTGCTGGACATTCTCATGGCTACCATTTCATTGCTGGAACATTCTCATGCTGCCATTTCATTGATGAACATTCTCATTGCTGCCATTTCATTGCTGGACATTCTCATGGCTACCATTTCATTGCTGGAAATTCTCATGCTGCCATTTCATTGATGAACTTTCTCATTGCTGCCATTTCATTGCTGGACATTCTCATGGCTACCATTTCATTGATGGAAATTCTCATGCTGCCATTTCATTGATGAACATTCTCATTGCTGCCATTTCATTTGCTGGACATTCTCATGGCTACCATTTCATTGCTGAAATTCTCATGCTGCCATTTCATTGATGAACATTCTCATTGCTGCCATTTCATTGCTGGACATTCTCATGGCTACCATTTCATTGCTGGACATTCTCATGCTGCCATTTCATTGATGAACATTCTCATTGCTGCCATTTCATTGCTGGACATTCTCATGGCTACCATTTCATTGATGGAAATTCTCATGCTGCCATTTCATTGATGAACATTCTCATTGCTGCCATTTCATTGCTGGACATTCTCATGGCTACCATTTCATTGCTGGAAATTCTCATGCTGCCATTTTTCATTGATGAACATTCTCATTGCTGCCATTTCATTGCTGGACATTCTCATGGCTACCATTTCATTGATGAACATTCTCATTGCTGCCATTTTCATTGATTGAACATTCTCATTGCTGCTATTTCATTTGCTGGACATTCTCATGGCTACCATTTCATTTGAACATTCTTGCCATTTCATTGCTGAACATTCTCATTGCTGCCATTTCATTGCTGGACATTCTCATTGCTGCCATTTCATTGCTGAACATTCTCAGGCTGCCATTTCATTGATGAAATTCTCAGGCTGCCATTTCATTCTGAACATTCTCATTGCTGCCATTTCATTGCTGGAACATTCTCATGCTGCCATTTCATTGATGAACATTCTCATTGCTGCCATTTCATTGATGGACATTCTCATGGCTGGACCATTACCATTTCATTGATGGAAATTCTCATGCTGCCATTTCATTGATGAACATTCTCATTGCTGCCATTTCATTGCTGGACATTCTCATGCTACCATTTCATTGCTGGATTCTCATTCTGCCATTTCTCATTGCTGCCATTTCATTGCTGAACATTCTCATTGCTGCCATTTCATTGCTGGACATTCTCATGCTGCCATTTCATTTCATTCTCATTGCTGCCAAATTCTGGACATTCTCATTGGCTACCATTTCATTGATGAACATTCTCATTGCTGCCATTTCATTGATGAACATTCTCATTGCTGCCATTTCATTTGGACATTCTCATGGCTACCATTTCATTGCTGGAAATTCTCATGCTGCCATTTCATTGATGAACATTCTCATTGCTGCCATTTCATTGCTGGACATTCTCATGGCTACCATTTCATTGCTGAAATTCTGGCTGCCATTTCTCATGAACATTCTCATTGCTGCCATTTCATTGCTGGACATTCTCATGGCTACCATTTCATTGATGAACATTCTCATTGCTGCCATTTCATTGATGAACATTCTCATTGCTGCCATTTCATTGCTGGACATTCTCATGGCTACCATTTCATTGCTGGACATTCTCATGGCTACCATTTCATTGATGAACATTCTCATTGCTGCCATTTCATTGCTGGACATTCTCATGGCTACCATTTCATTGCTGGAAATTCTCATGCTGCCATTTTCATTGATGAACATTCTCATTGCTGCCATTTCATTGCTGGACATTCTCATGGCTACCATTTCATTTGAAATTCTGGCCAAATTGATCATTCTCTGCATTTCATTTCATTGAACATTCTCATTGCTGCCATTTCATTGCTGGACATTCTGCTGCCATTTCATTGAACATTCTCTACCATTTCATTGCCATTTCATTCTCTGGAAATTTCATTGCTGCCATTTGCCATTTCATTGATGAACATTCTCATTGCTGCCATTTCATTGCTGGACATTCTCATGGCTACCATTTCATTGCTGGAAATTCTCATGCTGCCATTTCATTGATGAACATTCTCATTGCTGCCATTTCATTGCTGGACATTCTCATGGCTACCATTTCATTGCTGGAAATTCTCATGCTGCCATTTCATTGATGAACATTCTCATTGCTGCCATTTCATTGCTGGACATTCTCATGGCTACCATTTCATTGCTGGAAATTCTCATGCTGCCATTTCATTGATGAACATTCTCATTGCTGCCATTTTCATTGCTGGACATTCTCATGGCTACCATTTCATTGCTGGAAATTCTCATGCTGCCATTTCATTGATGAACATTCTCATTGCTGCCATTTCATTGCTGGACATTCTCATGGCTACCATTTCATTGCTGGAAATTCTCATGCTGCCATTTCATTGATGAACATTCTCATTGCTGCCATTTCATTGCTGGACATTCTCATGGCTACCATTTCATTGATGGAAATTCTCATGCTGCCATTTCATTGATGAACATTCTCATTGCTGCTTAATTTCATTGCTGGACATTCTCATGGCTTTACCATTTCATTGATGGAAATTCTCATTGCTGCCATTTCATTGATGAACATTCTCATTGCTACAATTTCATTGCTGGACATTCTCATGGCTACCATTTCATTGCTGGAAATTCTCATGCTGCCATTTCATTGATGAACATTCTCATTGCTGCCATTTCATTTGCTGGACATTCTCATGGCTACCATTTCATTGATGAACATTCTCTTTGCCTGCCATTTCATTGATGAACATTCTCATTGCTGCCATTTCATTGCTGGACATTCTCATGGCTACCATTTCATTGCTGAAAATTCTCATTGCTGCCATTTCATTGATGAACATTCTCATTGCTGCCATTTCATTTGGACATTCTCATTCTACCATTTCATTGCTGGAAATTTCATTGCCATTTCATTGATGAATTCTCATTGCTGCCATTTCATTGCTGGACATTCTCATGGCTACCATTTCATTGCTGGAAATTCTCATGCTGCCATTTCATTGATGAACATTCTCATTGCTGCCATTTCATTGCTGGACATTCTCATGGCTACCATTTCATTGATGAACATTCTCATTGCTGCCATTTCATTGATGAACATTCTCATTGCTGCCATTTCATTGCTGGACATTCTCATGGCTACCATTTCATTGATGAACATTCTCATTGCTGCAATTTCATTGCTGGACATTCTCATGGCTACCATTTCATTGCTGGAAATTCTCATGCTGCCATTTCATTGATGAACATTCTCATTGCTGCCATTTCATTGATGAACATTCTCATTGCTGCCATTTCATTGCTGGACATTCTCATGGCTACCATTTCATTGATGAACATTCTCATTGCTGCAATTTCATTGCTGGACATTCTCATGGCTACCATTTCATTGCTGGAAATTCTCATGCTGCCATTTCATTGATGAACATTCTCATTGCTGCCATTTCATTGCTGGACATTCTCATGGCTACCATTTCATTGCTGGAAATTCCCATGCTGCCATTTCATTGATGAACATTTTCATTGCTGCCATTTCATTGCTGGACATTCTCATGGCTTCCATTTCATTGCTGGAAATTCTCATGCTGCCATTTCATTGATGAACATTCTCATTGCTGCCATTTCATTGCTGGACATTCTCATGGCTACCATTTCATTGCTGGAAATTCTCATTCTGCCATTTCATTGATGAACATTCTCATTGCTGCCATTTCATTGCTGGACATTCTCATGGCTACCATTTCATTGCTGGAAATTCTCATGCTGCCATTTCATTGATGAACATTCTCATTGCTGCCATTTCATTGCTGGACATTCTCATGGCTACCATTTCATTGCTGGAAATTCTCATGCTGCCATTTCATTGATGAACATTCTCATTGCTGCCATTTCATTTGCTGGACATTCTCATGGCTACCATTTCATTGCTGGAAATTCTCATGCTGCCATTTCATTGATGAACATTCTCATTGCTGCCATTTCATTGCTGGACATTCTCATGGCTACCATTTCATTGCTGGAAATTCTCATGCTGCCATTTCATTGATGAACATTCTCATTGCTGCCATTTCATTGCTGGACATTCTCATGGCTACACTTTCATTGCTGGAAATTCTCAAGCTGCCATTTCATTGATGAACATTCTCATTGCTGCCATTTCATTGGTGGACATTCTCATGGCTACCATTTCATTGCTGGAAATTCGCATGCTGCCATTTCATTGATGAACATTCTCATTGCTGCCATTTCATTGCTGGACATTCTCATGGCTACCATTTCATTGCTGAAATTCTCATGCTGCCATTTCATTGATGACCATTCTCAGTGCTGCCATTTCATTGCTGGACATTCTCATGGCTACCATTTCATTGCTGGAAATTCTCATGCTGCCATTTCATTGATGAAAATTCTCATAGCTGCCATTTCATTGCTGGACATTCATGGCTACCATTTCATTGCTGGAAATTCTCATGCTGCCATTTCATTGATGAACATTCTCATTGCTGCCATTTCATTGCTGGACATTCTCATGGCTACCATTTGCTGAAATTTCATTTCTTTGATGGAAATTCTCATGCTGCCATTTCATTGATACCATTTATTCTCATTGCTGCCATTTCATTGCTGGACATTCTCATGGCTACCATTTCATTGCTGGAAAATTCTCATGCTGCCATTTCATTGATGAATTCTCATTCATTTCATTGCTGCCATTTCATAACAATTTCATTGGACATTCTCATGGCTACCATTTCATTGCTGGAAATTCTCATGTTGCCATTTCATTGATGAACATTCTCATTGCTGCCATTTCATTTGCTGGACATTCTCATGGCTACCATTTCATTGCTGGAAATTCTCATGCTGCCATTTCATTGATGAACATTCTCATTGCTGCCATTTCATTGCTGGACATTCTCTTGGCTACCATTTCATTGCTGGAAATTCTCATGCTGCCATTTCATTGATGAACATTCTCATTGCTGCCATTTCATTGCTGGACATTCTCATGGCTACCATTTCATTGGAAATTCTCATGCTGCCATTTCATTGATGAACATTCTCATTGCTGCCATTTTCATTGCTGGACATTCTCATGGCTACCATTTCATTGCTGGAAATTCTCATGCTGCCATTTCATTGATGAACATTCTCATTTGCTGCCATTTCATTGCTGGACATTCTCATGGCTACCATTTCATTGCTGGAAATTCTCATGCTGCCATTTCATTGATGAACATTCTCATTGCTGCCATTTCATTGCTGGACATTCTCATGGCTACCATTTCATTGCTGGAAATTCTCATGCTGCCATTTCATTGATGAACATTCTCATTGCTGCCATTTCATTGCTGGACATTCTCATGGCTACCATTTTATTGATGAAAATTCTCATGCTGCCATTTCATTGATGAACATTCTCATTGCTGCCATTTCATTTGCTGGACATTCTCATGGCTACCATTTCATTGCTGGACATTGCTGCCATTTCATTGATGAACATTCTCATTGCTGCCATTTCATTGCTGGACATTCTCATGGCTACCATTTCATTGCTGGAACATTCTCATTGCCATTTCATTGATATTCTCCTGCCATTTCATTGCTGGACATTCTCATTGCTGCCATTTCATTGATGAACATTCTCATGGCTGGACATTCCATTTCATTTTGCTGGACATTCTCATTGCTACCATTTCATTGCTGGACATTCTCATTGCTGCCATTTCATTGATGAACATTCTCATGGCTGCCATTTCATTGATGGACATTTCATTGCTGGACATTCTCATGGCTGCCATTTCATTGCTGGACATTCTCATTGCTGCCATTTCATTGATGGACATTCTCATGGCTACCATTTCATTGCTGGACATTCTCATGCTGCCATTTCATTGATAAAAATTCTCATTGCTGCCATTTCATTGATGAACATTCTCATTGCTACCATTTCATTGCTGGACATTCTCATGGCTACCATTTCATTGATGAACATTCTCATGCTGCTGCCATTTCATTGATGGACATTCTCATGGCTACCATTTTCATTCTCATAGCTACCATTTCTCATATTCTGCTGCCATTTCATTGATGAACATTCTCATTGCTGCCATTTCATTGCTGGACATTTCTCTTGTTTGGCTACCATTTCACCATTTCATTGAAAATTCTCATTGCTGCCATTTCATTGATGAACATTCTCATTGCTACCATTTCATTGCTGGACATTCTCATGCTGCCATTTCATTGCTGGACATTCTCCATTTCATTGCTGGAAATTCTCATGCTGCCATTTCATTGATGAACATTCTCATTGCTGCCATTTCATTGCTGGACATTCTCATGGCTACCATTTCATTGCTGGAAATTCTCATGCTGCCATTTCATTGATTGAACATTCTCATTGCTGCCATTTCATTGCTGGACATTCTCATGGCTACCATTTCATTGCTGGAAATTCTCATGCTGCCATTTCATTGATGAACATTCTCATTGCTGCCATTTCATTGCTGGACATTCTACCATTTCATTGCTGGAAATTCTGGCTGCCATTTCATTGATGAACATTCTCATTGCTGCCATTTCATTGCTGGACATTCTCATTGCATTGCCATTTCATCTCATGGACATTCATCATAGACATTCTCATTCCATTTCATTGCTGGACATTCTCATGGCTGCCATTTCATTGATGAACATTCTCATTGCTGCCATTTTCATTGCTGGACATTCTCATGGCTACCATTTCATTGCTGGACATTCTCATTGCTGCCATTTCATTGATGAACATTCTCATTGCTGCCATTTCATTGCTGGACATTCTCATTGGCTACCATTTCATTGCTGAACATTCTCATTGCTGCCATTTCATTGATGGAAATTCTCATTGCCATTTCATTGATGGACATTCTCATTGCTGCCATTTCATTGCTGGACATTCTCATGGCTACCATTTCATTGCTGAACATTCTCATTGCTGCCATTTCATTGATGAACATTCTCATTGCTGCCATTTCATTGCTGGACATTCTCATGGCTACCATTTTCATTGCTGGAAATTCTCATGCTGCCATTTCATTGATGAACATTCTCATTGCTGCCATTTCATTGCTGGACATTCTCATGGCTACCATTTCATTGCTGGACATTCTCATGCTGCCATTTCTTTTGATGAACATTCTCATTGCTGCCATTTCATTGCTGGACATTCTCATGGCTACCATTTCATTGCTGGAAATTCTCATGCTGCCATTTCATTGATGAACATTCTCATTGCTGCCATTTCATTGCTGGACATTCTCATGGCTACCATTTCATTGATGGAAATTCTCATTGCTGCCATTTCATTGATGAACATTCTCATTGCTGCAATTTCATTGCTGGACATTCTCATGGCTACCATTTCATTGCTGGAAATTCTCATGCTGCCATTTCATTGATGAACATTCTCATTGCTGCCATTTCATTGCTGGACATTCTCATCATTGCTGAACATTCCATTTTTCATTGCTGGACATTCTCATGCTGCCATTTCATTGCTGGAAATTCTCATGCTGCCATTTCATTGAACATTCTCATTGCTGCCATTTCATTGCTGGACATTCTCATGGCTACCATTTCATTGCTGAAATTCTCATTGCTGCCATTTCATTGATGAACATTCTCATTGCTGCCATTTCATTTGCTGGACATTCTCATGGCTACCATTTCATTGCTGGAAATTCTCATGCTGCCATTTCATTGATGAACATTCTCATTGCTGCCATTTCATTGCTGGACATTCTCATGGCTACCATTTCATTGCTGGAAATTCTCATGCTGCCATTTCATTTGAACATTCTCATGCTCATTTCATTGCTGGCCATTTCATGGCTACCATTTTCATTGGACATTGCCATTTCATTGATGAACATTCTCATTTCATTGCTGGACATTCTCATGGCTACCATTTCATTGCTGGAAATTTGCCATTTCATTGATGAACATTCTCATTGCTGCCATTTCATTGCTGGACATTCTCATGGCTACCATTTCATTGCTGAAATTCTCATGCTGCCATTTCATTGATGAACATTCTCATTGCTGCCATTTTCATTGCTGGACATTCTCATGGCTACCATTTCATTGCTGGAAATTCTCATGCTGCCATTTCATTGATGAACATTCTCATTGCTGCCATTTCATTTGCTGGACATTCTCATGGCTACCATTTCATTGCTGGAAATTCTCATGCTGCCATTTCATTGATGAACATTCTCATTGCTGCCATTTCATTGCTGGACATTCTCATGGCTACCATTTCATTGATGAACATTCTCATTGCTGCCATTTCATTGATGAACATTCTCATTGCTGCCAATTTCATTTGGACATTCTCTGGACATTTCTCATGGCTACCATTTCATTTGATGAACATTCTCATTGCTGCCATTTCATTGATGAACATTCTCATTTCATTTCATTTGAACATTCTCATGGCTGCCATTTTCATTTGATGAACATTCTCATTGCTGCCATTTCATTGATGGACATTCTCATTGCTGCCATTTCATTGCTGGACATTCTCATGCTGCATTTCATTTCATTCTTGCTGGACATTCTCATGGCTGCCATTTCATTGATGAACATTCTCATTGCTGCCATTTCATTTGCTGGACATTCTCATCTACCATTTCATTGATGAACATTCTCATTGCTGCCATTTCATTGATGAACATTCTCATTGCTGCCATTTTCATTGCTGGACATTCTCATGGCTACCATTTCATTGATGGACATTCTCATTGCTGAACATTTTCATTTCAACATTCATTTCATGGCTACCATTTCATTCTGGAAATTCTCATTGCTGCCATTTCATTGATGAACATTCTCATTGCTGCCATTTCATTGCTGGACATTCTCATGGCTACCATTTCATTGCTGGAAATTCTCATGGCTGCCATTTCATTGATGAACATTCTCATTGCTGCCATTTCATGGATGGACATTCTCATGGCTACCATTTCATTGCTGGAAATTCTCATGCTGCCATTTCATTTGATGAACATTCTCATTGCTGCCATTTCATTGCTGGACATTCTCATTGGCTACCATTTCATTGCTGGACATTCTCATTGCTGCCATTTCATTGATGAACATTCTCATTGCTGCCATTTCATTGCTGAACATTCTCATTTGCTGCCATTTCATTGCTGGACATTCTCATGCTGCCATTTCATTGATGAACATTCTCATTGCTGCCATTTAATTGCTGGACATTTCATTGCCACATTTCATTACTGGAAATTCTCATGCTGCATTTCATTGATGGAAATTCTCATTGCTGCCATTTTCATTGATGAACATTCTCATTGCTGCCATTTCATTGATGAACATTCTCATTTCATTGATGCCATTTCATTGCTGGACATTCTCATGGCTACCATTTCATTGATCATGAACATTCTCATTGCTGCCATTTCATTTGCTGGACATTCTCATGGCTACCATTTCATTGCTGGAAATTCTCATGGCTGCCATTTCATTGATGAACATTCTCATTGCTGCCATTTCATTGCTGGACATTCTCATGGCTACCATTTCATTGATGAACATTCTCAAGCTGCCATTTCATTGATGAACATTCTCATTGCTGCCATTTCATTGGTGGACATTCTCATGGCTACCATTTCATTGCTGGAAATTCTCATGCTGCCATTTCATTGATGAACATTCTCATTGCTGCCATTTCATTGCTGGACATTCTCATGGCTACCATTTCATTGCTGGAAATTCTCATGCTGCCATTTCATTGATGAACATTCTCATTGCTGCCATTTCATTTGCTGGACATTCTCATGGCTACCATTTCATTGCTGGACATTCTCATGGCATTCTCATTGCTGCCATTTCATTTGGACATTCTCATGCTGCCATTTCATTTGATGAACATTCTCATTGCTGCCATTTAATTGCTGGACATTCTCATGGCTACCATTTCATTGATGGAAATTCTCATTGCTGCCATTTCATTGATGAACATTCTCATTGCTGCCATTTCATTTGCTGGACATTCTCATGGCTACCATTTCATTTGCTGGAAATTCTCATGCTGCCATTTCATTGATGAACATTCTCATTGCTGCCATTTAATTGCTGGACATTCTCATGGCTACCATTTCATTGATGAAAATTCTCATGCTGCCATTTCATTGATGAACATTCTCATTGCTGCCATTTCATTGCTGGACATTCTCATGGCTACCATTTCATTGATGAACATTCTCATTGCTGCCATTTCATTGATGAACATTCTCATTGCTGCAATTTCATTGCTGGACATTCTCATGGCTACCATTTCATTGTTGGAAATTCTCATGCTGCCATTTCATTGATGAACATTCTCATTGCTGCCATTTCATTGCTGGACATTCTCATGGCTACCATTTCATTGATGAACATTCTCATTGCTGCCATTTCATTGATGAACATTCTCATTGCTGCAATTTCATTGCTGGACATTCTCATGGCTACCATTTCATTGCTGGATATTCTCATGCTGCCATTTCATTGATGAACATTCTCATTGCTGCCATTTAATTGCTGGACATTCTCATGGCTACCATTTCATTGATGAACATTCTCATTGCTGCCATTTCATTGATGAACATTCTCATTGCTGCCATTTCATTGCTGGACATTCTCCATTTTGGCTACCATTTCATTGATGAATATTCTCATTGCTGCCATTTTCATTGATGGACATTCTCATTGGCTGCTGCCATTTCATTGCTGAACATTCTCATGAAATTCTGCCATTTCATTGATGAACATTCTCATTGCTGCAATTTCATTGCTGGACATTCTCATGGCTATCCATTTCATTGCTGGAAATTCTCATGCTGCCATTTCATTGATGAACATTCTCATTGCTGCCATTTCATTGATGAACATTCTCTTTGCTGCCATTTAATTGCTGGAAATTCTCATGGCTACCATTTATTTGATGAACATTGTCATTGCTGCCATTTCATTGCTGGACATTCTCATGGCTACCATTTCATTGCTGGAAATTCTCATGCTGCCATTTCATTGATGAACATTCTCATTGCTGCCATTTCATTGCTGGACATTCTCATGGCTACCATTTCATTGCTGGAAATTCATTGCTGCCATTTCATTGATGAACATTCTCATTGCTGCCATTTCATTGCTGGACATTCTCATGGCTACCATTTCATTGCTGGAAATTCTCATGCTGCCATTTCATTGATGAACATTCTCATTGCTGCCATTTCATTGCTGGACATTCTCATGGCTACCATTTCATTGCTGGAAATTCTCAAGCTGCCATTTCATTGATGAACATTCTCATTGCTGCCATTTCATTGATGAACATTCTCATGGCTACCATTTTCATTGCTGGACATTCTCATGCTGCCATTTCTTTGAACATTCTCATTGCTGCCATTTCATTGCTGGACATTCTCATGGCTACCATTTCATTGCTGGAAATTCTCATGCTGCCATTTCATTGATGAACATTCTCATTGCTGCCATTTCATTGCTGGACATTCTCATTGGCTACCATTTCATTGCTGGAAATTCTCATGCTGCCATTTCATTGATGAACATTCTCATTGCTGCCATTTCATTTGCTGGACATTCTCATGGCTACCATTTCATTGATGGAAATTCTCATGCTGCCATTTCATTGATGAACATTCTCATTGCTGCCATTTCATTGCTGGACATTCTCATGGCTACCATTTTTCATTCTCATGCTACCCATTTGAATATTCTCACTGCCATTTCATTTCATTGATGAACCATTTTCATTGCTGAAATTCTCATTTCATTTCATTGGACATTCTCATTGCTACCATTTCATTGATGGACATTCTCATTGCTGCCATTTCATTGATGAACATTTCATTGATGCATTCTCTTTTGCTGCCATTTCATTTGCTGGACATTCTCATGGCTACCATTTCATTGTTGGAAATTTCATGCTGCCATTTCATTGATGAACATTCTCATTGCTGCCATTTCATTGCTGGACATTCTCATGGCTACCATTTCATTGCTGGAATTCTCATGCTGCCATTTCATTGATGAACATTCTCATTGCTGCCATTTCATTGCTGGACATTCTCATGGCTACCATTTCATTGATGAATATTCTCATTGCTGCCATTTCATTGATGAACATTCTCATTGCTGCCATTTCATTGCTGGACATTCTCACCCATTTCATTGATCATTCTCATTTGCCATTTCATTGACATTCTCATTGAATTTACCATTTCATTGAAAATTCTCATGCTGCCATTTCATTGATGAACATTCTCATTGCTGCCATTTTCATTTGCTGGACATTCTCATTGCTACCATTTCATTGATTGACTACCATTTCTTTTTCTCATTGCTGCCATTTCATTTTGATGAACATTCTCATTGCTGCAATTTCATTGCTGGACATTCTCATGGCTACCATTTCATTGCTGGAAATTCTCATTTGCACCATTTCATTGATGAACATTCTCATTGCTGCCATTTCATTGCTGGACATTCTCATGGCTACCATTTCATTGTTGGAAATTCTCATGCTGCCATTTCATTGATGAACATTCTCATTTAATTGCTATCATTTTCATTGATGGACATTCTCATTGCTGCCATTTCATTGATGGACATTCTCATTGCTGCCATTTCATTGATGAACATTCTCATTGCTGCCATTTCATTGCTGGACATTCTCATGGCTACCATTTCATTCGCTGAACAAATTCTGTTTTTGCTGCCATTTCATTGATGAACATTCTCATTGCTGCCATTTTCATTGCTGGACATTCTCATGGCTACCATTTCATTGCTGGAAATTCTCATGCTGCCATTTCATTGATGAACATTCTCATTGCTGCCATTTCATTTGCTGGACATTCTCATGGCTACCATTTCATTGATGAACATTCTTGCTGCCCATTTCATTGAACATTCTCATTCTGCCATTTCATTTGCTGGCATTGCTGGAATTCTCATTTGCCATTTTCATTGATGAACATTCTCATTGCTGCCATTTCATTGCTGGACATTCTCATGGCTACCATTTCATTGCTGGAAATTCTCATGCTGCCATTTCATTGATGAACATTCTCATTACTGCCATTTCATTTGCTGGACATTCTCATGGCTACCATTTCATTGCTGAAATTCTCATTGCTGCCATTTCATTGATGAACATTCTCATTGCTGCCATTTCATTGCTGGACATTCTCATGGCTACCATTTCATTGCTGGAAATTCTCATGCTGCCATTTCATTGATGAACATTCTCATTGCTGCCATTTCATTTTGCTGGACATTCTCATGGCTACCATTTCATTGATGAAATTCTCATGCTGCCATTTCATTGATGAACATTCTCATTGCTGCCATTTCATTGCTGGACATTCTCATGGCTACCATTTCATTGCTGAAATTCTCATGCTGCCATTTCATTGATGAACATTCTCATTGCTGCCATTTCATTGCTGGACATTCTCATGGCTACCATTTCATTGCTGGAAATTCTCATGCTGACATTTCATTGATGAACATTCTCATTGCTGCCATTTCATTTGCTGGACATTCTCATGGCTACCATTTCATTGCTGTAAATTCTCATTGCTGCCATTTCATTGATGAACATTCTCATTGCTGCCATTTCATTGCTGGACATTCTCATGGCTACCATTTCATTGATGAACATTCTCATTTGCTGCCATTTTCATTGATGAACATTCTCATTGCTGACTATTTGATGAACATTTCAGCTGCCATTTGCTGGACATTTCTCATTGCTGCCATTTCATTGCTGGAAATTGTCATGGCTACCATTTCATTGATGAACATTCTCATTGCTGCCATTTCATTTGCTGGACATTCTCATGGCTACCATTTCATTGCTGAAAATTCTCATGCTGCCATTTCATTGATGAACATTCTCATTGCATTTCATTTGGACATTTGCTGGACATTTCTCAAATTCTCAAGCCATTTCATTGATGAACATTCTCATTGCTGCCATTTCATTGATGGACATTCTCATGGCTTTCATTTCAATTTCATTGCTGGACATTCTCATTGCTACCATTTGGACATTTCTCATGGCTACCATTTCATTCTGGAAATGCTGCCATTTCATTGATGAACATTCTCATTGCTGCCATTTCATTGCTGGACATTCTCATGGCTACCATTTCATTGCTGAAATTCTCATGCCATTTCATTGATGAACATTCTCATTGCTGCCATTTCATTGCTGGACATTCTCATGGCTACATTTCATTTTCTGGAAATTCTCATTGCTGCCATTTCATTGATGAACATTCTCATTGCTGCCATTTCATTGATGAACATTCTCATTGCTGCCATTTTTTCATTCTTGACATTTCATTTGATGAACATTCTCATTGCTGCCATTTCATTGCTGGACATTCTCATGGCTACCATTTCATTGATGGAATTCTCATGCTGCCCCATTTCATTGATGAACATTTCATTGCTGCCATTTCATTTCTGGACATGGCTACCATTTCATTGCTGGAAATTCTCATGCTGCCATTTCATTGATGAACATTCTCATTGCTGCCATTTCATTTGCTGGACATTCTCATGGCTACCATTTCATTGATGAAATTCTCATGCTGCCATTTCATTGATGAACATTCTCATTGCTGCCATTTATTTGCTGGACATTCTCATGGCTACCATTTTCATTGATGGAAATTCTCATAGCTGCCATTTCATTGATGAACATTCTCATTGCTGCAATTTCATTGCTGGACATTCTCATGCTACCATTTCATTGATGGAAATTCTCATTGCTGCCATTTCATTGATGAACATTCTCATTGCTGCCATCATTTCATTGCTGGACATTCTCATGGCTACCATTTCATTGATGAACATTCTCATTGCTGCCATTTCATTGATGAACATTCTCATTTGCTGCCATTTCATTGCTGGACATTCTCATGCTGCCATTTTCATTGATGAACATTCTCTGCTGCCATTTCATTGCTGAACATTCTCATTTTCCATTTCATTGCTGGACATTCTCATGGCTACCATTTCATTGTTGGAAATTCTCATTGCTGCCATTTCATTTGACAACATTCTCATTGCTGCCATTTTCATTTGCTGGACATTTCATTGCTGGACATTTCATTGATGGAAATTCTCATGCTGCCATTTCATTGATGAACATTCTCATTGCTGACATTTCATTTGCTGGACATTCTCATGGCTACCATTTCATTGCTGGAAATTCTCATGCTGCCATTTCATTGATGAACATTCTCATTGCTGCCATTTTCATTGCTGGACATTCTCATGGCTACCATTTCATTGCTGGAAATTCTCATGCTGCCATTTCATTGATGAACATTCTCATTGCTGCCATTTCATTGCTGGACATTCTCATGGCTACCATTTCATTGCTGAAATTCTCATGCTGCCATTTCATTGATGAACATTCTCATTGCTGCAATTTCATTGCTGGACATTCTCTTGGCTACCATTTTCATTGCTGGAAATTCTCATGCTGCCATTTCATTGATGAACATTCTCATTGCTGCCATTTCTGGAACATTCTCTGGACCATTCTTTAGCTACCATTTCATTGATGAACATTCTCATTGCTGCCATTTCATTGATGAACATTCTCATTGCTACCATTTCATTTGCTGGACATTCTCATGGCTGCCTTTTTTTCATTCTTCTCATACTGCCATTTCATTGATGAACATTCTCATTGCTGCCATTTCATTTGCTGGACATTCTCATGGCTACCATTTCATTGTTAAATTCTCATTGCTGCCATTTTCATTGATGAACATTCTCATTGCTGCCATTTTCATTTGCTGAACATTCTCTTGGCTACCATTTCATTGCTGGAAATTCTCATGCTGCCATTTCATTTGATGAACATTCTCATTGCTGCCATTTCATTGCTGGACATTCTCATGGCTACCATTTCATTGCTGGAAATTCTCATGCTGCCATTTCATTGATGAACATTCTCATTGCTGCCATTTCATTGCTGGACATTCTCATGGCTTCCATTTCATTGCTGAAATTCTCATGCTGCCATTTCATTGATGAACATTCTCATTGCTGCCATTTCATTGCTGGACATTCTCATGGCTACCATTTCATTGATGAACATTCTCATTGCTGCCATTTCATTGATGAACATTCTCATTGCTGCCATTTCATTTGCTGGACATTCTCATGGCTACCATTTTCATTGATGGAAATTCTCATTGCTGCCATTTCATTGATGAACATTCTCATTGCTGCCATTTCATTTGCTGGACATTCTCATGGCTACCATTTCATTGCTGAAATTCTCATGCTGCCATTTCATTGATGAACATTCTCATTTGCTGCCATTTCATTTGCTGGACATTCTCATGGCTACCATTTTCATTGCTGGAAATTCTCATGCTGCCATTTCATTGATGAACATTCTCATTGCTGCCATTTCATTTGCTGGACATTCTCATGGCTACCATTTCATTGCTGGAAATTCTCATTGCTGCCATTTCATTGATGAACATTCTCATTGCTGCCATTTCATTTGCTGGACATTCTCATGGCTACCATTTCATTGATGGAAATTCTCATTTGCTGCCATTTTCATTGATGAACATTCTCATTGCTGCCATTTCATTGCTGGACATTCTCATGCTACCATTTCATTGATGAACATTCTCATTGCTGCAACATTCTCATTGCTGGACATTTCATTGCTGTTTCATTTCATTGCTACCATTTCATTGCTGCCATTTCTCATTGCCATTTCAACATTTTCATTGCTGCCCATTTCATTGCTGGACATTCTCATGGCTACCATTTCATTGCTGGAAATTCTCATGCTGCCATTTCATTGATGAACATTCTCATTGCTGCCATTTCATTGCTGGACATTCTCATGGCTACCATTTCATTGCTGGAAATTCTCATGCTGCCATTTCATTGATGAACATTCTCATTGCTGACATTTCATTTGCTGGACATTCTCATGGCTACCATTTTCATTGCTGGAAATTCTCATTGCTGCCATTTCATTGATGAACATTCTCATTGCTGCCATTTCATTGCTGGACATTCTCATGGCTACCATTTCATTGCTGAAATTCTCATGCTGCCATTTCATTGATGAACATTCTCATTGCTGCCATTTCATTGCTGGACATTCTCATGGCTACCATTTCATTTTGAAAATTCTCATGCTGCCATTTCATTGATGAACATTCTCATTGCTGCCATTTCATTGCTGGACATTCTCATGGCTACCATTTCATTGATGAAAATTCTCATTGCTGCCATTTCATTGATGAACATTCTCATTGCTGCCATTTCATTGCTGGACATTCTCATGCTGCCATTTCATTGCTGGACATTCTCATGCTGCCATTTCATTGATGAACATTCTCATTGCTGCCATTTCATTGCTGGACATTCTCATGGCTACCATTTCATTGCTGAACAGCATTCTCATTGCTGCCATTTCATTGATGAACATTCTCATTGCTGCCATTTCATTGCTGGACATTCTCATGGCTACCATTTTCATTGCTGAAATTCTCATGCTGCCATTTCATTTGATGAACATTCTCATTGCTGCCATTTCATTTGCTGGACATTCTCATGGCTACCATTTCATTGATGAAAATTCTCTCATTGCTGCCATTTCATTGATGAACATTCTCATTTGCTGCTATTTCATTGCTGGACATTCTCATGGCTACCATTTTTCATTGATGCTACCACATTGAACATTCATTTGCTGCCATTTCATTGCTGGACATTCTCATGGCTACCATTTCATTGCTGGAAATTCTCATGCTGCCATTTCATTGATGAACATTCTCATTGCTGCCATTTCATTGCTGGACATTCTCATGGCTACCATTTCATTGCTGGAAATTCTCATGCTGCCATTTCATTTGATGAACATTCTCATTGCTGCCATTTCATTTTGCTGGACATTCTCTTGGCTACCATTTCATTGCTGGAAATTCTCATGGCTACCATTTCATTGATGAACATTCTCATTGCTGCAATTTCATTGCTGGACATACTCATGGCTATCATTTCATTGCTGGAAATTCTCATGCTGCCATTTCATTGATAAACATTCTCATTGCTGCCATTTCATTGCTGGACATTCTCATGGCTACCATTTTCATTGCTGGAAATTCTCATGCTGCCATTTCATTGATGAACATTCTCATTGCTGCCATTTCATTGCTGGACATTCTCATGGCTACCATTTCATTGCTGGAAATTCTCATGCTGCCATTTCATTGATGAACATTCTCATTGCTGCCATTTCATTGCTGGACATTCTCATGGCTACCATTTCATTGCTGGAAATTCTCATGCTGCCATTTCATTGATGAACATTCTCATTGCATTCTTGCCATTTCATTGCTGGGACATTCTCATGCTGCCATTTCATTGATGAAAATTCTCATTGCTGCCATTTCATTGATGAACATTCATTCTCATTGCTGCCATTTCATTGCTGGACATTCTCATTGCTACCATTTCATTGCTGGACATTCCCATTGCTGCCATTTCATTGATTGAACATTCTCATTGCTGCCATTTCATTGCTGGACATTCTCATGGCTACCATTTCATTGATGAAATTCTCATGCTGCCATTTCATTGATGAACATTCTCATTGCTGACATTTCATTGCTGGACATTCTCATGGCTACCATTTCATTGATGAATATTCTCATTGCTGCCATTTCATTGATGAACATTCTCATTGCTGCAATTTCATTTTCTTCTCTTCCATTTGCTGGACATTCTCATGGCTACCATTTCATTGCTGGAAATTCTCATGCTTCCATTTCATTGATGAACATTCTCATTGCTGCCATTTCATTGCTGGACATTCTCATGGCTACCATTTCATTGTTGGAAATTCTCATTGCTGCCATTTCATTGATGAACATTCTCATTGCTGCAATTTCATTGCTGGACATTCTCATGGCTACCATTTCATTGATGAACATTCTCATTGCTGCCATTTCATTGATGAACATTCTCATTGCTGCCATTTCATTGCTGGACATTCTCATGGCTACCATTTCATTGCTGGAAATTCTCATGCTGCCATTTCATTGATGAACATTCTCATTGCTGCCATTTCATTGCTGGACATTCTCATGGCTACCATTTCATTGATGAACATTCTCATTGCTGCCATTTCATTGATGAACATTCTCATTGCTGCAATTTCATTGCTGGACATTCTCATGGCTACCATTTTTCATTGCTGAACATTCTCATTGCTGCCATTTCATTTGATGAACATTCTCATTTGCTGCCATTTTAATTTGCTGGACATTCTCATGGCTACCATTTACCATTTCATTGCTGGAAAATTTCTCATGCTTGCCATTTTCATTGATGAACATTCTCATTGCTGCCTATTTCATTTTGCTGGACATTCTCATTGGCTACCATTTCATTGATGAATTCTCATTCTCATTGCTGCCATTTCATTGTTGAACATTCTCATTGCTGCAATTTCATTGCTGGACATTCTCATAGCTACCATTTTCATTGCTGGACATTCTCTCATGCTGCCATTTCATTGATGAACATTCTCATTGCTGCCATTTCATTTGCTGGACATTCTCATGGCTACCATTTCATTGCTGGAATTCTCATTCATTTCATTGATGAACATTCTCATTTTTCATTGATGAACATTCTCATTGCTGCAATTTCATTGCTGGACATTCTCATGGCTACCATTTCATTGATGAACATTCTCATTGCTGCAATTTCATTGCTGGACATTCTCATGGCTACCATTTCATTGATGAACATTCTCATGCTGCCATTTTTCATTGATGAACATTCTCATTGCTGCAATTTCATTGCTGGACATTCTCATGGCTACCATTTCATTGCTGGGAATTCTCATGCTGCCATTTCATTGATGAACATTCTCATTGCTGCAATTTCATTGCTGGACATTCTCATGGCTACCATTTCATTGTTGGAAATTCTCATGCTGCCATTTCATTGATGAACATTCTCATTGCTGCCATTTTCATTGCTGGACATTCTCATGGCTACCATTTTCATTGATGAACATTCTCATTGCTGCCATTTCATTGATGAACATTCTCATTGCTGCCATTTCATTGCTGGACATTCTCATGGCTGCCATTTCATTGCTGAACATTCTCATGCTGCCATTTCATTGATGAACATTCTCTTTTGCTGCCATTTCATTTGCTGGACATTCTCATGGCTACCATTTCATTGCTGGAAATTCTCATGCTGCCATTTCATTGATGAACATTCTCATTTGCTGCCATTTTCATTTGCTGGACATTCTCATGGCTACCATTTCATTGCTGAAAATTCTCATGCTGCCATTTCATTGATGAACATTCTCATTGCTGCCATTTCATTGCTGGACATTCTCATGGCTACCATTTCATTGCTGGACATTCTCATGCTGCCATTTCATTGATGAACATTCTCATTGCTGCAATTTCATTTGCTGGACATTCTCATTGCTACCATTTCATTGATGAACATTCTCATTGCTGCCATTTTCATTGATGAACATTCTCATTGCTGCCATTTCATGGACATTCTATGGCTACCATTTCATTCTCTCATGCTGCCATTTCATTGATGAACATTCTCATTGCTGCAATTTCATTGCTGGACATTCTCATGGCTACCATTTCATTGCTGGAAATTCTCATGCTGCCATTTCATTGATGAACATTCTCATTGCTGCAATTTCATTGCTGGACATTCTCATGGCTACCATTTCATTGATGAATATTCTCATTGCTGCCATTTCATTGATGAGCATTCTCATTGCTGCCATTTCATTGCTGGACATTCTCATTGCTGCCATTTCATTGATGAACATTCTCATTGCTGCCATTTCATTGATGAACATTCTCATTGCTGCCATTTCATTGCTGGACATTCTCATGGCTACCATTTTCATTGCTGAAATTCTCATTGCTGCCATTTCATTGATGAACATTCTCATTGCTGCCATTTCATTGCTGGACATTCTCATGCTACCATTTCATTCTAAACTTCATTGCTGCCATTTCATTGATGAACATTCTCATTGCTGCCATTTTCATTTGCTGGACATTCTCATTGCTGCCATTTCATTTGCTGAACATTCTCATTGCTGCCATTTCATTGCTGGACATTCTCGCTACCATTTCATTGCTGGAAATTCTCATGCTGCCATTTCATTGATGAACATTCTCATTGCTGCCATTTCATTTGCTGGACATTCTCATGGCTACCATTTCATTGATGGAAATTCTCATTGCTGCCATTTCATTGATGAACATTCTCATTGCTGCCATTTCATTGCTGGACATTCTCATTGCTGCCATTTTCATTGATGAACATTCTCATTGCTGCCATTTCATTGAACATTCTCATTTGCTGCAATTTCATTGCTGGACATTCTCATGGCTGCCATTTTTCATTGCTGGAAATTCTCATTGCTGCCATTTCATTGATGAACATTCTCATTGCTGCCATTTCATTGCTGGACATTCTCATGGCTACCATTTCATTTGCTGGAAATTCTCATGCTGCCATTTCATTGATGAAAATTCTCATTGCTGCCATTTCATTGCTGGACATTCTCATGGCTACCATTTCATTGCTGGAAATTCTCATTGCTGCCATTTCATTTGCTGAACATTCTCATTGCTGCCATTTCATTTGCTGGACATTCTCATGGCTACCATTTCATTTGGAAATTCCCATTTCATTGATGAACATTTCTCATTGCTGCCATTTCATTGCTGGACATTCTCATAGCTACCATTTCATTGCTGGACATTCTCATGCTGCCATTTCATTGATGAACATTCTCATTGCTGCCATTTCATTGCTGGACATTCTCATGGCTTCATTTCATTGCTGGAAATTCTCATGCTGCCATTTCATTGATGAACATTCTCATTGCTTCATTTCATTGCTGACATTCTCATGGCTACCATTTCATTGCTGGAAATTCTCATGCTGCCATTTCATTGATGAACATTCTCATTGCTGCCATTTCATTGCTGGATATTCTCATGGCTACCATTTTGCTGGACATTCTCATTGCTGCCATTTCATTGATGAACATTCTCATTGCTGCCATTTCATTGCTGAACATTCTCATTGGCTACCATTTCATTGCTGGACATTCTCATGGCTACCATTTCATTGATGAACATTCTCATTGCTGCATTTTCATTGCTGAACATTCTCATGGCTACCATTTCATTGATGAACATTCTCATTGCCGCCATTTCATTGATGAACATTCTCATTGCTGCCATTTCATTGCTGGACATTCTCATGGCTACCATTTCATTGATGAACATTCTCATTTGCTGCCATTTCATTGATAAACATTCTCATTGCTGCCATTTCATTGCTGGACATTCTCATGGCTACCATTTCATTGATGAACATTCTCATTGCTGCCATTTCATTTGATGAACATTCTCATTGCTGCCATTTCATTGCTGAACATTCTCATTGCTACCATTTCATTGATGAAATTCTCATTGCTGCCATTTCATTGATGAACATTCTCATTGCTGCCATTTCATTTTCTGGACATTCTCATGGCTACCATTTCATTGCTGAAACATTCTCATTGCTGCCATTTTTCATTGATGAACATTCTCATTTGCTGCCATTTCATTGCTGGACATTCTCATGGCTGCCATTTCATTTGATGAACATTCTCATTGCTGCCATTTCATTGATGAGCATTCTCATTGCTGCCATTTCATTGCTGTACATTCTCATTGCTGCCATTTCATTGATGAACATTCTCATTGCTGCCATTTCATTGCTGGACATTCTCATGGCTACCATTTCATTTTGAAAATTCTCATGCTGCCATTTCATTGATGAACATTCTCATTGCTGCCATTTCATTGCTGGACATTCTCTTTGCTGCCATTTCATTGATGAACATTCTTATTGCTGCCATTTCATTGATGAACATTCTCATTGCTGCCATTTCATTGCTGGACATTCTCATGGCTACCATTTCATTGCTGGAAATTCTCATGCTGCCATTTCATTGATGAACATTCTCATAGCTGCCATTTCATTGCTGGACATTCTCATGGCTACCATTTCATTGAAATTCTCATGCTGCCATTTCATTGATGAACATTCTCATTGCTGCCATTTCATTTGCTGACATTCTCATTGCTACCATTTCATTTGAAATTCTCATGCTACCATTTCATTGATGAACATTCTCATTGCTGCCATTTCATTGCTGGACATTCTCATGGCTACCATTTCATTTGATGAAACATGCTGCCATTTCATTGATGAACATTCTCATTGCTGCCATTTCATTGCTGGACATTCTCATGGCTACCATTTTCATTGCTGGAAATTCTCATGCTGCCATTTCATTGATGAACATTATTCATCATTGCTGCAATTTCATTGCTGGACATTCTCATCTGCCATTTTCAAAATTCTCATTGCTACCATTTCTTTTGCTGCCATTTCATTGCTGGACATTCTCATGGCTACCATTTCATTTGCTGGAAATTCTCATGCTGCCATTTCATTGATGAACATTCTCATTGCTGCCATTTCATTGCTGGACATTCTCATGGCTACCATTTCATTGATGGAAATTCTCATGCTGCCATTTCATTGATGAACATTCTCATTGCTGACATTTAATTGCTGGACATTCTCATGGCTACCATTTCATTGCTGGAAATTCCCATGCTGCCATTTCATTGATGAACATTCTCATTGCTGCCATTTCATTTGCTGGACATTCTCATGGCTACCATTTCATTGCATGAAATTCTCATTGCTGCCATTTCATTGATGAACATTCTCATTGCTGCCATTTCATTGCTGGACATTCTCATGGCTACCATTTCATTGCTGGAAATTCTCATGCTGCCATTTCATTGATGAACATTCTCATTGCTGCTATTTCATTGCTGGACATTCTCATGGCTACCATTTCATTGATGAACATTCTCATTGCTGCCATTTCATTGATGAACATTCTCATTGCTGCAATTTCATTGCTGGACATTCTCATTCATTTCATTGATGAACATTCTCTACCATTTCATTGCTGAACATTCTCATTGCTGCCATTTCATTGATGAACATTCTCATTGCTGCCATTTCATTGATTTCTGAACATTCTCATTGCTGCCATTTCATTGCTGGACATTCTCATTTCATTTTCATTTGGAAATTCTCATGCTGCCATTTCATTGATGAACATTCTCATTGCTGCCATTTCATTGCTGGACATTCTCATGGCTACCATTTCATTGCTGAACATTCTCATTGCTGCCATTTCATTGATGAACATTCTCATTGCTGCAATTTCATTGCTGGACATTCTCATGGCTACCATTTCATTGCTGGAAATTCTCATGCTGCCATTTCATTGATGAACATTCTCATTGCTGCCATTTCATTGCTGGACATTCTCATGGCTACCATTTCGTTTGCTGAAATTCTCATTTGCTGCCATTTCATTGATGAACATTCTCATTGCTGCCATTTCATTGCTGGACATTCTCAGCTACCATTTCATTGCTGGAAATTCTCATGCTGCCATTTTCATTGATGAACATTCTCATTGCTGCCATTTCATTGCTGGACATTCTCATGGCTACCATTTCATTCTGGACCATTTCATTGATGAACATTCTCATTGCTGCCATTTCATTGATGAACATTCTCATTGCTGCCATTTTCATTGCTGGACATTCTCATGGCTACCATTTCATTGATGGACATTCTCATTGCTGCCATTTCATTGATGAACATTCTCATTGCTGCCATTTCATTGCTGGACATTTTCATTTCATTTGCTGACATTCTCATGGCTACCATTTCATTTGCTGAACATTTTGCTGCCATTTGCTGGACATTCTCATGCTGCCATTTCATTGATGAACATTCTCATTGCTGACAATTTCATTGCTGGACATTCTCATTTGCTGAAATTCTCATGCTGCCATTTCATTGTTGAACATTCTCATTGCTGCCATTTCATTGATGAACATTCTCATTGCTGCCATTTCATTGCTGGACATTCTCATTGCTACCATTTTTCATTGATGAACATTCTCATTGCTGCCATTTCATTGCTGGACATTCTCATTGCTGCCATTTCATTGATGAACATTCTCATTGCTGCCATTTCATTGATGAACATTCTCATTGCTGCCATTTCATTTGCTGAACATTCTCATGGCTACCATTTTCATTGATGAACATTCTCATTGCATTTCATTTCATTGCTGGACATTCTCATGCTACCATTTCATTGCTGAACATTCTCATTGCTGCCATTTCATTGATGGACATTCTCATTGCTGCCATTTCATTGCTGGACATTCTCATTGCTTCTCATTTGCTGAAATTCTCATTTCATTTGATGAACATTCTCATTGCTGCCATTTCATTGCTGGACATTCTCATGGCTACCATTTCATTGCTGGACATTCTCATTGCTGCCATTTCATTGATGAACATTCTCATTGCTGCCATTTCATTGCTGGACATTCTCATGGCTGCTACCATTTCATTGCTGGAAATTCTCATGCTGCCATTTCATTGATGAACATTCTCATTGCTGCCATTTCATTGCTGGACATTCTCATGGCTACCATTTCATTGCTGGAACATTCTCATGCTGCCATTTCATTGATGAACATTCTCATTGCTGCCATTTCATTGCTGGACATTCTCATTGCTGCCATTTCATTGCTGGACATTCTCATGCTGCCATTTCATTGATGACATTCATTCTGCCATTTCATTTGCTGCCATTTCATTTGAAATTCTCTGGACATTTCTCATGCTTCCATTTCATTGCTGGACATTCTCATGGCTGCCATTTCATTGATGAACATTCTCATTGCTGCCATTTTTGCCATTTGCTGGACATTCTCATGGCTACCATTTCATTGATGAAAATTCTCATGCTGCCATTTCATTGATGAACATTCTCATTGCTGCCATTTCATTGCTGGACATTCTCATGGCTACCATTTCATTGCTGGAAATTCTCATGCTGCCATTTCATTGATGAACATTCTCATTGCTGCCATTTCATTTGCTGGACATTCTTGGCTACCATTTCATTGTTGGAAATTCTCATGCTGCCATTTCATTGATGAACATTCTCATTGCTGCTCATTTCATTGCTGGACATTCTCATGGCTACCATTTCATTTGATGATTCTCATTCTCATTTTGCTGCCATTTCATTGCTGGACATTCTCATGGCTACCATTTCATTGCTGGAAATTCTCATGCTGCCATTTCATTGATGAACATTCTCATTGCTGCCATTTCATTGCTGGACATTCTCATGGCTACCATTTCATTGCTGGAAATTCTCATGCTGCCATTTCATTGATGAACATTCTCATTGCTGCCATTTCATTTGCTGGACATTCTCATGGCTACCATTTCATTGCTGGAAATTCTCATGCTGCCATTTCATTGATGAACATTCTCATTGCTGCCATTTCATTTGCTGGACATTCTCTTGGCTACCATTTCCATGAACATTCTCATTGCTGCCATTTCATTCTGAACATTCTCATTGCTGCCATTTCATTTGGACATTCTCATGGCTATTTTTCATTGCTGCCATTTCATTGCTGGACATTCTCATGGCTACCATTTCATTTGGACATTCTCATGCTGCCATTTCATTGATGAACATTCTCATTGCTGCCATTTCATTGCTGGACATTCTCATGGCTACCATTTCATTTGCTGGAAATTCTCATGCTGCCATTTCATTGATGAACATTCTCATTGCTGCCATTTCATTGCTGGACATTCTCATGGCTATCATTTCATTGCTGGAAATTCTCATGCTGCCATTTCATTGATGAACATTCTCATTGCTGCCATTTCATTGCTGGACATTCTCTTTGCTACCATTTCATTGCTGGACATTCTCATGCTGCCATTTCATTGATGAACATTCTCATTGCTGCCATTTTCATTGCTGGACATTCTCATGGCTACCATTTCATTGCTGGAAATTCTCATGCTGCCATTTCATTGATGAACATTCTCATTGCTGCCATTTCATTGCTGGACATTCTCTACCATTTCATTGCTACCATTTTGCCATTTCATTGATGAACATTCTCATTGCTGCCATTTCATTGCTGGACATTCTCATGGCTACCATTTCATTTGCTGGAAATTCTCATTGCTGCCATTTCATTGATGAAATTGCTGCCATTCATTCGTGCTGGAAATTCTCATTCTCATTGCTGCATTCTCATTTCATTTCATTGCTGGACATTCTCATGGCTACCATTTCATTGCTGGAAATTCTCATTGCTGCCATTTCATTGATGAACAACATTCTGGCAATTTCATTGCTGACATTCTCATTCATTTCATTGCTGCAATTTCATTCTCATTCTCTACCATTTCATTGCTGGACATTCTCATTGCTGCCATTTCATTGATGAACATTCTCATTGCTGCCATTTCATTGCTGGACATTCTCATGGCTACCATTTCATTGCTGAAATTCTCATGCTGCCATTTCATTGATGAACATTCTCATTGCTGCCATTTCATTGCTGGACATTCTCATTGCTACCATTTCATTGCTGGAAATTCTCATGCTGCCATTTCATTGATGAACATTCTCATTGCTGCCATTTCATTGCTGGACATTCTCATTGCTGCCATTTCATTGCTGGACATTCTCATGCTGCCTGCCATTTCATTGCTGAACATTCTCATTGCTGCCATTTCATTGCTGGACATTCTCATGGCTACCATTTCATTGATGGAAATTCTCATTGCTGCCATTTTTGAACATTCTCATGCTGCCATTTCATTGCTGGACATTCTCATTGCTACCATTTCATTGCTGAACATTCTCATTGCTGCCATTTCATTTTTATTTTGAACATTCTCATTGCTGCCATTTCATTGCTGGACATTCTCATGGCTACCATTTCATTGCTGAAATTCTCATGCTGCCATTTCATTGATGAACATTCTCATTGCTGCCATTTCATTGCTGGACATTCTCATTGGCTACCATTTCATTGCTGAAATTCTCATGCTGCCATTTCATTGATGAACATTCTCATTGCTGCCATTTCATTTTGCTTGGACATTCTCTTGGCTACCATTTCATTGCTGGACATTCTCATGCTGCCATTTCATTGATGAACATTCTCATTGCTGCCATTTCATTGCTGGACATTCTCATGGCTACCATTTTCATTGCTGGAAATTCTCATGCTGCCATTTTCATTGATGAACATTTCTCATTTCATTGCTGGACATTTCCATTTTCATTTCATTGCTGGAAATTCTCATTGCTGCCATTTCATTGATGAACATTCTCATTGCTGCCATTTCATTGCTGGACATTCTCATGGCTACCATTTCATTGATTGAACATTCTCATTTGCTGCCATTTCATTGATGAACATTCTCATTGCTGCAATTTCATTGCTGGACATTCTCATAGCTATCATTTCTTTGCTTGAAATTCTCATGCTGCCATTTCATTGATGAACATTCTCATTGCTGCAATTTCATTGCTGGACATTCTCATGGCTACCATTTCATTGATGAACATTCTCATTGCTGCCATTTCATTGATGAACATTCTCATTGCTGCCATTTCATTTCTCATGGCTACCATTTCATTGCCATTTCATTTTGGACATTCTCATTGCTGCCATTTCATTTGATTCTCATTGCTGCCATTTCATTGCTGGACATTCTCATGGCTACCATTTCATTACTGGACATTTCATTGCTGCCATTTCATTGATGCCAACATTCTCATTGCTGCCATTTCATTGCTGGAACATTCTCATTGCTGCCATTTCATTGCTGGAACATTCTCATTGCTGCCATTTCATTTGAACATTCTCATTGCTGCCATTTCATTGCTGGACATTCTCATGGCTACCATTTCATTGATGGACATTCTCATTGCTGCCATTTCATTTGCTGAACATTCTCATTGCTGCCATTTCATTTCCCATGCTGGACATTTCATTGCATTGGCTACCATTTCATTGCTGGAACATTCTCATTGCTGCCATTTCATTGATGAACATTCTCATTGCTGCCATTTCATTTGATGAACATTCTCATTGCTGCCATTTCATTGCTGGACATTCTCATGCTGCCATTTCATTGATGTCTAACATTTCTCATTTTCATTGCTGCCATTTCATTTGATGGACATTCTCATGGCTACCATTTCATTGATGAACATTCTCATTGCTGCCATTTCATTGATGAACATTCTCATTGCTGCCATTTCATTGCTGGACATTCTCATAGCTGCCATTTCATTGCTGAACATTCTCATGCTGCCATTTCATTGATGAACATTCTCATTGCTGCCATTTCATTGCTGGACATTCTCATTGCTACCATTTCATTGCTGGACATTCTCATTGCTGCCATTTCATTGATGAACATTCTCATTGCTGCCATTTTCATTGCTGGACATTCTCATGGCTACCATTTCATTGATGAACATTCTCATGCTGCCATTTCATTTGAACATTCTCATTGCTGCCATTTCATTGCTGGACATTCTCATGCTACCATTTCATTGCTGGACATTCTCATTGCTGCAATTTCATTGCTGGACATTCTCATCATTTCATTGCTGGACATTCTCATTGCTGCCATTTCATTGATGAAATTCTCATTTGCCATTTCATTGCTGAACATTCTCATTGCCATTTACCATTTCATTACCATTTTATTTGGACATTCTCATGGCTGCCATTTTCATTGCTGGACATTCTCATGGCTACCATTTCATTGATGAACATTCTCATTGCTGCCATTTCATTGCTGGACATTCTCTTGGCTACCATTTCATTGCTGGAAATTTCCATGCTGCCATTTCATTGATGACATTCTCATTGCTGCCATTTCATTGCTGGACATTCTCATAGCTACCATTTCATTGCTGGACATTCTCATTGCTGCCATTTCATTGATGAACATTCTCATTGCTGCCATTTCATTGCTGGACATTCTCATGGCTACCATTTCATTGCCAAATTCTCATGCTGCCATTTCATTGATGAACATTCTCATTGCTGCAATTTCATTTGCTGGACATTCTCATGGCTACCATTTCATTGCTGGAAATTCTCATGCTGCCATTTCATTGATGAACATTCTCATTGCTGCCATTTTTCATTGCTGGACATTCTCATGGCTACCATTTCATTGCTGGACATTCTCATGCTCATTGATGAACATTCTCCATTGCTGCCATTTTAATTGCTGGACATTCTCATGGCTACCATTTCATTGATGAAAATTCTCATTTGAACATTTTCTGCCATTTCATTTGCTGAAACATTCTCATTCTCATTGCTGCATTACTGGACATTTCATTCTCATGCTGCCATTTCATTGATGAACATTCTCATTGCTGCCATTTCATTGCTGGACATTTCATGCTACCATTTCATTCTCATTGCATGCTACCATTTCATTTGATGAACATTCTCATTGCTGCCATTTCATTTGCTGGACATTCTCATTGGCTACCATTTCATTGCTGGAAATTCTCATGCTGCCATTTCATTGATGAACATTCTCATTGCTGCCATTTCATTGCTGGACATTCTCATCAGCTGCCATTTCATTGCTGGGAAATTCTCATGCTGCCATTTCATTTTGATGCTACCACCAACATTCTCATTGCTGCCATTTCATTGATGAACATTCTCTTTTGCTGCTACCATTTCATTCTCATGGAAATTCTCATTCTCAAGCTGCCATTTCATTGATGAACATTCTCATTGCTGCCATTCCATTGCTGGACATTCTCATTTGGCTATTCTCATTTGCTGGAAATTTTGCTGCCATTTCATTCTGATTCTCATTCTCATTGCTGCCATTTTCATTTTGGCTGGACATTCTCATTCTCATGCTGCCATTTCATTTGATGAACATTCTGCTGCCATTTCATTGCTGGACATTCTCATGGCTACCATTTCATTGCTGGAAATTCTCATGCTGCCATTTCATTGATGAACATTCTCATTGCTGCCATTTCATTGCTGGATTCTCATTCATTTCATTGCACAAATTCTCCATGCCCATTCTACATTTTCATTGCTGAATTCATGGCTACCATTTCTACCATTTCATTGATTAACATTCTCATTGCTGCAATTTCATTTGCTGGACATTCTCATAGCTACCATTTCATTGCTGAAATTCTCATGCTGCCATTTCATTGATGAACATTCTCATTGCTGCCATTTCATTGCTGGACATTCTCATGGCTACCATTTCATTGCTGGAAATTCTCATGCTGCCATTTCATTGATGAACATTCTCATTGCTGCCATTTCATTGCTGGACATTCTCCCGGCTACCATTTCATTGATGGAAATTCTCATGCTGCCATTTCATTGATGAACATTCTCATTGCTGCCATTTTCATTGCTGGACATTCTCATGGCTACCATTTCATTGCTGGAAATTCTCATGCTGCCATTTCATTGATGAACATTCTCATTGCTGCCATTTCATTGCTGGACATTCTCATGGCTACCATTTCATTGCTGGAAATTCTCATGCTGCCATTTCATTGATGAACATTCTCATTGCTGCCATTTCATTTTGCTGGACATTCTCATGGCTACCATTTCATTGCTGGAAATTCTCATTGCTGCCATTTCATTTTCATTGAACATTCTCATTGCTGCCATTTCATTTGCTGGACATTCTCATGGCTACCATTTCATTGATGAACATTCTCATTGCTGCCATTTCATTGATGAACATTCTCATTGCTGCAATTTCATTGCTGGACATTCTCATGGCTGCATTTCATTGCTGGAAATTCTCATGCTGCCATTTCATTGATGAACATTCTCATTGCTGCCATTTCATTGCTGGACATTCTCTTGGCTGCCATTTCATTGTTGAAAATTCTCATGCTGCCATTTCATTGATGAACATTCTCATTACCATTTGCCATTTCATTACCATTTCATTGGACATTCTCATGGCTACCATTTCATTGCTGAACATTCTCATTGCTGCCATTTCATTGATGAACATTCTCATTGCTGCAATTTCATTGCTGGACATTCTCATGGCTACCATTTCATTGCTGGAAATTCTCATGCTGCCATTTCATTGATGAACATTCTCATTGCTGCCATTTCATTGCTGGACATTCTCATGGCTACCATTTCATTGCTGGAAATTCTCATGCTGCCATTTCATTGATGAACATTCTCATTGCTGCAATTTCATTGCTGGACATTCTCATGGCTAACATTTCATTGCTGGAAATTCTCATGCTGCCATTTCATTGATGAACATTCTCATAGCTGCTATTTCATTGCTGGACATTCTCATGGCTACCATTTCATTGCTGGAAATTCTCATTCTGCCATTTCATTGATGAACATTCTCAAAGCTGCGATTTCATTGCTGGACATTCTCATGGCTACCATTTCATTGCTGGAAATTCTCATGCGGCCATTTCATTGATGAACATTCTCATTGCTGCAATTTCATTTGCTGGACATTCTCATGGCTACCATTTCATTGCTGAACATTCTCAATTAATAAACATTCTCTGCCATTTCATTGATGAACATTCTCATTGCTGCCATTTTTCATTGCTGAATTCTCATGACATTCTCATTGCTGCCATTTCATTGCTGGACATTTCTCATGCTGCTGCCATTTCATTGATGGAACATTCTCATTGCTGCAATTTCATTTGCTGGACATTCTCATGGCTAACATTTCATTGCTGAAATTCTCATGCTTCATTTCATTGATGAACATTCTCATTGCTGCCATTTTCATTGCTGGACATTCTCTGGCTACCCATTTCATTGCTGGACATTCTCATTGCTGCCATTTCATTGATGAACATTCTCATTTCTGCCATTTCATTGCTGGACATTCTCATGGCTACCATTTCATTGATGAACATTCTCATTGCTGCCATTTCATTTGATGAACATTCTCATTTGCTGCCATTTCATTGCTGGACATTCTCATGGCTACCATTTCATTGCTGAATTTCATTCTCATGCTTGCTGCCATTTCATTGCTGAACATTCTCATTGCTGCCATTTCATTTGCTGGACATTCTCATTGCTGCCATTTCATTGCTGGAACATTCTCATGGCTACCATTTCATTGCCATTTTCATTTCATTGATGAACATTCTCATTGCTGCCATTTCATTGCTGGACATTCTCATGGCTGCCATTTCATTGATGGAAATTCTCATTGCTGCCATTTCATTGATGAACATTCTCATTGCTGCATTTCATTGCTGGACATTCTCATGGCTACCATTTTCATTGCTGGAAATTCTCATTGCTGCCATTTCATTGATGAACATTCTCATTGCTGCCATTTCATTGCTGGACATTCTCATTGCCATTTCATTGATGGACATGCTCCATTTCATTGATGAACATTCTCATTTCATTGCTGGACATTCTCATGGCTGCCATTTCATTGATGAACATTCTCATTGCTGCCATTTCATTGATGAACATTTCATTTGCAATTTCATTTGCTGGACATTCTCATGGCTACCAGCATTGCCATTTCATTGATGAACATTCTCATTGCTGCCATTTCATTGCTGGACATTCTCATAGCTACCATTTCTGGGCATTCTCATGCTGCCATTTTCATTGATGAACATTCTCATTGCTGCCATTTCATTGCTGGACATTTCTCATGGCTACCATTTCATTGCTGGAATTCTCATGCTGCCATTTCATTGATGAACATTCTCATTGCTGCCATTTCATTGCTGGACATTCTCATGGCTACCATTTCATTGCTGGAAATTCTCATGCTGCCATTTCATTGATGAACATTCTCATTGCTGCCATTTCATTTTTTGCTGGACATTCTCATGGCTACCATTTCATTGCTGGACATTCTCATTGCTGCCATTTCATTGATGAACATTCTCATTGCTGCCATTTCATTGCTGGACATTCTCATGGCTACCATTTTCATTGATGAACATTCTCATTGCTGCCATTTCATTGATGAACATTCTCATTGCTGCCATTTTTCTGGACATTCTCATGACCATTTCATTCTCATTCTCATGCTGCCATTTCATTGATGAGACATTCTCATTGCTGCCATTTCATTTGCTGGACATTCTCATGGCTACCATTTCATTGATGAACATTCTCATTGCTGCCATTTCATTTTGAACATTTGAAAACATTTTCATTTGCTGGACATTCTCATTTCATTTCATTGCTGGAAATTCTCATGCTGCCATTTCATTGATGAACATTCTCATTGCTGCCATTTCATTGCTGGACATTCTCATTTGCTGGAAATTCCATTTCATTGCTGAACATTCTCATTGCTGCCATTTCATTGATGGACATTCTCATTGCTGCCATTTCATTTGCTGAACATTCTCATTCCCATTTGTTGCTGAACATTCTCATTTCATTGCTGGACATTCTCATTGCTGCCATTTCATTGATGAACATTCTCATTGCTGCCATTTCATTTGCTGGACATTCTCATTTGCTTCTCATGCTGCCATTTTCATTGATGAACATTCTCATTGCTGCCATTTCATTGCTGAACATTCTCATTGCTGCCATTTTCATTTGATGAACATTCTCATTCTTGCTGCCATTTCATTGCTGGACATTCTCTCACCATTTCATTTGCTGGACATTCTTGCTACCATTTCATTGGAACATTCTCATTTGCTTTCCATTTCATTGATGAACATTCTCATTGCTGCCATTTCATTGATGAACATTCTCATTGCTGCCATTTTCATTTGCTGGACATTCATTCATTGTCTAACATTTCATTGCTGCCATTTCATCATGCTGCCATTTCATTTTGATGAACATTCTCATGGCTGCCATTTCATTGCTGGACATTCTCATTGCTGCCATTTCATTGACAAATTCTCATTGCTGCCATTTCATTGATGAACATTCTCATTGCTGCAATTTCATTTGCTGGACATTCTCATAGCTACCATTTCATTGCTGGAAATTCTCATGCTGCCATTTCATTGATGAACATTCTCATTGCTGCCATTTCATTGCTGGACATTCTCATGGCTACCATTTCATTGCTGACCATTCTCATTGCTGCCATTTCATTGATGAACATTCTCATTGCTGCCATTTTCATTGCTGGACATTCTCATACTGCCATTTCATTGCTACCATTTCTCATGCTGCTATTTCATTCATTGACATTCTCATGGCTACCATTCTCATTGCTGCCATTTCATTGATGAACATTCTATAAGCTGCCATTTCATTCTCATTCTTGCTGCCATTTCATTGCTGGACATTCTCATGGCTGCCATTTCATTGTTGGAAATTCTCATGCTGCCATTTCATTGATGAACATTCTCATTGCTGCCATTTCATTGCTGGACATTCTCATGTTGCTACCATTTCATTGATGAACATTCTCATTGCTGCCATTTCATTGATGAACATTTCTCATTTCTGTTCATTGCTGAACATTTCATTGCATTTAGACATTCTATTTGCTACCATTTTCATTGCTATGGCTCATTTCATTGCTGCCATTTCATTGATGAAATTCTCATTGCTGCCATTTCATTGCTGGACATTCTCATTGGCTGCCATTTTCATTGCTGAAATTCTCATGCTGCCATTTCATTGATGAACATT
Organism: Acanthosepion pharaonis; assembly: GCA_903632075.3. Lineage (NCBI taxonomy): Eukaryota > Metazoa > Mollusca > Cephalopoda > Sepiida > Sepiidae > Acanthosepion > Acanthosepion pharaonis. Next base: position 773,837 of record CAHIKZ030000073.1, read on the forward strand.
CTCATTGCTGCCATTTCATTGCTGGACATTCTCATGGCTACCATTTCATTGCTGAAATTCTCATGCTGCCATTTCATTGATGAACATTCTCATTGCTGCCATTTCATTGCTGGACATTCTCATGGCTACCATTTCATTGCTGGAAATTCTCATGCTGCCATTTCATTGATGAACATTCTCATTGCTGCCATTTCATTTGGACATTCTCATACCATTTCATTGATGACCATTCTCATTGCTGCCATTTCATTGATAGACATTCTCATTGCTGCCATTTCATTGCTGGACATTCTCATTCTCTCATTTCATTGCTGAAATTCTCATTTCCATTTCATTGATGAACATTCTCATTACTGCAAATTTCATTGCTGGACATTCTCATGGCTACCATTTCATTGTTGGAAATTCTCATGCTGCCATTTCATTGATGAACATTCTCATTGCTGCCATTTCATTCTGGACATTCTCCTGGCTACCATTTCATTGCTGGAAATTCTCATTGCTGCCATTTCATTGATGAACATTCTCATTCTCATTTCATTGCTGGACATTCTCATTGCTGCCATTTCATTGCTGAACATTCTCATTGCTGCCATTTCATTGATGAACATTCTCATTGCTGCCATTTCATTTGCTGGACATTCTCATTGCTGCCATTTCATTGCTGGAAATTCTCATGCTGCCATTTCATTGCTGATTCTCATTGCTGCCATTTCATTGCTGGACATTCTCATTGCTGCCATTTCATTGCTGAACATTCTCATTTGCCATTTCATTGGAACATTCTCACCATTTCATTGCTGGACAAATACCATTTTCATTGCTGGAAATTCTCTGCCATTTCATTGATGGACATTCTCATTTCATTTCATTGCTGAACATTCTCAGCTACCATTTCATTTTGGACATTCTCATTGCTGCCATTTCATTTGTTGAACATTCTCATTGCTGCCATTTCATTTGAACATTCTCATTGCTGCCATTTCATTGCTGGACACATGGCTACCATTTCATTCTGAAATTCTCATGCTGCCATTTCATTGATGAACATTCTCATTGCTGACATTTTCATTGCTGGACATTCTCATGGCTACCATTTCATTGCTGGAAATTCTCATGCTGCCATTTCATTGATGAACATTCTCATTGCTGCCATTTCATTTGCTGGACATTCTCATTGTGCCATTTTCATTGCTGGACATTCTCATTGCTGCCATTTTCATTTGAACATTCTCATTTGCTGCCATTTCATCATGAACATTCTCATTGCTGAACATTCTCATTTCATTTGAATATTCTCATTTTCATTGCTGGACATTCTCATGGCTACCATTTCATTTGATGGAAATTCTCATGCTGCCATTTCATTGATGAACATTCTCATTGCTGCCATTTTCATTGCTGGACATTCTCATGGCTACCATTTCATTGATGAAATTCTCATTCTCATTGCTGCCATTTCATTGATGAACATTCTCATTGCTGCCATTTCATTGACATTCTCATGGCTACCATTTCTCATTCTTGCTGCCATTTCATTGATGAACATTCTCATTGCTGCCATTTCATTCTGGACATTCTTGCTACCATTTCATTTAAACATTCTCATTGCTGAACATTCTCATTGCTGCCATTTCATTGCTGGACATTCTCATGGCTACCATTTCATTGCTGTCATTCTCATGCTGCCATTTCATTGATGAACATTCTCATTGCTGCCATTTCATTGCTGGACATTCTCATGGCTACCATTTCATTTGATGAACATTCTCATGCTGCCATTTCATTGATAGACATTCTCATTGCTGCCATTTCATTGCTGGACATTCTCATGGCTACCATTTCATTGCTGGACACATTCTCATTGCTAAAATTCTCCTGCCATTTCATTGATGAACATTCTCATTGCTGCCATTTCATTGCTGGACATTCTCATTGCTACCATTTCATTTGAAATTCTCATGCTGCCATTTCATTGATGAACATTCTCATTGCTGCCATTTCTTTTGCTGGACATTCTCATGGCTACCATTTCATTTTTGCTGCCATTTCATTGATGAACATTTCTCATTGCTGCCATTTCATGGACATTCTTCTTGGCTACCATTTCATTTGCTGCAAATTTTGCCATTTCATTGATGAACATTCTCATTGCTGCCATTTCATTGCTGGACATTCTCTGGCTCATTCATTGCTGAAATTCTCATGCTGCCCATTTCATTGATGAACATTCTCATTGCTGCCATTTCATTTGCTGAACATCTCATGGCCATTTCATTGCTGGAAATTCTCATGCTGCCATTTCATTGATGAACATTCTCATTGCTGCAATTTCATTGCTGGACATTCTCATGGCTACCATTTCATTGCTGGAAATTTCTGCCATTTCATTTGCTGCCATTTCATTGATGAACATTCTCATTTACTGCCCATTTCATTGCTGGACATTTTCATTGCTGGACATTCATTTCATTGCTGGAAATTCTCATGCTGCCATTTCATTGATGAACATTCTCATTGCTGCCAATTTCATTGCTGGACATTCTCATTCTCATTGCTGCCAATTTCATTGCTGGACATTCTTCTACCATTTCATTGATGAACATTCTCATGCTGCCATTTCATTGATGAACATTCTCATTGCTGCCATTTTCATTGCTGGACATTCTCATTGCTACCATTTCATTTGATGAACATTCTCATTGCATTGCCATTTCATTGCTGGACATTCTCATTCATTTCATTGCTGGAAATTCTCATGCTGCCATTTCATTGATGAACATTCTCATTGCTGCCATTTCATTGCTGGACATTCTCATGGCTACCATTTCATTGCTGGAAATTCTCATGCTGCCATTTCATTGATGAACATTCTCATTGCTGCCATTTCATTGCTGGACATTCTCATTGCTGCCATTTCATTGCTGGAAATTCTCATGCTGCCATTTCATTTGATGAACATTCTCATTGCTGCTATTTCATTTGCTGGACATTCTCATTGCTACCATTTCATTGCTGGAAATTCTCATTGCTGCCATTTCATTGATAAACATTCTCACATTTTCATTGCTGGATATTCATTTAATTGCCATTCTCATTTCATTGGAACATTCTCATTGGCTGCCATTTCATTGCTGGACATTCTCATGGCTGCCATTTCATTGCTTGCTGCCATTTCATTGATGAACATTTCTCATTGCTGCCATTTCATTGCTGAACATTCTCATTACTACCATTTCATTGCTGCTTTGCCATTTCATTGATGACATTCTCATGCTGCCATTTCATTTGAACATTCTCATGCTGCCATTTCATTGATGAACATTCTCATTGCTGCCATTTAAACATTCTCATTGCTGCCATTTCATTCAATGGACATTCTCATTGCTGCCATTTCATTGCTGGACATTCTCATGGCTACCATTTCATTGCTGGAAATTCTCATACTGCCATTTCATTTGATGAACATTCTCATTGCTGCCATTTCATTGCTGGACATTCTCATGGCTACCATTTCATTTGAAAATTCTCATTGCTGCCATTTCATTGATGAACATTTCTCATTGCTGCCATTTCATTTGCTGGACATTCTCATGGCTACCATTTCATTTGCTGAACATTCTCATTGCTGCCATTTTCATTGATGAACATTCTCATTGCTGCCATTTCATTGCTGGACATTTCATTGCTACCAAATTCTTTTTGCTGAACATTCATTTCATTTCATTGCTGGAACATTCTCATGCTGCCATTTCATTGATGAAACATTCTCACATTCTCATTCTCTTTGCTGCCATTTTCTTTTCTCTGCCATTTCATTTGATGAACATTCTCTTTGCTGCCATTTCATTGCTGGACATTCTCATGGCTACCATTTCATTGCTGGAAATTCTCATGCTGCCATTTCATTGATGAACATTCTCATTGCTGCCATTTCATTTGCTGGACATTCTCATTTGCTGCCATTTCATTGCTGAACATTCTCATTGCTGCCATTTCATTTGATGAACATTCTCATTGCTTTGCCATTTCATTGCTGGACATTCTCATGGCTACATTTTCATTTCATTCTCATGCCAACATTCTCATTGCTGCCATTTCATTGCTGGACATTCTCATGGCTACCATTTCATTGCTGGAAATTCCCCTGCCATTTCATTGATGAACATTCTCATGCTGCCATTTTCATTGCTGGACATTCTCATTGCTGCCATTTCATTGCTGGAAATTTCTCATTACCATTTCATTGATCATTCTCATTGCTGCCATTTCATTTGCTGGACATTCTCATGGCTGCCATTTCATTGCTGGAAATTCTCATGCTGCCATTTCATTGCCATTTCATTGGACACTGCACCATTTCATTGCATTCTCATGCTGCCATTCATTGATGAACATTCTCATTGCTGCCATTTCATTGATGAACATTCTCATTGGAAATTCCTGCCATTTCATTGCTGGACATTCTCATTGCTGCTACCATTTCATTTCTGAACATTCTCATTGCTGCCATTTCATTGCTGAACATTCTCATTGCTGCCATTTTCATTGCTGAACATTCTCATTGCTACCATTTTCATTGCTGGAAATTCTCATGCTGCCATTTTCATTGATGAACATTCTCATTGCCCATTTCATTGCTGGACATTCTCATGGCTACCATTTCATTGCTGGAAATTCTCATGCTGCCATTTCATTGATGAACATTCTCATTGCTGCAATTTCATTTGGACATTTGCTGGACATTCTCATGCTGCCATTTCTTTGATGAACATTCTCATTTCATTTGCTGAACATTCTCATGCTGCCATTTCATTTGATGAACATTCTCATTGCTGCCATTTCATTGCTGGACATTCTCATTGCTGCCATTTCATTGCTGGACATTCTCATTGCTGCCATTTTCATTGATGAATTCATTCATTTCATTTTGGACATTCTCATTACTGCCATTTCATTGCTGGACATTTGGCTACCATTTCATTGATGGACAACATTCTCATTGCTGCCATTTCATTGATGAACATTCTCATTGCTGCCATTTCATTGCTGGATTGCATTCTCTTTGCTGCCATTTCATTGCTGGACATTCTCATGCTGCCATTTCATTGATGAACATTCTCATTGCTGCCATTTCATTGCTGGACATTCTCATAGCTACCATTTCATTGCTGGAAATTCTCATGCTGCCATTTCATGAACATTCTCATTGCTGCCATTTCATCATGCTACCATTCTGAACATTCTCATTGCTGCCATTTCATTGCTGGACATTCTCATTGCTGCCATTTCATTGCTGAACATTCTCATTGCTGCCATTTCATTTGCTGGACATTCTCATGGCTACCATTTCATTGCTGAATATTCTCATTGCTGCCATTTCATTGATGAACATTCTCATTGCTGCCATTTCATTGCTGGACATTCTCTTGGCTGCCATTTCATTGCTGAAATTCTCATGCTGCCATTTCATTGATGAACATTCTCATTGCTGCAATTTCATTGCTGGACATTCTCATGGCTACCATTTTCATTGATGAAATTCTCATTGCTGCCATTTCATTTGATGAACATTCTCATTGCTGCCATTTCATTGCTGGACATTCTCATGGCTACCATTTCATTGCTGGAACATTCTCATTGCTGCCATTTCATTGATGAACATTCTCATTGCTGCCATTTCATTTGGACATTCTCATGGACCATTTCTCATTCTCGTGCTACCATTTCATTGATGAACATTCTCATTGCTGCCATTTCATTGCTGGACATTCTTGGCTACCATTTCATTGCTGAAATTCTCATGCTGCCATTTCATTGATGAACATTCTCATTGCTGCCATTTCATTGCTGGACATTCTCATTTGCCATTTCATTGCTGGAAATTCTCATGCTGCCATTTCATTGATGAACATTCTCATTGCTGCCATTTTCTGGACATTCTCATACCTACCATTTCATTGCTGGATGCTGCCTTTTCTCATTTGGACATTCTGCTGCCATTTTCATTCATTGATGAACATTCTCATTGCTGCCATTTCATTGCTGGACATTCTCATGGCTACCATTTCATTGCTGGAAATTCTCATGCTGCCATTTTCATTGATGAACATTCTCATTGCTGCCATTTCATTTGCTGGACATTCTCATATTCTCCATTTCATTGATGAAAATTCTCATTGCTGCCATTTCATTGATGAACATTCTCATTCTCATTTCTCATTGCTGGAAATTCTCATGCTGCCAATTTCATTTGCTGGACATTCTCATAGCTACCATTTCATTGATGAACATTCTCATGCTGCCATTTCATTGATGGACATTCTCATTCATTTCATTGCTGGACATTCTCATGGCTACCATTTCATTGATGAACATTCTCATTGCTGCCATTTCATTTGAACATTCTCATTGGATTTCATTTGCTCATGGCTACCATTTCATTGCTGGAAATTCTCATGCTGCCATTTTCATTGATGAACATTCTCATTGCTGCCATTTCATTGCTGGACATTCTCATGGCTACCATTTCATTGCTGAACATTCTCATGCTGCCATTTCATTGATGAACATTCTCATTGCTGCCATTTCATTGCCTGAGACATTCTCATGGCTACCATTTCATTGATGAACATTCTCATTGCTGCCATTTCATTGATAAAACATTCTCATTGCTGCAATTTCATTGCTGGACATTCTCATGGCTGGACCATTTCATTGCTGAATTCATTCATTCATTTGCTGCCATTTCATTGCTGGACATTCTCATTGCTACATTTTCATTGCTGGACATTCTCATTGCATTTCATTGATGAACATTCTCTTTTTGCCATTTCATTGCTGGACATTCTCATGGCTACCATTTCATTGATGAACATTACCATTTCATTGCTAAAATTCTCATGCCATTTCATTGATAAACATTCTCATTGCTGCAATTTCATTGCTGAACATTCTCATAGCTACCATTTTCATTGCTGAAAATTCTCATGCTGCCATTTCATTGATGAACATTCTCATTTGCTGCCATTTTCATTCTGCTGGACATTTCATTGTTAAATTCTCATGCTACCATTTCATTGATTTGGAAATTCTCATTGCTGCCATTTTTGGACATTCTCATGGAACTTTTTCATTCATTCTTGCTGCCATTTCATTTGAACATTCTCATGCTGCAATTTCATTGCTGGACTCTCATGGCTACCATTTCATTGCTGGAAATTCTCATGCTGCCATTTTCATTGATGAACATTCTCATTGCTGCCATTTCATTCTTTTGCTGGACATTCTCATGGCTACCATTTCATTGCTGGAAATTCTCATGCTGCCATTTCATTGATGAACATTCTCATTGCTGCATTTACCATTGCTGGACATTCTTGGCTGGACATTCTCATGCAATTTCATTTGATGAACATTCTCATGGCTACCATTTCATTGATGAACATTCTCATTGCTGCCATTTCATTGCTGGGACATTCTCATAGCACCATTTCATTCATTCTCATGCTGCCATTTCATTTGAACATTCTCATTTTGCAATTTCATTTGCTGAACATTCTGGCTACCATTTCATTGTTGAACATTCTCTTGCTGCCATTTCATGAATGAACATTCTCATTGCTGCAATTTCATTGCTGGACATTCTCATGGCTGCCATTTCATTGCTGATGAACATTCTCATTGCTGCCATTTCATTTGAAATTCTCATGAACATTTCTCATTGCTGCCATTTCATTGCTGGACATTCTCATTGCTGCCATTCATTCTCATTCTCATTGCTGCCATTTCATTGATGAACATTCTCATTGCTGCCATTTCATTGCTGGACATTCTCATGGCTACCATTTCCATTCTCATTGCTGCCATTTCGTTGATGAACATTCTCATTGCTGCCATTTCATTGCTGGACATTCTCATTCTCATTGCTGAAAATTCTCATTTCATTGCTGGACATTCTCATTGCTACCATTTCATTGCTGAACATTCTCATTGCTGCCATTTCATTGCTGAACATTCTCTTTGCTGCAATTTCATTGCTGGACATTCTCATTTTGCTGCCATTTTCATTGATGAACATTCTCATTGCTGCCATTTCATTGCTGGACATTCTCATGGCTACCATTTCATTGCTGGAAATTCTCATGCTGCCATTTTCATTGATGAACATTTCTCATTGCTGCAATTTCATTGCTGGACATTCTCATGGCTACCATTTCATTGCTGGAAATTCTCATGCTGACATTTCATTGATGGAACATTCTCATTGCTGCCATTTCATTGCTGGGACATTCTCATGGCTACCATTTCATTGCTGAAAATTCTCATGCTGCCATTTTCATTGATGAACATTCTCATTGCTGCCATTTCATTTGCTGCTGACATTCTCATGGCTGCCATTTCCATTTTCATTGATGAACATTCTCATGCTGCCATTTCATTGATGAACATTCTCATTGCTGCCATTTCATTGCTGGACATTCTCATGGCTACCATTTCATTGCTGAACATTCTCATTGCTGCCATTTTCATTGATGAACATTCTCATTGCTGCCATTTCATTGCTGGACATTCTCATGGCTACCATTTCATTGCTGGAAATTCTCATGCTGCCCAATTTCATTGATGGCTACCACATTCTCATGTTGCCATTTCATTGCTCATTGCTGCCATTTCATTGCTGGACATTCTCATTGCTACCATTTCATTCTGGAAATTCTCATGCTGCCATTTCATTCATGAACATTCTCATTGCTGCCATTTCATTGCTGGACATTCTCATGGCTACCATTTCATTGCTGGAAATTCTCATGCTGCCATTTCATTGATGAACATTCTCATTGCTGCCATTTCATTGCTGGACATTCTCATGGCTACCATTTCATTGCTGGAAATTCTCATGCTGCCATTTCATTGATGAACATTCTCATTGCTGCCATTTCATTGCTGGACATTCTCATGGCTACCATTTCATTGCTGGAAATTCTCATGCTGCCATTTTCATTGATGAACATTCTCATTGCTGCCATTCATTTGCTGGACATTCTCATGGCTACCATTTCATTGATAACATTCTCATTGCTGCCATTTCTTTGATAAACATTCTCCCCATTTCATTGCTGGACATTCTCATTGCTGCAATTTCATTGCTGGACATTCTCATGCTGCCATTTCATTTGCTGGAACATTCTCATCTGCCATTTCATTGCTGGAACATTCTCATTGCTGCCATTTCATTGCTGGACATTCTCATTCGATTTCATTGCTGGAAATTCTCATGCTGCCATTTCATTGATGAACATTCTCATTGCTGCCATTTCATTGCTGGACATTCTTATGGCATTTACCATTTCATTGATGGACATTCTCATTGCTGCCATTTCATTGATGAACATTCTCATTGCTACCCATTTCATTCTCCATGCTGCCATTCATTGGACATTCTCATTGCTACCATTTCATTTGGACATTCTGGAAATTCTCATGCATTGCCATTTCATTGATGAACATTCTCATTGCTGCCATTTCATTTGCTGGACATTCTCATGGCTACCATTTCATTGACATTCTGGAAATTCTCATACTGCTCATTTCATTGCTGGACATTCTCATTGCTGCCATTTCATTGCTGAACATTCTCATTGCTGCCATTTCATTGCTGGACAAATTCTCATGCTGAAAATTCCATTTCATTTGATGAACATTCTCATTGCTGCCATTTCATTTGCTGGACATTCTCATTGCTACCATTTCATTGCTGAACATTCTCATTGCTGCCATTTCATTGATGAACATTCTCATTGCTGCCATTTCATTTGCTGGACATTCTCATGGCTACCATTTCATTTGCTGGAAATTCTCAGGCTGCCATTTCATTGATGAACATTCTCATTGCTGCCATTTCATTGCTGGACATTCATTTCATTGATAAAATTCTCATTGCCATTTCATTTGATGAACATTCTCATTGCTGCCATTTCATTGCTGAACATTCTCATTGCTGCTAACATTTCATTGCTGGACATTCTCATGCTGCTACCATGCCATTTCATTGCTGGACAATTTGCTGCCATTTCATGGAAATTCTCATGCCATTTATTATTTCATTTGATGAACATTCTCATTCTTGCTGCCATTTCATTGCTGGACATTTTCATTGATAGCTACCATTTCATTGCTGGAAATTCTCATGCTGCCATTTCATTGATGAACATTCTCATTGCTGCAATTTCATTGCTGGACATTCTCATAGCTACCATTTCATTGCTGGAAATTCTCATTGCTGCCATTTCATTGATGAACATTCTCATTGCTGCAATTTCATTGCTGGACATTCTCATTACCATTTCATTGCTGGAAATTCTCATGCTGCCATTTCATTGATGAACATTCTCATTGCTGCCATTTCATTGATGGACATTCTCATTGCTGCCATTTCATTGTTGAACGCATTCTCATGCTGCCATTTCATTGATGAACATTCTCATTGCTGCTGCCATTTCATTTGCTGGACATTCTCATTGCTACCATTTCATTGATGAACATTCTCATTGCTGCCATTTCATTGCTTGATGAACATTCTCATTGCTGCCATTTCATTTGCTGGACATTCTCATTTAATTGCTGAACATTTTCATTGCTGGCCAATTGCTTCTCATGCTGCCATTTCATTGATGAACATTCTCATTGCTGCCATTTCATTTGCTGGACATTCTCATTTTTTGCTGAACATTTCTCATTTGCCATTTCATTTTCATTCTCATTGCTGCCATTTTCATTCATTCTCATTTTACCATTTTCATTGATGAACATTCTCATTGCTGCCATTTCATCTCATTCTCATTGCTGCCATTTCATTTGCTGAACATTCTCATTACCATTTCATTGATGAACATTCTCATTGCTGCCATTCCATTTTGCTGGACATTCTCATGGCTACCATTTCATTGCTGGAAATTCTTATTCTCATTCTCATTGCTGCCATTTCATTGCTGGACATTCATAGCTACCATTTCATTGCTGAAATTCTCATGCTGCCGCCATTTCTTTTGATGAACATTCTCATTGCTGCCATTTCATTGCTGGACATTCTCTTGGCTACCATTTCATTTGATGAAATTCTCATTCTCATTTCATTGCTGCCATTTCATTGCTGGACATTCTCACTTAGCTACCATTTCATTGCTGGAAATTCTCATGCTGCCATTTCATTGATGAACATTCTCATTGCTGCAATTTCATTTGCTGGACATTCTCATGGCTACCATTTCATTGCTGGAAATTCTCATTGCTGCCATTTCATTGATGAACATTCTCATTGCTGCCATTTCATTGCTGGACATTCTCATGGCTACCATTTTTCATTGCTGCCATTTCATTGATGAACATTCTCATTGCTCAATTTCATTGCTGGACATTCTCATAGCTGCCATTTCATTGATGAACATTCTCATTGCTATCATTTCATTGCTGAACATTCTCATTGCTGCCATTTCATTGCTGGACATTCTCCTTGCTGCCATTTCATTTGATTCTCATACCATTTCACCTTCTCATTGCTGCCATTTCATTGCTGGACATTCTCATTGCTACCATTTCATTGCTGGAAATTCTCATTGCTGCCATTTCATTGATGAACATTCTCATTGCTGCTACATTTCATTTGCCATTTCATTGATGGACATTCTCATGGCTACCATTTCATTTGCTGGAAATTCTCATTGCTGCCATTTCATTGATGAACATTTTCATTGACATTCTCATGCTGCCATTTCATTGCCATTCTTTGTTTTTCATTGCTTCATTTTTCATTTGCTGGACATTCTCATGGCTACCATTTTCATTGCTGAAACATTCTCATTGCTGAACATTTCATTTGCTGGACATTCTGGACATGGCTACCATTTCATTGCTGAAAATCTCATGCTGCCATTTCATTGATGAACATTCTCATTGCTGCAATTTCATTGCTGGACATTCTCATGGCTACCATTTCATTGCTGGAAATTCTCATGCTGCCATTTCATTGATGAACATTCTCATTGCTGCAATTTCATTGCTGGACATTCTCATGGCTACCATTTCATTGATGAACATTCTCATTGCTGCCATTTCATTGATGAACATTCTCATTGCTGCAATTTCATTGCTGGACATTCTCATGGCTAACATTTCATTGCTGGAAATTCTCATGCTGCCATTTCATTGATGAACATTCTCATTGCTGCCATTTCATTGCTGGACATTCTCATGGCTACCATTTCATTGCTGGACATTCTCCTTTGCTGCCATTTCATTGATGACATTCTCATTGCTCAATTGACATTCTCATGCTACCATTTCATTGCTGGACATTCTCATGGCCATTTCATTGATGAACATTCTCATTTTTCATTGCTGGACACAGCTGTTTAATTGATGAACATTCTCATTGCTGCCATTTCATTGATGAACATTCTCATTGCTGGAATTCTCATTTCATTTGCTGAACATTCTCATTGCTGCCATTTCATTTGCTGGACATTCTCATTGCTGCCATTTCATTGCTGGAAATTCTCATTGCTGCCATTTCATTTGATGAACATTGCAATTTCATTGCTGCCATTCATTGCTGCCATTTTCATTTCTGAATATTCTCATTGCTGCCATTTCATTGATAAACATTCTCATTGCTGCCATTTCATTTGCTGAACATTCTCATTGCTGCCATTTCATTGCTGAACTTTCTCATTTTACTGCCATTTCATTGCTGAACATTCTCATTCTGCCCATTTCATTGCTGAGCATTTCATTTTCATTGCTCAAATTCTCATTCTGGACATTCTCATGGCTATCATTTCATTGCTGGAAATTCTCATTGCTGCCATTTCATTGATGAACATTCTCATTGCTGCCATTTCTTTTCACGTTCTCTTTGCTGCCATTTCATTGATATTCTCATAGCTACCATTTCATTGCTGGACATTCTCATTGCTGCCATTTCATTGCTGGACATTCTCATTGCTACCATTTCATTGCTGAAATTCTCATGGCCATTTCATTGATAATTTCTCATTTGCTGCCATTTCATTTGCTGAACATTCTCATGCTTTCATTGCTGGACATTCTCATCGCTACCATTTCATTGAACATTCTCATTGCTGCCATTTCATTGCTGGACATTCTCCTTGGCTACCATTTCATTGCTGGAAATTCTCATGCTGCCATTTCATTGATGAACATTCTCATTGCTGCCATTTCATTTGCTGGACATTCTCATGACTTCCATTTCATTGCTGGACATTCTCATCATTTCTGAACATTCTCATTGCTGCCATTTCATTGTGGACATTCTCATGGCTGCATTTCGTGCTCATTCTCATGCTGCCCATTTTCATTGCTGGACATTCTCATTTCATTTCTGGACATTCTCATAGCTACCATTCATTTGGAAATTCTCAAGCTGCCATTTCATTGATGAACATTCTCATTGCTGCCATTTCATTGCTGGACATTTTCACCATTTCATTGCTGAAATCCTCATACTGCCATTTCTTTGATAAATACTCATTGCTGCCATTTTCATTTCTGGACATTCTGCTACCATTTCATTGCTTGAAATTCTCATGCTGCCATTTCATTGATGAACATTCTCATTGCTGCCATTTCATTCTGGACATTCTCTTAGCTACCATTTCATTGATGAACATTCTCATTTGCTGCCATTTCATTGATAGGCATTCTCTTTACTGCCATTTAATTTGCTGGACATTCTTCATGGCTACCATTTCATTGATGAACATTCTCATTGCTGCCATTTCATTGATGGACATTCTCATTTGCTACCATTTTCATTGCCAAATTCTCATTCATTTCATTGATGGCATTCTCATTGCTGCAATTTCATTTGCTGGACATTCTTGGCCTAACATTTCATTCTCATTCCCATTTCATTGATGAACATTCTCATTGCTGCCATTTCATTGCTGGACATTCTCATGGCTACCATTTCATTGATGAAATTCTCATGCTGCCATTTCATTAATGAACATTCTCATTGCTGCCATTTCATTGCTGGACATTCTCATGGTTACCATTTAATTGCTGGATATTCTCATTGCCGCCATTTCATTGATGTCTTTCTCATTGCTGCCATTTCATTGCTGGACATGAACATTCTTTTTGCTGCCATTTCATTGCTGAAAATTCTCATAGCTTCATTTCATTGATGAACATACTCATTGCCATTTCATTGCTGGACATTCTCATAGCTGCCATTTCATTGCTGAACATTCTCATGCTGACATTTCATTGATGCTGAACTTCTCATTGCTGCCATTTCATTGCTGGAACATTCTCATGGCTACCATTTCATTGCAAATGGACATTCTCATTTCCTGCCATTTCATTTTTGATGAACATTCTCATTGCTACCATTTCATTACTGGACATTCTCAAGCTGCCATTTCATTGATGGACATTCTCATGCTGCCATTTCATTTCATGACCACATTGCTCATTTTCATTTAATTGCTGGACATTCTCATGGCTACCATTTCATTGCTGATATGCTGACATTTCTCATTGCTGCCATTTCATTGATGAACTGGAAATCTCTCATTTCATTGCTGCAATTTCATTTTTGCTGGACATTCTCATGGCTTCCATTTCATTGCTGGAAATTCTCATGCTGCCATTTCATTGATGAACATTCTCATTTTACTGCTATTTCATTGCTTCATTTAGAAATTCCCATTCTGCCATTTCATTGATGAACATTCTCATTTGCCTTTCATTGGAACATTCTCATTGGCTACCATTTCATTTGCTGAACATTCTCATGGCTACCATTTCATTTTGCTGAACATTCTCAGGCTGCCATTTCATTGCTGAACATTCTCATGATAATTTGCCATTTCATTGATGAACATTCTCATTGCTGCAATTTCATTTGCTGAACATTCTCTTTGCTGCCATTTCATTGCTGGAAATTCTCATGCTGCCATTTCATTGATGAACATTCTCATTGCTGCCATTTCATTTGCTGGACATTCTCGCGGCTACCATTTCATTGCTGGAAATTCTCATGCTGCCATTTCATTGATGAACATTCTCATTGCTGCCATTTTCATTTGCTGGACATTCTCATGCTACCATTTCATTTGCTGGAAATTCTCATTCTGCCATTTCATTGATAAGAACATTCTCATTGCTGCCATTTCATTTGCTGGACATTCTCATAGCTACCATTTCATTGCTGGAATATTCTCATGCTGCCATTTCATTGATGAACATTCTCAGAACATTCATTTCATTGCTGGACATTCTCATGGTTACCATTTTTGCTGGAAATTCTCATGCTGCCATTTCATTGATGAACATTCTCATTGCTGCCATTTCATTGCTGGACATTCTCCTTGGCTTTTCATTGCCAAATTCGCATTGCTGCCATTTTCTTTGATGAACATTCTCATTGCTGCCATTTCATTGCTGGACATTCTCATGGCTACCATTTTCATTGCTGGAAATTCTCATGCTGCCATTTCATTGATGAACATTCTCATTGCTGCCATTTCATTTGCTGGACATTCTCATGGCTACCATTTCATTGCTTAAATTCTCATGCTGCCATTTTCATTGATGAACATTCTCATTGCTGCTATTTTTTGATATGAACATTCTCTTTACTGCCATTTAATTTGCTGGACATTCTCATGGCTACCATTTATTTGATGAACATTGTCATTTGACATTTCATTTGCTGGACATTCTCATGGCTACCATTTCATTGCTGGAAATTCTCATGCTGCCATTTCATTGATGAACATTCTCATTGCTGCCATTTCATTTGCTGGACATTCTCATGGCTACCATTTCATTTGCTGGAAATTCTCATGCTGCCATTTCATTGATGAACATTTCATTGCTGCCATTTTCATTGCTGGACATTCTCTGGCTACCATTTTCGTTGCAAATTCTCTGCCATTTCGTTGCTGGACATTCTCATTGCTGCAATTTCATTGCTGGACATTCTCATATTTCTAATTTCATTGCTGGAAATTCTCAGGCTGCCATTTCATTGATGAACATTCTCATTGCTGCCATTTCATTGCTGGACATTCTCATGGCTACCATTTCATTGTTGAAATTCTCATGCTGCCATTTCTTTTGATGAAAATTCTCATTGCTGCCATTTCATTCTGGACATTCTCATGGCTACCATTTCATTTGCTGAAATTCTCATGCTGCCATTTTCATTCTAGACATTCTCATTGCTACCCATTTCATTGCTGGACATTCTCTACCATTTCATTGCTGGAAATTCTCATGCTGCCATTTTCATTGATGAACATTCTCATTGCTGCCATTTTCATTGCTGGACATTCTCTGGCTACCATTTCTGGAAATTAGCTGCCATTTTTCATTCTTTTGCGGCAATTTAATTTGCTGGACATTCTCATGGCTACAATTCTCATTGTACTGCCATTTCATTGATGAACATTCTCATTGCTGCCATTTCATTTGCTGGACATTGGCTACCATTTCAGCTGAAATTCTCATTGCCATTTCATTGATGAACATTCTCATTGCTGCTATTTCATTTGCTGGACATTCTCATAGCTACCATTTCATTGATGAAAATTCTCATTGCTGCCATTTCATTGATGAACATTCTCATTGCTGCAATTTCATTGCTGGACATTCTCATGGCTATCATTTTCATTGATGAAAATTCTCATGCTTCCATTTCATTTGATGGACATTCTCATTTGCTGCCATTTCATTGCTGGACATTCTCATGGCTACCATTTCATTTGTTGGAAATTCTCATGCTGCCATTTCATTTGCTATGAACATTCTCATGGCTGCCATTTCATTTGCTGGACATTCTCATGGCTACCATTTCTTTGATGAACATTCTCATTTCTCCATTTAATTGCTGGACATTCTCATTTACCATTTATTTGATGAACACATTCTCATTGCTGGACATTCTCATTTCATTTCATGGATGAATTCCTCATGCTGCCATTTCATTGATGAACATTCTCATTGCTGCCATTTTCATTGCTGGACATTCTCATGGCTGCCATTTCATTTGCTGAACATTCTCATTCTGCCATTTCATTGATGAACATTCTCATTGCTGCCATTTCATTTGCTGGAACATTCTCATTGCTACCATTTCATTGCTGGAAATTCTCATGCTGCCATTTCATTGGAACATTCTCATTGCTGCCATTTCATTTGCTGAACATTCATTTCATTGCTGAAATTCTCATGCTGCCATTTCATTGCTGGTCATTCTCTTTGCTGCCATTTCATTTGGACATTCTCTTTTGCCATTTATTTGATGAACATTCTCATAGCTGCCATTTTTTAAAACATTGCTGCCATTTCATTGCTGGACATTTCTCATGGCACCATTTCATTTGATGAACATTCTCATGCCATTTCATTGCTGGAATATTCTCATGGCTGCCATTTCATTGCTGAACATTCTCATTCTGCCATTTTCATTGCTGGACATTCTCATGCTGCCATTTCATTTATGGATATTTCATTGCCATTTCATTGGAATTCTCATTGCTGCCATTTCATTGCTGGACATTCTCATTGCTGCCATTTCATTGATGAACATTCTCATTGCTGCAATTTCATTGCTGACATTCTCATGGCTATCATTTCATTGCTGAAAATTCTCATTGCTGCCATTTCATTGATGGACATTCTCAACATTTCATTGCTGGAAATTTCATTGCTGCCATTTCATTCTGAACATTCTCATTGCTGCCATTTCATTGCTGGACATTCTCATAGCTACCATTTCATTGCTGGAAATTCTCATAGCTGCCATTTCATTGATGAACATTCTCATTGCTGCCATTTTCATTGATGGACATTCTCATGGCTACCATTTCATTTGCTGGACATTCTCATTGCTGCAGGTTTTGTATTCATTGGAAATTCTCATGGCTACCATTTCATTTGAACATTCTCATGCTGCCATTTCATTGCTGGACATTCTCATTGCTGCCATTTCATTGCTGAACATTCTCATGCTACCATTTCATTGATGAACATTCTCATTGCTGCCATTTTCATTGATGAACATTCTCATTGCTGGTTATTCTCATGGCTACCATTTCATTTGATGAACATTCTCATTGCTGCCATTTCATTTGCTGGACATTCTCATTGCTGCCATTTCATTGCTGGACATTCATTGCTGCCATTTCATTGATGAACATTCTCATTGCTGCCATTTCATTTGCTGGACATTCTCATGGCTACCATTTCATTGCTGGAAATTCTCATGCTGCCATTTCATTGATGAACATTCTCATTGCTGCCATTTCATTTGCTGGACATTCTCATGGCTACCATTTCATTGATGGAAATTCTCATGCTGCCATTTCATTGATGAACATTCTCATTGCTGCCATTTCATTTGCTGGACATTCTCATGGCTACCATTTCATTTGCTGGACATTCTCATGCTACCATTTCATTGATGAACATTCTCATTGCTGCAATTTCATTTGCTGGACATTCTCATGGCTACCATTTCATTGCTGAAATTCTCATGCTGCCATTTCATTGATGAACATTCTCATTGCTGCCATTTCATTGCTGACATTCTCATGGCTACCATTTCATTGCTGGAAATTCTCATTGCTGCCCATTTCATTGATGAACATTCTCATTGCTGCCATTTCATTGCTGGACATTCTCATTGGCTACTATTTCATTGCTGGAAATTCTCATTGCTGCCATTTCATTTGCTGTACATTCTCATTTTGCTGCCATTTTCATTGATGAACATTCTCATGGCTACCATTTCATTTGCATTTCGTTGATGAACATTCTCATTGCTGGAATTTCTTTGATGGCCATTCTCATGGCTGCCATTTCATTGCTGGACATTCTCATTTCATTGGCTACTGCCATTTCATTGCTGGAAATTCTCATGCTGCCATTTCATTGATGAACATTCTCATTGCTGCAATTTCATTGCTGGACATTCTCATGGCTACCATTTCATTGCTGAAATTCTCATGCTGCCATTTCATTGATGAACATTCTCATTGCTGCCATTTATTTACTGGACATTCTCTTTGATACCATTTCATTTCATTCTTGCTGAACATTCTCATTGCTGCCATTTCATTGCTGAACATTCTCATGGCTACCATTTCATTGCTGGAAATTCTCATGGCCATTTCACCACTTTTCATTTGATTGCTGGAACATTCTCTTTGCTGCCATTTCATTGATGAACATTCTCATTGCCGCCATTTCATTGATGAACATTCTCATTGCTGCCATTTCATTGCTGGACATTCTCATGGCTACCATTTCATTGATGAACATTCTCATTGCTGCAATTTCATTGCTGGACATTCTCATGGCTATCATTTCATTGCTTGAAATTCTCATGCTGCCATTTCATTGATGAACATTCTCATTGCTGCAATTTCATTGCTGGACATTCTATTGGCTACCATTTCATTGCTGGAAATTCTCATGCTGCCATTTCATTGATGAACATTTCATTGCAATTTCATTTGCTGGACATTCTCATTGCTACCATTTCATTGATGAACATTCTCATTGCTGCCATTTCATTGATGAACATTTCATTGCTGCCATTTCATTGCTGGACATTCTCATTGGCTACCATTTCATTGCTGGAAATTCTCATGCTGCCATTTCATTTGATGAACATTCTCATTTGCTGCCATTTCATTGCTGGACATTCTCATGGCTACCATTTCATTGTTGAAATTCTCATGCTGCCATTTCATTGATGAACATTCTCATTGCTGCCATTTCATTGCTGGACATTCTCATGGCTACCATTTCATTGATGAAATTCTCATTGCTGCCATTTCATTGATGAACATTCTCATTGCTGCCATTTCATTGCTGAACATTCTCATGGCTGCCATTTCATTGCTGGAAATTCTCATGCTGCCATTTCTTTGATGAAAATTCTCATTGCTGCCATTTCATTTGATGGACATTCTCATTGGCTGCCATTTCATTTGAAAATTCTCATTGCTGCCATTTCATTGATGAACATTCATTGCTCCATTTCATTTTGGACATTCTCTCATTTTCTGCCATTTAATGGTATTCTCATTGCTGCCATTTCTGCTGGACATTCTCATGGCTACCATTTTCATTGCTGAACATTTCATGCTGCCATTTCATTGATGAACATTCTCATTGCTGCAATTTCATTTGCTGAACATTCTCATTGCTGAAATTCCCATTTCATTGATAAGAACATTCTCATTCTCATTTCATTTGCTGGACATTCTCATTTCTATTTTGCATTGGACATTCTCATGCTGCCATTTCATTGATGAACATTCTCATTGCTGCTATTTCATTTGCTGGACATTCTCAAATCCATTTCATTGCTGAACATTCTCCTGCTTTGCCATTTCATTGATAAACATTCTCATTGCTGCCATTTCATTGCTGGACATTCTCCATTAATTGCTGGAAATTCTCCTGGCTACCATTTCATTGATGAACATTCTCATTGCTGCCATTTCATTGCTGGACATTCTCATGGCTACCATTTCATTGCTGGAAATTCTCATGCTGCCATTTCATTTGATGAACATTCTCATTGCTGCCATTTCATTGCTGGACATTCTCATGGCTACATTTTCATTGCTGACATTCTCATTGCTGCCATTTCATTGATGAACATTCTCATTGCTGCAATTTCATTTGGTGGACATTCTCATTGCTACCATTTCATTTGCTGGATATTTCATTGATTCAAATTCATTCATTGCTGCCATTTAATTGCTGGACATTCTCATTGCTACCATTTCATTGCTGAGACATTCTCATGCTGCCATTTCATTGATGAACATTCTCATTGGTTCATTTCATTGCTTAAACATTCTCATTGCTGCCATTTCATTGATGAACATTCTCATTTCATTGCAATTTTGCCATTTCATTTGCTGGACATTCTCATGGCTACCATTTCATTGATGAATAACATTCTCATTAGCTTCCATTTCATTGATGTACATTCTCATTGCTGCCATTTCATTTCTGAACATTCTCATTGCTAACATTTCATTTCATTCTGAAAATTGCTCATTCTCATGCTGCCATTTCATTGATGAACATTCTCATTGCTGCCATTTTCATTGCTAGACATTCTCAAGCTGCCATTTCATTGATGAACATTCTCATTGCTGCCATTTCATTGGTGAACATTCTCATTGCTACCATTTCATTGCTGGACATTCTTCATAGCTGCCATTTCATTGATGAACATTCTCATTTGCTGCCATTTCATTGGTGGACATTCTCATGGCTACCATTTCATTGCTTTGGACATTCTCATGCTGCCATTTCATTGATGAATTCTCATGCTGCCATTTCATTGCATTCAATTTCATTTTGCTGGACATTTCTACCATTTCATTGATGAAATTCTCATTGCTGCCATTCATTACTGGACATTCTCATGCTGCCATTTCATTGCTGGACATTTTTCCATTTCATTGATGAACATTCTCATTTGACATTTCATTGATGGACATTCTCATTGCTACCATTTCATTTGCTGGAAATTCTCATGCTGCCATTTTCATTGAACATTCTCATTGCTGCCATTTCATTGATGAACATTTTCTTTGCTGGACATCTTTCATTTCATTGCTGGAAATTCTCATACTGCCATTTCATTGCTGAACATTCTCATTGCTGCTATTTCATTGCTGGACACATTTTCATTGATGAACATTCTCATTGCTGCCATTTCATTGCATTGGACATTTCTGGACATTGGCTAACATTTCATTGCTGGAAATTCTCATGCTGCCATTTTCATTGATGAACATTCTCATTGCTGCCATTTCATTGCTGGACATTCTCATGGCTACCATTTCATTGATGAAATTCTCATTGCTGCCATTTCATTTCATTGCTACAATTTTCATTCTGGACATTCTCATTGCTATTTTCATTTGCTGCCATTTCATTGATGACATTCTCATGGCTGCCATTTCATTGCTGAACATTCTCATAGCTACCATTTCATTTGCAATTCTCATGCTGCCATTTCATTGATGGCATTCTCATTGCTACCATTTAATTGCTGGACATTCTCATGGCTACCATTTCATTGATGAACATTCTCATTGCTACCATTTCATTGATGAACATTCTCATTGCTGCTATTTCATTGCTGGACATTCTCATTGCTACCATTTCATTTGATAGACATTCTCATTGCTGCCATTTCATTGCTGAACATTCTCATTAGCTGCAATTTTCATTGCTGATATTTTCATGGCTACCATTTCATTGATGGAAATTCTCATGCTGCCATTTCATTGATGAACATTCTCATTGCTGCAATTTCATTGCTGGACATTCTCATGGCTACCATTTCATTGATGGAAATTCTCATGCTGCCATTTCATTGATGAACATTCTCATTGCTAAAATTTCATTGCTGGACATTCTCATGGCTACCATTTCATTGATGAACATTCTCATTGCTGCCATTCATTGATGAACATTCTCATTGCTGCCATTCATTGCTGGACATTCTCCATGGCTACCATTTCATTGATGAAAATTCTCATGCTGCCATTTCATTGATGAACATTCTCATTACTGCCATTTCATTGATGAACATTCTCATGGCTACCACTTTCTTGCTGCCATTTCATTGATGAACATTCTTCTGCAATTTCATTGCTACCATTCTCATTACACCATTTCATTGCTGGATATTCTACTGCCATTCATTGATGAACATTCTCATTGCTGCCATTTCATTGCTGGACATTCTCATGGCTATCATTTCATTGCTGGAAATTCTCATGCTGCCATTTTCATTGATGAACATTCTCATTGCTGCCATTTCATTTGCTGGACATTCTCATGGCTACCATTTTTGATGAAAATTCTCATTGCTGCCATTTTCATTGATGAACATTCTCATTTATTTCATTTGCCGGACATTCTCTTGGCTACCATTTCATTGCTGAAATTCTCATGCTGCCATTTCATGGATGAACATTCTCATTGCTGCCATTTCATTGCTGGACATTCTCATGGCTACCATTTCATTTGATGAACATTCTCATTTCTGCCATTTCATTGATGAATTTCATTTCTCATTGCTGCCATTTCATTGCATTTGGACATTCTCCATGGCTGCCATTTCATTGCTGGACATTCTCATGCTACCATTTCATTGATGAACATTCTCATTGCTGCCATTTCATTGCTGGACATTCTCATGGCTTATCATTTCATTGCTGAAATTCTCATGCTGCCATTTCATTGATGAACATTCTCATTGCTGCCATTTCATTTTGGACATTCTCATTCTCATTTCATTGCTGGACATTCTCATGCTGCCATTTTTGATGAATTCCATTCTCATTGCTGCCATTTCATTGATGAACATTCTCATTGCTGCCATTTCTTTGCTGGACATTCAATTTCATTGCTGGACATTCTCATGCTTGCCATTTCATGCCATTTTTTCATTTCATGGCTGCCATTTCATTGCTGGACATTCTCATGGCTGCCATTTATTTTGATGAACTCTCATTGCTGCTATTTCATTGCTGGACATTCTTTGGCTAACATTTCATTGCTGGAAATTCTCCATGCTGCCATTTCATTGATGAACATTCTCATTGCTGCCATTTCATTGCTGGACATTCTCATGGCTACCATTTCATTGCTGGAAATTCTCATGCTGCCATTTCATTGATGAACATTCTCATTGCTGCCATTTCATTGCTGGACATTCTCATGGCTACCATTTCATTGCTGAAATTCTCATGCTTGCCATTTCATTGATGAACCATTTCATTGCTGCCATTTCATTGCTGGACATTTCTCATAGCTCACCATTTCATTGCTGAACATTCTCATTGCTGCTATTTCATTGCTGAACATTCTCATGGCTACCATTTTTCATTTCATGAACATTTCATTGCTGCCATTTCATTTGCTGAATTTCATTTCTCATGGCTACCATTTCATTGATGAACATTCTCATTGCTGCCATTTCATTTGCTGGACATTCTCATTCATTGCGGCTGCATTTCATTGCTGAACATTCTCATTGCTGCCATTTTCATTGATGAACATTCTCATGGCTGCCATTTTCATTGCTGGACATTCTCATTGCTGCCATTTTCATTGCTGGACATTCTCATGGCTGCCATTTCATTGATGAACATTCTCATTGCTGCCATTTTCATTTTGCTGGACATTTCCTCATTCCATTTCATTTTCTGGAAATTCTCATGCTGCCATTTCATTGATGAACATTCTCATTGCTGCCATTTCATTTACTGGACATTTCTACCATTTCACTGAAAATTCTCATTTCATTTCATTGATGGACATTCTCATTGCTGCTATTTCATTGATGAATTCTCATTCTCATTGCTGGACATTTCATTTGCTGGACATTTTCTGATGAACTCATTGCTGCCATTTTCATTGCTGGACATTCTCATTGCTTCCATTTCATTGATGGACATTCTCCTTGCTGCCATTTCTCATCTAATTGCTGCCATTTCATTGCTGGACATTCTCATTTCTGAACATTTCATTGTTGGACATTCTCATTGCTGCCATTTTATTCCTGCCATTTCATTGCATTCATTGCTGCAATTTCATTGCTGGACATTTTGGCTACCATTTCATTGATGAACATTCTCATTGCTGCCATTTCATTGATGAACATTCTCATTGCTGCAATTTCATTGCTGGACATTCTCATTGCTGCCATTTTATTTGCTGGAAATTCTCATGCTGCCATTTCATTGATGAACATTCTCATTGCTGCCATTTCATTGATGAACATTCTCATTGCTGCCATTTCATTGATGGGTATTCTCATTGCTGCCATTTTATTTTGAAAATGCTATTTCATTGCTGGACATTCTCATAGCTGCCATTTCATTGGTGAACATTCTCATTGCTGCATTTTCATTGCTGAAATTCTCATTTGCTGCCATTTCATTGATGAACATTCTCATTGCTGCCATTTCATTGCTGGACATTCTCGTGCTGCCATTTCATTTGCTGGACATTCTCATGCGCTGCCATTTCATTGATGAACATTCTCATTGCTGCCATTTCATTGCTGGACATTCTCATTGCTACCATTTCATTGCTGGAAATTCTCGCTGCCATTTCATTGATGAACATTCTCATTTGCTGCCATTTCATTTGATGGACATTCTCATGGCTACCATTTCATTTCACATTCCCATTGCCATTTCATTGAAATTTCTCATTTGCTGCCATTTCATTGATGAACATTTCTCATTGCTGCCATTTCATTCCTGGACATTCTCATTGGAACATTCCATTTGCATTGGACATTCTCATGCTGCCATTTCATTGATGAACATTCTCATTGCAATTTCATTGCTGGACATTCTCATAGCTACCATTTCATTGCTGGAAATTCTCATGCTGCCATTTCATTGATGAACATTCTCATTGCTGCCATTTCATTTGCTGGACATTCTCATGGCTACCATTTCATTGTAAAATTCTCATGCTGCCATTTCTGATAAGAACATTCTCATTGCTGCCATTTCATTGCTGGTCATTCTGATGAACATTTCATTGCTGAAATTCTCATTGCCATTTCATTGACATTCTCATTGCTACCATTTCATTGCTGGACATTCTCTCTACTATTTCATTTTGATGAACATTCTCATTGCTGCCATTTCATTGATAGACATTCTCATTGCTGCCATTTCATTTGCTGGACATTCTCATTGCTACCATTTCATTGCTGGGCATTCTCATTGCCGCCATTTCATTGATGAACATTCTCATTGCTGCAATTTCATTTCTGGACATTCTCATGGCTACCATTTTCATTGCTGACATTCTCTCTGCCATTTTTCATTGATGAACATTCTCATTGCTGCCATTTCATTTGCTGGACATTCTCATTGCTACCATTTCATTGCTGAAAATCTCATTGCCATTTCATTGATGAACATTCTCATGGCTGCCATTTCATTGCTAAATTCTCATACTGCCATTCTCATTGCTGAACATTCTCATTTCTGCCATTTCATTGGAACATTCTCATTGCTGCCATTTCATTTTGCTGACATTCTCATGGCTACCATTTCATTGCTGAACATTCTCATGCTGCCATTTCATTGATGAACATTCTCAGCTGCCATTTTCATTGATGGACATTCTCATGGCTGCATTTCATTGCTGGAAATTCATTTCATGCTGCCATTTCATTGATGAACATTCTCATTGCTGCCATTTCATTGCTGGACATTCTCATTTGCTACCATTTCATTTGATGAACATTCTCATTGCTGCCATTTCATTGCTGGATTTCATTCTCATTCTCATGGCTACCATTTCATTGCTGGAAATTCTCATGCTGCCATTTCATTGATGAACATTCTCATAGCTGCCATTTCATTGCTGGACATTCTTATTGCTACCATTTCATTGCTGGAAATTCTCATGCTGCCATTTCATTGATGAACATTCTCATTGCTGCCATTTCATTGCTGGACATTCTCGCTACCATTTCATTGGCTAACATTTTCATTGCTGAAATTCTCATGCTGCCATTTCATTTGACATTCACATTTCTCATTGCTGCCATTTTATTTGGACATTCTCATGGCTACCATTTCATTGCTGAAAATTCTCATGCTGCCATTTCATTGCTAAGAACATCTCATCTGCCATTTCATTGCTGAACTTTCTCATGGCTGCCATTTATTCTGGGCATTTCTCAAGCTGCCATTTCATTTGATGAACATTCTCATTACTGCCATTTCATTTGGACATTCTCATGGCTACCATTTCATTTGGAAATTCTCTGCCATTTTTCATTTTGATGAACATTCTCATTGCTGCCATTACATTGCTGGACATTCTCATGGCTACCATTTCATTGCTGGAAATTCTCATGCTGCCATTTCATTGATGAACATTCTCATTGCTGCCATTTCATTGCTGAACTTCTCATGGCTACCATTTTCATTGCTGGAAATTCTCATGCTGCCATTTCATTGATGAACATTCTCATTGCTGCCATTTAATTGCTGGACATTCTCATGGCTACCATTTCATTGCCTGGGAATTCTCATTTGCCATTTCATTGATGAACATTCTCATTGCTGCTATTTCATTGATGGACATTCTCTTTGCTACCCATTTCCATTTGTTGGACATTCTCATTGCTACCATTTCATTGATGAACATTCTCATTGCTGCATTTCATTGTTGACATTCTTGCTGCCATTTCATTGATGAAAATTCTCATGCTGCCATTTCATTGATGAACATTCTCATTCTCTATTTCATTGCTGACATTCTCATAGCTACCATTTTCATTGACGAACATTCTCATTGCTGCCATTTCATTGCTGGAACAACATTTCTCATTTGCTGCCATTTCATTTGATGAACATTCTCATTGCTGCCATTTCATGCTGCCATTTCTGGACATTCTCATTGCTGCCATTTCATTTGCTGGACATTCTGATACCATTTCATTGCTGGAAATTCTCATGCTGCCATTTCATTGATGAACATTCTCATTTCATTTCATTGCTGGACATTCTCTTTTGCACTTTCATTGTGGAATTCTCATTTCTGCCATTTAATTGATGAACATTCTCATTGCTGCCATTTTATTTGGTGGACATTCTCTCATGCTGCCATTTCATTGATGAAAATTCTCATATGCTGCCATTTCATTTGCTGAACATTCATTTCATGGCTACCATTTCATTGCTGGACATTCTCATGGCTGACATTTCATTGATGAACATTCTCATTGCTGCCATTTCATTGCTGGACATTCTCATGGCTACCATTTCATTGCTGAAAATTCTTGCTGCCATTTCATTGATGAACATTCTCATTGCTGCCATTTCATTGCTGGACATTCTCATGGCTGCACATTTCATTGATGAACATTCTCATTGCTGCAATTTCATTGCTGGACATTCTCATGGCTACCATTTCATTGATGAACATTCTCATTGCTGCCATTTCATTGCTGAACATTCTCATTGCTGCCATTTCATTGCTGGACATTCTCATGGCTGCCATTTCATTGATGAACATTCTCATTGCTGCCATTTCATTGCTGGACATTCTCATGCTGCCATTTCATTGCTGGACATTCTCATTGCTGCCATTTCGTGATGAACATTCTCATTGCTGCCATTTCATTGCTGGACATTCTCATTGCTGCCATTTCATTGATGAACATTCTCATTGCTGCCATTTCATTGATGAACATTCTCATTGCTGCCATTTCATTGCTGGACATTCTCATGCTGCCATTTCATTCTGAACATTTGCTGCCATTTCATTGATGAACATTCTCATTGCTGCCATTTTCATTGCTGGAACATTCTCATGGCTGCCATTTCATTGATAACATTCTCATTGCTGCCATTTCATTGATGAACATTCTCATTGCTGCCATTTCATTGCTGGACATTCTCATTGCTGCCATTTCATTGCTGAAAATTCTCATTGCTGCCATTTCATTGCTGGACATTCTCATTGCTGCCATTTCATTGCTGGACATTCTCATTGCTGCCATTTCATTGATGAACATTCTCATTCGTGCCATTTCATTGCTGGACATTCTCATTTCATTTCATTGCTGGACATTCTCATTGCTGCCATTTCATTGATTAGACATTCTCATTGTGCTATTTCATTGCTGAACATTCTCATTGCTGCCATTTCATTGATGAACATTCTGCCGGCTGCCATTTATTTGAACATTTGCTGCCATTTCATTTGCTGGACATTTTCTTGGCTACCATTTCATTGCCATTTCTCATGCTGCCATTTTGATTTGAACATTCTCATTGCTGACATTTCATTGCTGGACATTCTCTTGCTGCTGCCATTTCATTTTGAACATTCTTATGGCTAACATTCTCATTTGTTCCATTGCCATTTCATTGATGAACATTCTCATTTGCAATTCGCCATTTCATTGTTAGACATTCTCATGCTGCCATTTCATTGCTGAACAATTTCTCATTGCTGCCATTTCATTGATGAACATTCTCATTGCCATTTCATTTCATTGCTGGACATTTCCTCATTGCTGCTATTTCATTCTCATGGACATTTCATTATTATTCTCATTGCTGACATTTCATTGCTGGACATTCTCATTGCTACCATTTCATTGACGAAACATTGCTATTTCATTGCTGTCATTTCATTGATGAACATTCTCATTTGCTGCCATTTCATTTTGCTGGACATTTTCATAGCTACCATTTTCATTTGATGAACATTCTCATGCTGCAATTTCATTTGTTGAACATTCTCATTGCTGCCATTTCATTGCTGGACATTCTCAGCTACTACCATTTCATTGTTATTTCATTGCCATTTCATTGATGAATATTCTCATTGCTACCATTTCATTGCTGAACATTCTCATGGCTACCATTTCATTGATGAACATTCTCATTGCTGCCATTTTCATTGATGAACACGTTCTCATTGCTGCCATTTATTTGCGGACATTCTCATTGCTGCCATTTCATTGCTGGAAATTCTCATTTCATTGAACATTCTCATTTCATTGCTGGACATTCTTTGGCTACCATTTCATTGATGAACATTCTCATTGCTGCCCTTACATTTGTTAGACATTCTCATTGCTGCCATTTCATTTTGCTGGACATTCTCATTGCTAACATTTCATTGCTGGGGTCTCATGCTGCCATTTCATGGATTCTCACTGCTGCTATTTTTCTTTTTTGCTGTACATTTCTCATTTCTGCCATTTTCATTGATGAACATTCTCATTGCTGCAATTTCATTTGCTGGACATTCTCGGGCTACCATTTCATTCTTTGAACATTCTCATTGCCGCCATTTCATTGATGAACATTCTCATTGCTGCCATTTCATTTCTGGACATTCTCATTGCTGCCATTTCATTTGATGAACAATATCATTGCTGACATTCTCATTGCTTTTCATTTGCTGGACATTCTCATTTTGCAATTGCTGCCATTTCATTGCTGGACATTCTCATTTGCTGCCATTTCTTTTGCTGAACATTCTCATTGCTGCCATTTCATTGATGAACATTCTCATTGCTGCCATTTCATTGCTGGACATTCTCATTGCTGTCCATTTCATTTGATGGACATTCTCATTGCTGCCATTTCATTGCTGGACATTCTCATTGCTGCCATTTCATTGCTGGACATTCTCATTGCTGCCATTTCATTGATGAACATTCTCATTGCCGCCATTTCATTGATGAACATTCTCTTTGCTGCCATTTCATTTGCTGGACATTCTCATTGCTGCCATTTCATTTGATGGATTTTTCATTGCTTTTCATTGATGACATTCTCTGCCATTTCATTTGACAAACATTCTCATTGCTACCATTTCATTGCTGCAATTTCATTCTCATTTCTGCCATTTCATTGATGAACATTCTCATTGCTGAACATTTTCATTGCTGCCATTACATTGCTACCATTTCATTGCTGGAAATTCCATTTCATTGATGAACATTCTCATTGCTGCCATTTCATTTGCTGGACATTCTCATTGCTGCCATTTTATTGATGAACATTCTCATTGCTGCCATTTCATTGCTGAACATTCTCATTTGCTGCCATTTTTCATTTGTTGGACATTCTCATGGCTACCTTTCATTGCTGACAATTCGCATTTGCCATTTTGCTGGACATTCTCATTGCTGCCATTTCATTGCTGGAAATTCTCATGGCTACCATTTCATTTGTACATTTGCTGCCATTTCATTGATGAACATTCTCATTGCTGCCATTTCATTGCTGGACATTCTCATTGCTGCCATTTCATTGCTGGACATTCTCATTGCTGCCATTTCATTGCTGAAAATTCTCATTGCTGCCATTTCATTGCTGGACATTCTCATTGCTGCCATTTTCATTGATGAAATTTCATTGCTGCCATTTCATTGATGGACATTCTCATTGCTGCTATTTCATTTGGGACATTTTCTTTGCTGCCATTTAATTTGCTGGACATTGTCATGGCTCATTTACTTTCATTGCTGCCATTTCATTGCTGGACATTTTCTCATTTCGTGCCATTTTCATTTCATTGAACATTCTCATTGCTGCCATTTCATTGCTGGACATTCTCATTGCTGCCATTTCATTGCTGGAAATTCTCATTGCTGCCATTTCATTGATGAACATTTTCATTGCTGCCATTTCATTGCTGGACATTCTCATTTGCTCCATTTCATTCTCAAATTCTCATGCTGCCATTTCATTGATGAACATTTCATTGCTGCCATTTCATTGCTGGACATTCTCATTGCTGCCATTTTCATTGATGAACATTCTCATTTGCTGCCATTTCTTTGCTGACATTCCTCATTGCTGCCATTTCATTTGATGAGCATTCTCATGGCTACCATTTCATTTGAAATTTGCTGCCATTTCTTTGCTGAAAAAATTCTCATTGCTGCCATTTCATTGCTGAACATTCTCATTGCTACCATTTCATTCCTGTAATTCTCATTGCTGACATTTCATTGATGAACATTCTCATTGCTGCCATTTCATTTGCTGGACATTCTCATTGCTGCCATTTCATTGCTGAAAATTCTCATTGCTGCCATTTCATTGATGAACATTCTCATTTGCTACCATTTCATTTGCTGAACATTCTCATTGCTACCATTTTTCATTGATGGAAATTCTCATTGCTGCATTTTTCATTGAAAACATTCTCATTCATTGCCATTTCATTGATGGACATTCTCATTGCTACTGCCATTTCATTGCTGACATTTCTCATTGTTGCCATTTTCTTTTGTTGAACATTCTCATTGCTGCCATTTCATTGCTGGACATTCTCATTTGCTACCATTTATTCCTGAAAATTCTCATTTGCTGCCATTTCATTGATGAACATTCTCATTGCTGCCATTTCATTGCTGGACATTCTCATTGGCTGCCATTTCATTTGCTGAATATTCTCATTGCTGCCATTTCATTGCTGAACATTCTCATTCCTGCAATTTCATTGATGGACATTCTCATTTGCTACCATTTCATTTGATGGGAACATTCTCATTGCTGCCATTTTCATTGAAAACATTCTCATTCTGCCATTTCATTGCTGGACATTCTCATGGCTACCATTTTCATTGCTTGACATTCTCATTGCTGCCTTTTCTTTTTGTTGAACATTTTCTCATTTGCCATTTCTTTGCTGGACATTCTCTGTATTACCATTTCATTGATAGAACATTCTCATTGCTGCCATTTCATGAAATAAGAACATTCTCATTTGCTGCAATTTCATTGCTGGACATTCTCATTTGCTGCCATTTCATTTGCTGAAAATTCTCATGCTGCCATTTCATGGATGAACATTCTCATTGCTGCCATTTCATTGCTGGACATTCTCATTTACTGCCCATTTCATTTGCTAGACATTTCTCATTGCTGCCATTTAATTGATGAACATTTTCATTGCTGCCATTTCATTTGAACATTCTCCTTGGCTACCATTTCATTGATGAACATTCTCATTGCCGCCATTTCATTGCTGCCATTTCATTTGCTGCCATTTCATTCCTGGACATTCTGTGGCTGCCATTTCATTATGAACATTCTCATTCACTTCCATTTCATTGCTGGACATTCTATTCATTCATTGCCATTTCCATTGATGAACGTATTCTCATTGCTGCCATTTCATTTTGTACATTGATATTGATGCCATTTCATTGATGAATTCTCATTCATTTATTTTGTTGCCATTTCATTGCTGGACATTCTCATTGTTGCCATTTCATTGATGAGACATTTTCATTGCTGCCATTTCATTGATGAAAATTCTCATTGCTGCCATTTCATTGCTGGACATTCTCATTGCTGCCATTTCATTGCTGTAAATTCTCATTGCTGCCATTTTCATTGATGAACATTCTCATTGCTGCCATTTTATTTCTCTGTACATTCTTGATTGCTCATTTTGATTTGCTGAACATTCTCATTTAGCTGCCATTTTCATTGATGAACATTCTCATTTCTTCCATTTCATTGCTGGACATTCTCATTGCTGCCATTTCATTTGATGAAAATTCTCATTGCTGCCATTTCATTGATGAACATTCTCATATTGCTGCCATTTCATTGCTGGACATTCTCATTGCTGCACCATTTCATTTGCTGGACATTCTCATGCTGCCATTTCATTGATGACATTCTCATTGCTGCCATTTCATTGCTGGACATTCTCATTCTCACAAATTTTGCTGCCTTTTCTTTTTCACATTTTCATTGCTGCAATTTCATTGCTGGACATTCTCATATTGCCATTTCATTGCTGAACATTCTTTCTGCTGCCATTTCATTGATGAACATTCTCATTGCTGCCATTTCATTTCCTGGACATTCTCATTTGCTGCCATTTCATTGTTGAAAATTCTCATTGCTGCCATTTTCATTGATGAACATTCTCATTGCTGCCATTTCATTGATGAACATTCTCATGGCTGCCATTTCATTGATGAACATTCTCATTGCTGCCATTTCATTGATGAACATTCTCATTGCTGCCATTTCATTGCTGAACATTCTCATTGTCTGCCATTTCATTGCATTCTCATTCTCATTGCCATTTCATTGATGAACATTCTCTTTCTACCATTTCATTGCTGGAAATTCTCATTGCTGCCATTTCATTTGAACATTCATTGCTGCCCTTTTCATTTGCTGGACATTCTCAAGCTGCCATTTCATTGCTGAACATTCTCCTTGCTGCCATTTCATTGGATGAACATTCTCATTTTGCTGCCATTTTCATTGCTGGAAATTCTCGGCTACCATTTCATTGCTGGACATTCTCATTACTGCCATTTCATTGCTGAAAATTCTCATTGCTGCCATTTTCATTTGCTGGACATTCTCATACATGGCTAACATTTCATTGCTGGGAATTCTCATGCTGCCATTTCATTTTGATGAACATTCTCATTGCTGCCATTTCATTGGACATTTCTCATGGCTAACATTTCATTGATGAACATTCTCATTGCTGCCATTTCATTGATGAACATTCTCATTACTGACATTTCATTTGCTGAACATTCTCATTGCTGCCATTTCATTGCTGGAAATTCCATTGCTGCAATTTCATTGCTGGACATATTCTCATAGCTCATTTGCTGCTGAGCATTCTCATAGCTGCCATTTCATTGATAAACATTCTCATTGCTGCCATTTCATTGATGAACATTCTCTTTGATGCCATTTTAATTGCTGGACATTTCATGGCTACCATTTCATTTGATGAACATTCTCATTCTCATTGCTACCATTTCATTGTTGGACATTCTCATTGCTGTCATTTTCATTGCTGGACATTCTCATTGCTGCCATTTCATTGAGCATTAAGATATTTTCATTTGCTGCCATTTCATTGCTGGATATTCTCATTGCTGGACATTCCATTTCATTTGCTGGAAATTCTCATTTGCTGCCATTTCATTGATGAACATTCTCATTTGCCGCCATTTCATTTGTTGGACATTCTCCTTGGCTGCCATTTCATTGCTGGACATTCTCATTGGCTACCATTTCATTGATGAACATTCTCATTGCTGCCATTTCATTGCTGGACATTCTCATTGAACATTCCATTTTCTTTTGCTGTAAATTCTCATGGCTGCCATTTTTTAATTGATGAACATTCTCATTGCTGCCATTTCATTGAACTGGACATTCTCGGCTACCATTTCATTTGCTGGCCATTTCATTGCTGGTTTCATTCTCATTCTCATGCTGCCATTTCATTGATGAACATTCTCATGGCTGCCATTTTCATTGCTGAGACATTCTCATGCTGCCATTTCATTGATGAACATTCTCTCATTTATTGCTGCCATTTCATTGATGAACATTCTCATTGCTGCCATTTCATTGCTGGACATTCTCATGGCTACCATTTCATTGCTGAAATTCATTGCTGCCATTTCATTCATGGACATTCTCTGCTTCCATTTCATTTGCTGGACCATTCTCATTCTCATTGCTGCCATTTCATTGATGAACATTCTCATTGCTGCTGGACATTCTCATGGCTACCATTTCATTTGAACATTCTCATGCATTTTCATTGATGAACATTCTCATTGCTGCCATTTTCATTTGCTACCATTTCATTGGACATTCTCATTGCTGCCATTTCATTGCTGGACATTCTCATTTACCATTTCATTGCAAATTCTCATGCCATTTCATTTGATGAACATTCTCATTGCTGCCATTTTCATTGCTGGACATTCTCATGGCTACAATTTCATTGCTGGAATTTCTCATGCTGCCATTTCATTGATGAACATTCTCATTGCTGCCATTTCATTGCTGGACATTCTCATGGCTACCATTTCATTGATGAACATTCATTGCTGCCATTTCATTGATGAACATTCTCAAATTCATTTGACATTCTCATTTCATTGCTGGATTCTCATTCTCATGGCTACCAATTTCATTGCTTGAAATTCTCATTGCTGCCATTTCATTGATGAACATTCTCATTGCTGCAATTTCATTACTGGACATTCTCATGGCTAACATTTCATTGCCATGGATATTCTCATGCTGCCATTTCATTGATGAACATTCTCATTGCTGCCATTTAATTGCTGGACATTCTCATGGCTACCATTTCATTGCTGAAAATTCTCATTGCTGCCATTTCATTGATGAACATTCTCATTGCTGCCATTTCTCATTGCATTTGGACATTTCTCATGGCTACCATTTCATTGTTGGAAATTCTCATGCTGCCATTTCATTGATGAACATTCTCATTTGCTGCCATTTCATTGCTGGACATTCTCATGGCTACCATTTCATTGATGAACATTCTCATTGCTGCCATTTCATTGATGAACATTCTCATTGCTGCAATTTCATTGCTGGACATTCTCATAGCTAACATTTCATTGCTGGAAATTCTCATGCTGCCATTTCATTGATGAACATTCTCATTGCTGCCATTTCATTGCTGGACATTCTCCTTGGCTACCATTTCATTGATGAACATTCTCATTACTGCCATTTCATTGATGGACATTCTCATTGCTATCATTTCATTGATGGACATTCTGCCATTTCATTGATAAACATTCTCATTGAACATTCTGATGCCATTCTCATTGCTGAAATTCTCATTACCATTTCATTATGAACATTCTCATTGCTGCCATTTCATTGCTGGACATTTTTCATAGCTACCATTTCATTCTCTGGAAATTCTCATGCTGCCATTTCATTGATGAACATTCTCATTGCTGCCATTTCATTTCATTGACATTCTCATGGCGACCATTTTCATTTGCTGGAAATTCTCATGCTGCCATTTCATTGATGAACATTCTCATTACTTCCATTTCATTGCTGGACATTCTCATTGGCTACCATTTCATTGCTGGGAAATTCTCATGCTGCCATTTCATTGATGAACATTCTCATTGCTGCCATTTCATTGCTGGACATTCTCATGGCTACCATTTCATTGATGAAATTCTCATGCTGCCATTTCATTGATGCCATTTCATTGCTGGACATTCTCATTGCTGCCATTTCATTGCTGGACATTCTCATGGCTACCATTTCATTGATGAAAATTCTCATTGCTGCCATTTCAACATTCTCATTACTGCTACCATTTCATTGATGGAACATTCTCATTGCTGCCATTTCATTGATGAACATTCTCATTTATATTTCATTGCTGGACATTCTCATGGCTACCATTTCATTGCTGGAAATTCTCATACTTCCATTTCATTGATGAACATTCTCATTGCTGCCATTTCATTTGCTGGACATTCTCATGCTACCATTTCATTGTTGAAATTCTCATACTGCCATTTCATTGATGAATATTCTCATTGCTGACATTTCATTGCTGGACATTCTCATGGCTACCATTTCATTGATGAAATTCTCATGCTGCCATTTCATTGATGAACATTCTCATTGCTGCCATTTCATTGCTGGACATTCTCATGGCTACCATTTCATTGCTGGAAATTCTCATTGCTGCCATTTCATTGATGAACATTCTCATTGCTGCTATTTCATTGCTGGACATTCTTATTGCTACCATTTCATTTGATGAAATTCTCATTGCTGCCATTTCATTGATGAACATTCTCATTGCTGCCATTTTCATTCCTGGACATTCTCATTTTTGCCATTTCATTTGAAATTCTAATTGCTGCCATTTCATTTGATGAACATTCTCATTGCTGCCATTTCATTGCTGTACATTATCATTCCTGCCATTTCATTGCTGGAAATTCTCATGCTGCCATTTCATTGATGAACATTCTCATTCCTGCCATTTCATTGCTGGACATTCTCATGGCTACCATTTCATTGATGAACATTCTCATTGCTGCCATTTCATTGATGAACATTCTCATTGCTGCCATTTCATTGCTGGACATTCTCATGGCTACCATTTCATTGCTGGAATTCTCATGCTGCCATTTCATTGCTGAAATTCTCATTCTCATTGCTGCCATTGCCATTGCTGGACATTCTCTCATGGCTACCATTTCATTGCTGGAAATTCTCATGCTGCCATTTTCATTGATGAACATTCTCATTACTGCTATTTCATTGCTGGACATTCTCATTGGCCATTTCATTTGGACATTCTCATTGCTGCCATTTCTGAACATTTCATTGCTGCAATTTCATTCTGACATTTTCATAGCTGCCATTTCATTGATGAACATTCTCATTGCTGCCATTTCATTGCTGGACATTTTCATTGCTACCATTTCATTGCTGGAAATTCTCATGCCATTTCATTGATGAACATTCTCATTGCTGCCATTTCATTGTATACAATTTCTGGACATTCTCATGGCTACCATTTCATTGCTGGAAATTCTCATGCTGCCATTTCATTGATGAACATTCTCATTGCTGCCATTTCATTTGCTGGACATTCTCATGGCTACCATTTCATTGCTGGAAATTCTCATGCTGCCATTTCATTGATGAACATTCTCATTGCTGCCATTTCATTGCTGGACATTCTCATGGCTACCATTTCATTGATGAACATTCTCATTGCTGCCATTTCATTGATAAACATTCTCATTGCTACAATTTCATTGCTGGACATTCTCATGGCTACCATTTCATTGCTGGAAATTCTCATTGCTGTTGATGAACATTTCATTGCTGGACATTTCATTCTCTACCATTTCATTGCTGACATTCTCATATTCCACCATTTCATTACCATTTGGAACATTCTCCATACTGCCATTTCATTGATGAACATTCTCATTGCTGCAATTTCATTGCTGGACATTCTCACCAGCTACCATTTCATTGCTGAAATTCTCATGCTGCCATTTCATTGATGAACATTCTCATTGCTGCCATTTCATTTGCTGGACATTCTCATGGCTACCATTTCATTGATGAACATTCTCATGCTGCCATTTCATTGATGAACTTTCTCATTGCTGCAAATTCATTGCTGGACATTCTCTTGGCTATACCATTTCATTGATGAACATTCTCATTGCTGCCATTTCATTGATGGACATTCATTGCTGCCATTTCATTGCTGGACATTCTCCTTGGCTGCCATTTCATTGATGAAAATTCTCATTGCCGCCATTTCATTGATGAACATTCTCATTGCTGCCATTTCATTGCTGGACATTCTCAGCTACCATTTCATTTTGCAAATTCTCATGCTGCCATTTCATTGATGGTAAACATTTCTCATTGCTGCCATTTCGTTGCTGGACATTCAATGGCTACATTAATTGCTGGAAAACATTCTCATGGCTACCATTTCATTGATGAACATTCTCATGGCTGCCATTTCATTGCTGGACATTCTCATGGCTACCATTGCGCATTTCATTGTTGGACATTCTCATGCTGCCATTTTCATTGCTGAACATTCTCATTGCTGCCATTTCATTGCTGGACATTCTCATAACTACCATTTCATTGATGAACATGCTCATTGCTGCCATTCATTGATGAACATTCTCATTTGCTGCAATTTCATTGCTGGACATTCTCATGGCTACCATTTCATTGGAAAATTCATGCTGCCATTTCATTGATGAACATTCTCATTGCTGCCATTTCATTGCTGGACATTCTCATAATTCATTTCATTTGGAAATTCTCATGCTGCCATTTCATTGATGAACATTCTCATTGCTGCCATTTCATTGCTGGACATTCTCATGGCTACCATTTCATTGCTGGAAATTCTCATGCTGCCATTTCATTGATGAACATTCTCATTGCTGCCATTTCATTGCTGGACATTCTCATGGCTGCCATTTCCATTGCTGGAAATTCTCATGCTGCCATTTCATTGATGAACATTCTCATTGCTGCCATTTCATTGCTGGACATTCTTAGCTACCATTTCATTGCTGGAAATTCTCATGCTGCCATTTCATTGTTGAACATTCTCATTGCTGCTATTTTCCATTTGCTGGACATTTCATTGATGAACATTCTCATTGCTGCCATTTCATTGATAAACATTCTCATTGCTGCCATTTCATTGCTGGACATTCTCATTGCTGGAAAATCTCATACCATTTCATTGATGGAAATTCTCATTGCTGCCATTTCATTGCTGGACATTCTCATTGCTGCATTTCATTTGCTGGACATTCTCCATGCTGCCATTTCATTGATGAACATTCTCATTACTGCCCATTTCATTGCTGGAGAATTTTCATTGCTGGAAATTTCATTGCTGGACATTCTCATTCTCCTGCCATTTCATTGCTACCATTTCATTGATGAACATTCTCATTGCTGCCATTTCATTTGCTGGACAATTCTCATGCTGCCATTTCATTGATGAACATTCTCATTGCTGCCATTTCATTTGCTGGACATTCTCATTGCAGCTACCATTTCATTGCTGACATTCTCATTTGCTGCCATTTATTTGATAAACATTCTCATTGCTGCCATTTCATTGACATTCTGGACATTCATTCAAATTCTCGCTTCCATTTCATTGCTGGAAATTCTCATGCCATTTCATTTGCCATCCTCCTTTTCATTGATGAACATTCTCATTACTGAACTATTTGCATTTGCTGGACATTCTCATGGCTACCATTTCATTGAACATTCTCATTGCTGCCATTTCAACATTCTCATTGCTACCATTTCATTTGCCATTCTTATAACCACCATTTCATTGATGAACATTCTCCAGCTGCCATTTCATTGTTGAACATTCTCATTGCTGCTGCCATTTCATTGCTGGACATTCTCATGGCTACCATTTCATTGATGGAATTCTCATTCTCATGCTGCCATTTCATTTCATGATGTCATTCTCATATTTCATTATGGACATTCTTTGCTGCCATTCATTGATGAACATTCTCTTTTTTGCCATTTCATGCTGGACATTCTCATTGTCTACCATTT
Organism: Acanthosepion pharaonis; assembly: GCA_903632075.3. Lineage (NCBI taxonomy): Eukaryota > Metazoa > Mollusca > Cephalopoda > Sepiida > Sepiidae > Acanthosepion > Acanthosepion pharaonis. The sequence continues at coordinate 814,378 of CAHIKZ030000073.1, forward strand.
ATTTACTGGAAATTCTCATTGCTGCCATTTCATTTGCTGGACATTCTCATGGCTACCTTTTCATTGCTGGAAATTCTCATTCTGCCATTTCATTGCTGAACATTCTCATTTGCTACCATTTCATTTGCTGGACATTCTCATGGCTGCCATTTCATTGATGAAATTTCTCAAGCTGCCATTTCATTTGATAAACATTCTCATTCCTTCATTTGGAAATTTTCATTGCTGGACATTCTCATGGCTACCATTTTCATTGCTGGAAATTCTCATGCTGCCATTTCATTGATGAACATTCTCATTTGCTGCCCATTTCATTGCTGGACATTCTCATGGCTACCATTTCATTGTTGAACATTCTCATTGCTGCCATTTCATTGATGAACATTCTCATTGCTACAATTTCATTGCTGGACATTCTCATGGCTATCATTTCATTGCTTGAAATTCTCATGCTGCCATTTTTGTGAACATTCTCATTGCTCATTTCATTGCTGGACATTCTTTGGCTGCCATTTTTGACAGACATTCTCATTTGCTACCCATTTTGAACATTCTCATTGCTGCAATTTCATTTGCTGGACATTCTCATGGCTACCATTTCATTGCTTTTGGACATTCTCATTGCTGCCATTTCATTGATGAACATTCTCATTGCTGCCATTTCATTGCTGGACATTCTCATTGCTACCATTTCATTGCTGGAAATTCTCATGCTACCATTTATTTGATGAACATTCTCATTGCTGCCATTTCATTGCTGGACATTCTCGCAGCTACCATTTCATTGCTGGAAATTCTCATGCTGCCATTTCATTTGATGAACATTCTCATTGCTGCCATTTCATTTGCTGGACATTCTCATGGCTGCCATTTCATTGCTGGAAATTCTCATGTGCCATTTCATTGATGAACATTCTCATGCTGCCATTTCATTATGGACATTTCTCTACCATTTCTGAAAAATCTCCATTTGATGCCATTTCATTGACATTCTCATTGCTGCAATTTCATTGCTGGACATTCTCATAGCTACCATTTCATTTGCTGAAATTCTCATGCTGCCATTTCATTGATGGACATTCTCATTGCTACCATTTTCATTGCTGGACATTCTCATGGCTACCATTTTTTCATTGATGAACATTCTCATTGCTGCCATTTCATTGATGAACATTCTCATTGCTGCCATTTCATTGCTGGACATTCTCATGCTGCCATTTCATTGATGAACATTCCTCATTTGCTGCCATTTCATTGATGGACATTCTCATGTCTGCCATTTCATTGCTGGACATTCTCATGGCTGCCATTTCATTGATGAACATTCTCATTGCTGCCATTTCATTGATGAACATTCTCATTGCTACCATTTTCATTGCTGGACATTCTCATGGCTACCATTTCATTGCTGGACATTCTCATTGCTGCCATTTCGTGACATTCTCATGGAATTTCATTCCTCATTCTTGCTGCCATTTCATTGATAAACATTCTCATTGCTGCCATTTCATTGCTGGATTCTCATTCATTCATTGCTGCCATTTCATGCTTCCATTTTCATTGATGAACATTCTCATTGCTGCTATTTCATTGCTGGACATTCTCATGGCTACCATTTCATGGAAATTCTCATGCTGCCATTTCATTGATGAACATTCTCCATTGCTGCCATTTCATTGCTGGACATTCTCATGGCTACCATTTCATTGCTGGAAATTCTCATTGCTGCCATTTCATTGATGAACATTCTCATTGCTGCCATTTCATTGCTGGACATTCTCATGGCTACCATTTTCATTGATGAACATTCTCATTTGCCGCCATTTCATTGATGAACATTCTCATTGCTGCCATTTCATTGCTGGATTCTCATACTGCCATTTCATTTTGATGAACATTCTCATTGCTGCCATTTCATTGATGAACATTCTCATTGCTGCCATTTCATTGATGACATAACATTTCTCATCTTGCTGCCATTTCATTGATGGACTTTCTCATTGCTGCTTCCTGGACATTCTCATTGCTACCATGATGAAATTCTCATGCTGCCATTTTTCATTGATGAACATTCTCATGGCTGCCATTTCATTGCTGGACATTCTCATGCTACCATTTCATTGATGAACATTCTCATGCTGCTGCCATTTCATTGATGAACATTCTCATTGGCTGCCATTTCATTGCTGGACATTCTCATTTGCTACCATTTCATTGATGAACATTCTCATTGCTGCCATTTCATTTCTCTCAACATTCTCATTGCTGCTATTTCATTGCTGACATTCTCATTGCTACCATTTCATTGATGAACATTCTCATTTGCTGCCATTTCATTGCCAGACATTCTCATTTCAATTTCATTGCTGGACATTCTCAATTTCATTGCTGGACATTCTCATTGCTACCATTTCATTGCTGAACATTCTGCCATTTCTTTGCTGGACATTCTCATGCTGCCATTTCATTGATGAACATTCTCATTGCTGCCATTTCATTTGCTGGACATTCTCATGGATGCTGGAAATTCTCCATTTGCCATTGATGAACATTCTCATTGCTGCCATTTCATTTCTGGACATTCTCATGGCTACCATTTCATTTGCTGGAAATTCTCATGCTGCCATTTCATTGATGAACATTCTCATAGCTGCTATTTCATTGCTGGACATTCTCATGGCTTCTCATTTCATTTCATTGGAAATTCTCATGCTGCCATTTCATTGATGAACATTCTCATTTCATTGCCATTTCATTGATGGACATTCTCATTGCTGCCATTTCATTGCTGGAAATTCTCATTTGCTGCCATTTCATTGATGAACATTCTCATTGCTGCCATTTCATTTGGACATTCTCATGGCTACCATTTCATTGCTGGAAATTCTTGCTGCCATTTCATTGATGAACATTCTCATTGCTGCCATTTCATTGATGGACATTCTCATGGCTACCATTTCATTGCTGGAAATTCTCATGCTGCCATTTCATTGATGAACATTCTCATTGCTGCCATTCCATTTGATGGACATTCTCATGGCTACCATTTCATTGATGGACATTCTCATGGCTGCCATTTCATTGATAAACATTCTCATTGCTACAATTTCATTGCTGGACATTCTCATGGCTACCATTTCATTGATGAAAATTCTCATTGCTGCCATTTCATTGATGACATTCTCATTGCTACCATTTCATTGCTGGACATTCTCATGGCGACCATTTCATTGATGAACATTCTCATTGCTGCCATTTCATTGATGAACATTCTCATTGCTGCCATTTCATTGCTGGACATTCTCCTGGCTACCATTTCATTGCTGAACATCTCATTGCTACCATTTCATTGATGAACATTCTCATTGCTGCCATTTTCATTGCTGGACATTCTTATTGCTATCATTTCATTCTCATTGCCGCCATTTCATTATTGCTGCTCATTGCCATTGATGACATTCTCATGGCTACCATTTCATTGATGAACATTCTATTGCTGCCATTTGGACATTCTCTGGACATTCTCGCTGTTCTCATTGCCATTTGAACATTCTCATTGCTGCCATTTCATTGAGCATTCTCATTGCTGCTATTTCTTTGCTGGACATTCTCATTCATCTGCCATTTATTTGCTTTACATTCTCATTTCTGCCATTTCATTGCTGAACATTCTCATTCCACCTTTTCATTGCTGGAAATTCTCATGCTGCCATTTCATTGATGTACATTCTCATTGCTGCCATTTCATTGCTGGACATTCTCATTGCTGCCATTTCATTGCTGACATTCTCATGATGCCATTTCATTGATGAAACATTCTCATTCCTGCCATTTCATTGCTGGACATTCTCATGGCTACCATTTCATTGCTGTAATTCTCATGCTGCCATTTCATTGATGAACATTCTCATTGCTGCCATTTCATTTGGACATTCTCATGGCTAACATTTCATTGATGAACATTCTCATTGCTGCCATTTCATTGATGAACATTCTCATAGCTGCTATTTCATTGCTGGACATTCTCATGGCTACCATTTCATTGCTGGAAATTCTCATGCTGCCATTTCATTGATGAACATTTCTCATTGCTGCCATTTCATTGCTGGACATTCTCATGGCTACCATTTCATTGCTGGAAATTCTCATGCTGCCATTTTCATTGATGAACATTCTCATTGCTGCAATTTCATTGCTGGACATTTCATGGCTACCATTTCATTGCTGGAAATTCCCATGCTGCCATTTCATTGATGAACATTCTCATTGCGACCCATTTCATTGCTGGACATTCTCATTACCATTTCATTTGCTGGAAATTCTCATGCTGCCATTTCATTGATGAACATTCTCATTGCTGCCATTTCATTGCTGGACATTCTCATGGCTAACATTTCATTGCTGAAATTCTCATTGCTGCAATTTCATTGATGAACATTCTCATAGCTACCATTTCATTGCTGGACATTCTCATGCTGCCATTTCATTGATGAACATTCTCATTGCTGCCATTTCATTGATGAACATTCTCATTGCTTCCATTTCATTGTTGACATTCTCATACTGCCATTTCATTGATGAACATTCTCATTGCTGCCATTTCATTGATGAACATTCTCATTGCTGCCATTTCATTGATGAAACATTCTCATTGCTGCCATTTCATTTGAAAATTCTCATGTTGCCATTTCATTGATGAACATTCTATTGCTGCAATTTCATTGCTGGACATTCTCATGGCTACCATTTCATTGATGAACATTGTCATTGCTGCCATTTCATTGATGAACATTCTCATTGCTGCCATTTTCATTGATGGAATTCTCATGCTGCCATTTCATTGATGAACATTGTCATTCTGCCATTTCATTTGCTGGACATTCTCATGTCTACCATTACATTGCTGGATTTCTCATGCTGCCATTTCTCATGGCCATTCTCATTTGCCATTTCATTGGACATTCTCTGGCTGGATTTCATTGATGGAAATCATGCTGCCATTTCATTGATGAACATTCTCATTGCTGCCATTTCATTGCTGGACATTCTCATGGCTGCCATTTCATTGATGAAATTCTCATGCTGCCATTTCATTGATGAACATTCTCATTGCTGCAATTTCATTGCTGGACATTCTCATGGCTAACATTTCATTGTTGAAATTCTCATGCTGCCATTTCATTGATGAACATTCTCATAGCTGCTATTTCATTGCTGGTCATTTCTCATGCTATTTCATTTGATGGACATTCTCATGGCTGCCATTTCATTGATGAACATTCTCATTGCCAATTTCATTGCTGGACATTCTCATTGCGGCCATTTCATTGATGAACATTCTCATTGCTGCAATTTCATTGCTGGACATTCTCATGGCTACCATTTCATTGATGAACATTCTCATTGCTGCCATTTCATTGATGAACATTCTCATTGCTGCCATTTCATTGCTGGAATTCATGGCTACCATTTCATTTGGAAATTCTTATTGCCATTCATTTGATGAACTATTCTCATTAATTTCATTGCTGGACATTCTCATGGCTACCATTTCATTGATGAATATTCTCATTGCTGCCATTTCATTGATGAACATTCTCATTGCTGCAATTTCATTTCTGGACATTCTCATGGCTAACATTTCATTGCTGGAAATTCTCATGCTGCATTTCATTGATGAACATTCTCATTGCTGCCATTTCATTGCTCTGGACATTCTCATGGCTACCATTTCATTGCTGGAAATTCTCATTTGCTGCCATTTCATTGATGAACATTCTCATTGCTGCCAATTTCATTGCTGGACATTCTCATGGCTACCATTTCATTGATGGAACATTCTCATGGCTGCCATTTCATTGATGAACATTCTCATTGCTGCCATTTCATTGCTGGACATTCTCATGGCTGCCATTTCATTGATGAACATTCTCATTGCTGGATTTCATTGCTGGACATTCTCATGGCTACCATTTCATTGCTGGAACATTCTCATATTTGCCATTTCATTGATGAACATTCTCATTTTATTGCTACCATTTCATTGCTGGACATTCTCATGGCTAACATTACATTGCTGGAAATTCTCATGCTGCCATTTCATTGATGAACATTTCATTGCTGCAATTTTCATTGCTGGACATTCTCATGGCTTCTCATTTCATTGATGAACATTCTCATTGCTGCAATTTCATTGCTGGACATTCTCTGGCTACCATTTCATTGATGGACATTCTCATTGCTGCCATTTCATTGATGAACATTCTCATAGCTGCCATTTCATTGCTGGACATTCTCCTGGCTACGATTTCATTGCTGGAAATTCTCATTTCTGCCATTTCATTGATGAACATTCTCAAAGCTGCCATTTCATTGATGAACATTCTCATTGCTGCCATTTCATTGCTGGACATTCTCATGGCTACCATTTCTTTGATGAAATTCTCATTGCTGCCATTTCCATTGATGAATTCTCATCATTCATTGCTGGAAATTCCTCATGCTGCCATTTCATTGATGAACATTCTCATTGCTGCCATTTCATTTGACATCTCTGGAAATTTCATTATGGAAATTCCCATGCCATTTCATTGATGAACATTCTCATTGCTGCCATTTCATTGCTGGACATTCTCATGGCTACCATTTCATTGCTGGAAATTTCATGCTGCCATTTCATTGATGAACATTCTCATTGCTGCAATTTCATTGCTGGACATTCTCATGGCTACCATTTCATTGCTGAAATTTCTGCTGCCATTTCATTGATGAACATTCTGCCATTACATTGCTGCCATTTCATTGATGAACATTCTCATTGCTGCCATTTAATTGCTGGACATTTCTCATTCTTTCCATTTCATTTGATGAACATTCTCATTGCTGCTGCCATTACCATTGATGAACATTCTCAGCTGCCATTTCATTGCTGGACATTCTCATTGCTTCCATTTCATTGATGAAAATTCTCATGCTGCCATTTCATTGATGAACATTTCTCATTGCTGCAATTTCATTGCTGGACATTCTCGGCTGCCATTTCATTTGTCTTCATTGATCATTCTTATTGGGAACATTGCTGGCCATTTCATTGCCATTTGAACATTCTCATTGCTGCATTTCATGGCTTACATTTCTGCCATTTTCATTCTGGAAATTCTTGCTGCCATTTCATTGATGAACATTCTCATTGCTGCAATTTCATTGCTGGACATTCTCATGGCTACCATTTCATTGCTGGAAATTCATCTGCCATTTCCATTTGTTGATTAACATTCTCATTTTGCTGACATTGGCTGGACATTCTCATGGCTACCATTTCATTGTGGAAATTCTCATGCTGCCATTTCATTGATGAACATTCTCATTGTTGCAATTTCATTACTGGTCATTCTCATTCCTACCATTTCATTGATGGAAATTCTCATTGTTGCCATTTCATTGATGAACATTCTCATTGCTGCTATTTTCATTGCTGGACATTCTCATTGCTAACATTTCATTGCTGGAAATTCTCATGCTGCCATTTCATTGATGAACATTCTCATTGCTGCAATTTCATTGATGAACATTCTCATTGCTACCATTTCATTGCTGGAAATTCTCATGCTGCCATTTAATTTGATGAACATTCTCATTGCTGCCATTTCATTGCTGACATTCTCATGGCTACCATTTCATTGCTGGAAATTCTCATGCTGCCATTTCATTGATGAACAACATATTTCATTGCTGGACATTTCATTGGCAATTTCACCATTCTCATTGCTACCATTTCATTGATGAACATTTCATTGCTGATGCTGGTATTTACCATTTGCTGCTGGAAATTCTTTGCCATTTGAACATTTGATGAAATTCTGGCTGCCATTTCATTGATGAACATTCTGCCAATTTCATTGCTGCCATTTCATTGATGAACATTCTCATTGCTGCCATTCTTTCCATTGCTGGACATTCTCATGGCTACCATTTCATTGTTGAAAATTCTCATTGCTGCCATTTCATTGATGGACATTCTCATTGCTGCCATTTTCATTGTTGACATTCTCATGGCTACCATTTCATTGATGAACATTCTCATTGCTGCCATTTCATTGATGAACATTCTCATTGCTGCCATTTTCATTGCTGGACATTCTCATGGCTACCATTTCATTGCTGAAATTCTCATGCTGCCTTTTTCATTGATGAACATTCTCATTGCTGCCATTTCATTGCTGGACATTCTCATGGCTACCATTTCATTGCCATTTTGAAATTCTCATGCTGCCATTTCATTGATGAACATTCTCATTGCTGCCATTTCATTGCTGGACATTCTCATGCTGCCATTTCATTGCCGGAAATTCTCATTGCCATTTCATTGATGAACATTCTCATTGCTGCCATTTTCATTGCTGGACATTCTCATGGCTACCATTTCATTGATGAACATTCTCATTGCTGCCATTTCATTGATGAACATTCTCATTGCTGCCATTTCATTGCTGGACATTCTCATTGCTGCCATTTCATTGATGAGCATTCTCATTGCTGCCATTTCATTGATGAACATTCTCATTGGTGCCATTTCTTTGCTGTACATTCTCATTTCTGCCATTTAATTGATGAACATTCTCATTGCTGCCATTTTATTCCTGTACATTCTCATTGCTGCCATTTCATTGATGAACATTCTTATTGCTGCCATTTCATTGATGAACATTCTCATTGCTGCCATTTCATTGCTGGACATTCTCATTGCTGCAATTTCATTGCTGAAAATTCTCATTGCTGCCATTTCATTGATGAGCATTCTCATTGCTGCCATTTCATTGCTGTACATTCTCATTGCTGCCATTTCATTGATGAACATTCTCATTGCTGCCATTTCATTGCTGGACATTCTCATGGCTACCATTTCATTTGGGACATTCTCATTGCTGCCATTTCATTGATGAACATTCTCATTGCTGCTGCCATTTCATTGCTGGACATTCTCATTGGCTACCATTTCATTGATGAAACATTCATTTCATTGATGAACATTCTCATTGCTTTCATTGCTGGACATTCTCATGGCTACCATTTCATTGATGAAAATTCTCCATTGCTGCCATTTCATTGATGAACATTCTCATTGCTGCCATTTTCATTGCTGGATTTCTCATGGCTAACATTTCATTTTGCTACCAAATTCTCATGCTGCCATTTCATTGATGAACATTCTCATAGCTGCCATTTCATTGCTGGACATTCTCATGGCTAGCATTTCATTGCCGGAAATTCTCATGCTGCCATTTCATTGATGAACATTCTCATTGCTGCAATTTCATTGCTGGTCATTCTCATGGCTAACATTTTATTGCTGGAAATTCTCATGCTGCCATTTCATTGATGAACATTCTATGGCTGCTGCATTGCTGGACATTCTCATGGCTACATTTCATTGCTGAATTCTCATTGCCATTTTCATTGATGCCATTTCATTGCAATGAATTTGCTGGACATTCTCATGCTACCATTTCATTGATGAACATTCTCATTGCTGCAATTTCATTTGCTGGGCATTCTCATTGCTACCATTTCATTGATGAACATTCTCATTGCTGCAATTTCATTGATGAACATTCTCATGGCTACCATTTCATTGCTGGACATTCTCATGGCTGCCATTTCATTGATGGACATTCTTTGCTGCCATTTCATTGCTGAACATTCTCATAGCTGCCATTTTTCATTGCTGGACATTCTATTTATTGCCATTTCATTGCTGGACATTCTCATGCTGCCATTTCATTGATGAACATTCTCATTGCTGCCATTTCATTGATGAACATTCTCGTATTGGCTGCCATTTCATTGCTGGACATTCTGGAAATTCTCATGCTGCCATTTCATTGATGAACATTCTCCTCATTGCTGCCATTTCATTTGCTGGACATTCTCATGGCTACCATTTTCATTGCTGGAAATTCTCATTGCGGCCATTTCATTGATGAAATTCTCATTGCCATTTCATTGCTGGACATTCTCATGGCTAGCATTTCATTGCTGGACATTCTCATGCTGCCATTTCATTGATGAACATTCTCATTGCTGCAATTTCATTGCTGGACATTCTCATGGCTACATTTCATTGCTGGAAATTCTCATGCTGCCATTTCATTGATGAATATTCTCATTGCTGGTAATTTTCATTGCTGGACATTCTCATGGCTACCATTTCATTATTGAACATTCTCATGCTGCCATTTTCATTTCATGAACATTTCTTATTGCTGCCATTTCATTGTTGGACATTCTCATGGCTGCTATTTCATTGCTGGACATTCTCATTGCTAACATTTCATTGATGAGCATTCTCATTGCTGCCATTTCATTGATGAACATTCTCATTGCTGCCATTTCATTGCTGGACATTCTCATTGCTGCTCATTTCATTGATGAACATTCTCATTGCGGCCATTTCATTGATGGACATTCTCATGGCTACCATTTCATTGCTGGAAATTCTCATGCTGCCATTTCATTGATGAACATTCTCATTGCTGCAATTTCATTGCTGGACATTCTCATTGCTGGAAATTCTCATGCTGCCATTTCATTGATGAACATTCTCATTGCTGCAATTTCATTACTGGACATTCTCATGGCTAACATTTCATTGCTGGGAATTCTCATGCTGCCATTTCATTGATGAACATTCTCATTGTTGCTATTTCATTGCTGAACATTCTCATTGCTGCCATTTCATTGCTGGAAATTCTCATTGCCATTTCATTGATGACCATTCTCATTGCTGGAATTTGCTGAACATTTCATTGCTGCCATTTTCATTGCTGGACCATTCATTTTATTTGATGAACATTCTCATTGCTGCCATTTCATTGATGGACATTCTCATTGCTACCATTTCATTGCTGGACATTCTCATTGCTGCCATTTCATTGATGAACATTCTCATATTACCATTCATTTTCATTGATGAACATTCTCATTGCTGCCATTTCATTGCTGGACATTCTCATTGCTACCATTTCATCATTGGACATTCTCATTGGATTGCCATTTCATTTCATTGAACATTCTCATTGCTGCCATTTCATTGATGGACATTCTCATTGCTGCCATTTCATTGCTGGAAATTCTCATTGCTGCCATTTCATTGATGAACATTCTCATTGCTGCCATTTCATTGCTGGACATTCTCATGGCTACCATTTCATTGCTGTACATTCTCATTGCTGCCATTTCATTGATGAACATTCTCATTGCTGCCATTTCATTGCTGGACATTCTCATTGCTGCCATTTCATTGATGGAAATTCTCATTGCTGCCATTTCATTGATGAACATTCTCATTGCTGCCATTTCATTGCTGGACATTGGCTGCCATTTTCTCATTCATTGCTGCCATTTCATTGATGAACATTCTCATTGCTGCCATTTCTTTGCTGGACATTCTCATGCTGCCATTTTCATTGATGAACATTCTCATTGCTGCCATTTCATTGCTGGACATTCTCATGGCTGCCATTTCATTGTTGAAATTCTCATGGCCATTTCATTGATGAACATTCTACTGCCATTTCATCATTGATGAACATTCTCATTGCTGCAATTTCATTGCTGGACATTCTCATTGCTGCCATTTCATTACTTGAAAATTCTCATTGCGGCCATTTCATTGATGAACATTCTCATTGCTGCAATTTCATTGATGGACATTCTCATTGCTGCCATTTCATTGATGAACATTCTCATTGCTGCCATTTCATTGCTGGACATTCTCATTGCTGCCATTTCATTGATGAACATTCTCATTGCTGCCATTTCATTGCTGGACATTCTCATGGCTGCCATTTCATTTGCCTGGAATTCTCATTGCTGCCATTTCATTCATTTGAGCATTCTCATTGCTGCCATTTCATTGATGAACATTCTCATGGCTACCATTTCATTGCTGGACATTCTCATTGCTGCCATTTCATTGATGAACATTCTCATTGCTGCCATTTCATTGCTGACATTCTCATGGCTACCATTTCATTGATGAACATTCTCATTTGCCATTTCATTGATGAACATTCTCATTGCTGCCATTTCATTGCTGGACATTCTCATTGCTGCCATTTCATTGATGAACATTCTCATTGCTGGCCATTTCATTGCTGCAACATTCTCATTGCTGCCATTTCATTGCTGGACATTCTCATTGCTGCCATTTCATTGATGAACATTCTCATTGCTACAATTTCATTGCTGGACATTCTCATTCTGCCATTTCATTGATGAACATTCTCATTTGTTGCCATTTCATTGATGAACATTCTCATTGCTGCCATTTTCATTGCTGGGATTCTCATTCTCATTGCTGCCATTTCATTGATGAACATTCCATTTCATTGCTGGACATTCTCATTGCTGCCATTTCATTGATGAACATTCTCATTGCTGCCATTTCATTGCTGGACATTCTCATTGCTGCCATTTCATTGATGAACATTCTCATTGCTGCCATTTCATTGCTGGACATTCTCATTGCTGCCATTTCATTGCTGAACATTCTCATTGCTGCCATTTCATTGATGAACATTCTCATTGCTGCCATTTCATTGCTGTACATTCTCATTTCTGCCATTTCATTGATGAACATTCTCATTGCTGCCATTTCATTGCTGGACATTCTCATTGCTGCCATTTTCATTGATGCAACATTCTCATTGCTGCCATTTCATTGATGAACATTCTCATTGCTGCCATTTCATTGATGACATTCTCATTGCTGCCATTTCATTGATGAACATTCTCATTGCTACCATTTCATTGATGAACATTCTCATTGCTGCCATTTCATTAATTTCATTGCTGCCATTTCATTGATGGACATTCTCATTGCTGCCATTTCATTGATGATCATTCTCATTGCTGCCATTTCATTGCTGGACATTCTCATTTGCATTTCATTGATGAACATTCTCATTGCTGCCATTTCATTGCTGGACATTCTCATTGCTGCCATTTCATTGATGAACATTCTTATTGCTGACATTTCATTGCTTGACATTCTCATTGCTGCCATTTCTTTGATGAATATTCTCATTGCTGCCATTTCATTGCTGGACATTCTCATTGCTATTTTATTGATGAACATTCTCATTGCTGACATTTCATTGATGGACATTCTCATTGCTGCCATTTCATTGATGAACATTCTCATTGCTGCCATTTCATTGCTGGACATTCTCATTGCTGCCATTTCATTTGATGAACATTCTCATTGCTGCCATTTCATTGCTGGACATTCTCATTGCTGCCATTTCATTGCTGGACATTCTCATTTGCTGCCATTTCATTGATGAACATTCTCATTGCTGCCATTTCATTGCTGGACATTCTCATTGCTGCCATTTCATTGATGAACATTCTCATTTTGTCATTTCATTGATGAACATTCTCACATTCTCCTGACATTTCATTGCTGCCATTTTATTCTGGACATTTGCTGCCATTTCATTGCTGAACATTCTCATTGCTTATTTCATTGATGAACATTCCATTGCTGCCATTTCATTTGCTGGCATTCTCATTGCTGCCATTTCATTGATGTACATTCTCATTGCTGCCATTTCATTGCTGGACATTCTCATTGCTGCCATTTCATTGATGGACATTCTCATTGCTGCCATTTCATTGTTGGAACATTCTCATTGCTGCCATTTCATTGCTGGACATTCTCATTGCTGCCATTTCTTTGATGAACATTCATTGCTGCCATTTTTATTGATGAACATTCTCATTGCTGCCATTTCATTGACATTCTTGGCTGCCATTTCTGATGAACATTCTCTGCCATTTCATTGCTGGACATTCTCATTTGCCATTTTCATTGATGAACATTCTCATTGCTGCCATTTCATTGCTGGACATTCTCATTGCGGCCATTTCATTGATGAACATTCTCATTGCTGCCATTTCATTGCTGGACATTCTCATTGCTGCCATTTCATTGATGAACATTCTCATTGCTGCCATTTCATTGCTGGACATTGCTACCATTGATTGAACATTCTCATTGCTGCCATTTCATTGCTGGACATTCTCATTGCTGCCATTTCATTGATGGACATTCTCATTGCTGCCATTTCATTGCTGAACATTCTCATTGCTGCCATTTCATTGATGAACATTCTCATTGCTGCCATTTCATTGATGAACATTTCTCATTTCATTGCCATATTTCATTTGAAAATTCTCATTGCTGTCATTTTCCATTTCATTCATTGAACATTCTCATTGCTGCCATTTCATTGATGAACATTCTCATTGCTGCCATTTCATTGCTGGACATTCTCATTGCTGCCATTTCATTGATGAACATTCTCATTGCTGCCATTTCATTTGATGAACATTCTCATTGCTGCCATTTCATTGATGAACATTCTCATTGCTGCCATTTCATTGCTGGACATTCTCATTGCTGCCATTTCATTGATGATTCTCATTGCTGACATTTCATTGTTGAACATTCTCATTGCTGCCATTTCATTGATGAACATTCTCATTTCTGCCATTTCATTGCTGGACATTCTCATTGCTGCCATTTCATTGATGAACATTTTCATTGCTGCCATTTCATTCTGCACATTCTCATTGCTGCCATTTCTTTGATGAACATTCTCATTGCTGCCATTTCATTGCTGGACATTCTCATTGCTGCCATTTCATTGCTGGACATTCTCATTGCTGCCATTTCATTGCTGTAAATTCTCATTGCTGCCATTTCATTGCTGAACATTCTCATTGCTGCCATTTCATTGATGAACATTCTCATTGCTGCCATTTCATTGCTGACATTCTCACATTCATTCTCATTGATGCCATTTCATTGTTGAACATTCTCATTGCTGCCATTTCATTGCTGGACATTCTCATTGCTGCCATTTCATTGCTGAAAATTCTCATTGCTGCCATTTCATTGATGAACATTCTCATTGCTGCCATTTCATTGCTGGACATTCTCATTGCTGCCATTTCATTGATGAACATTCTCATTGCTGCCATTTCATTGATGAACATTCTCATTTCATTTGCCATTTCGTTGCCATTGCTGGATGGACATTCTCATTGCTGCCATTTCATTGATGGACATTCTCATTGCTGCCATTTCATTTGATGAACATTCTCATTTCTGCCATTTCATTGTTGGACATTCTCATTGCTGCCATTTCATTGTTGGACATTCTCATTGCTGCCATTTCATTTTGCTGAACATTCTCATTGCTGCCATTTCATTGATGAACATTCTCATCATTGCCATTTCATTGCTGAACATTCTCATTGCTGCCATTTCATTGCTGAAAATTCTCATTGCTGCCATTTCATTGCTGAACTTTCTCATTGCTGCCATTTCATTGATGAACATTCTCATTGCTGCCATTCTCATTTGCCATTTCATTGATGAACATTCTCATTTCTGCCATTTCATTGCTGGACATTCTCATTGCTGCCATTTCATTGATGAACATTCTCCATTGCTACCATTTCATTGCTGAACATTCTCATTGCTGCCATTTCATTGATGAACATTCTCATTGCTGCCATTTCATTGATGAACATTCTCATTGCTGCCATTTCATTGCTGGACATTCTCATTGCTGCCATTTCATTGATGAACATTCTCATTGCTGACATTTCATTGCTGAACATTCTCATTGCTGCCATTTCATTGCTGAACATTCTCATTGCTCATTGCTGAAAAATTCTCATTTGCCATTTCATTGATGAACATTCTCATTGCTGCCATTTCATTGCTGGACATTCTCATTGCTGCCATTTCATTGATGAACATTCTCATTGCTGCCATTTCATTGATGAACATTCTCATTGCTGCCATTTCATTGCTGGACATTCTCATTGCTGCCATTTCATTGCTGGACATTCTCATTGCTGCCATTTCATTGATGAACATTCTCATTGCTGCCATTTCATTGCTGGACATTCTCATTGCTGCCATTTCATTGCTGGACATTCTCATTGCTGCCATTTCATTGATGAACATTCTCATTGCTGCCATTTCATTGCTGAACTGGACATTTCTCATTTCATTGATGAACATTCTCATTTTGCCATTTCATTGAACATTCTCATTGCTGCCATTTCATTGCTGAACATTCTCATTGCTGCCATTTCATTGCTGGACATTCATTGCTGCCATTTCATTGACATGCCATTTTCATTTGATTGAACATTCTCATTGCTGCCATTTCATTGATGAGCATTTCATTGCTGCCATTTCATTGCTGAACATTCTCATTGCTGCCATTTCATTGCTGAATTTGCCATTCTCATTGCTGCCATTTCATTGATGACTTTCTCATTGCTGCCATTTCATTGCTGGACATTCTCATTGCTGCCATTTCATTGAAAACATTCTCATTCGTGCCATTTCATTGATGAACATTCTCTTTCCTGCCATTTCATTGCTGGACATTCTCATTGCTGCCCTTTACTTTGTTGAACATTCTCATTGCTGCCATTTCATTGCTGGACATTCTCATTGCTGCCATTTCATTGATGAACATTCTCATTGCTGCCATTTCATTGATGAACATTCTCATTGCTGCCATTTCATTGCTGGACATTCTCATTGCTGCCATTTCATTGCTGGACATTCTCATTGCTGCCATTTCATTGATGAACATTCTCATTTCTGCCATTTTCATTGATGAACATTCTCATTGCTGCCATTTCATTGCTGGACATTCATTGCTGCCATTTACTTTCATTGAACATTCTCATTGCTGCCATTTCATTGCTGGACATTTTCATTGCTGCTGACATTTCATTGCTGGATATTCATTGCTGAACATTCTCATTCATTTCATTGCTGAAAATTCTCATTGCTGCCATTTCATTGCTGTACATTCTCATTGCTGCCATTTCATTGCTGAACATTTTCATTGCTGCCATTTCATTGCTGGACATTCTCATTGCTGTCATTTCATTGCTGGCATTTTCATTGCTGCCATTTCATTGATGAACATTTCTGGCATTTATTTGATTAAATTGAAAATTTTCTGCTGAAATTCTCATTGCTGCCATTTCATTGTGAAAATTCTCATTTAAAATTGAACATTCTCATTTGCTGCCATTTCATTTGCTGGACATTCTAATTGCTGCCCATTTCATTCTTGAACATTCTCAAATTAAAATTTGATTGACGGAAATAATTCATTACATTTCTTTGATGTACATTCTCCCATTTAAAATTATGACTGCCATTTTATTCCTGAAAATTCTCATTGCTGCCATTTCCACCATGACTGCCAAATTGATGGACATTCTCATTGCTGCCATTTCACCTGGACATATTTTGATAAATTAAATCAATGATTAATTTGTTGATTCTTGTCACATTCTCGGTTTCATTGCTTTTGAATTGTTAAATGTCAGATTCTCATTCCGGAGGATGGTTTCATTGATGAACATTCTCATTTCCTCCATTTCATTTGCTGAACATTCTCATGTTATAAATGCCATTTAACCAACTAAATCTGAATTCTCATTACCAAAAATTTCATTGAGTTGAACACATTTCAGTCTGCCAGAATCATTTAAACATTTCATTGGCCTTTCAACATTTCAGATTTGAATTCTCATTCTGCCATTTCATTGCTGGACATTTCATTTCTCATTTCATGGGAGAGTTTCTAATTTTGTCATTTCAAGATTTGGATTTCTTTTTCACCAGAAATTTCATTGCTTTCTCAAAGGAACTATATTATATTTCGAATTCTCATTGCTGCAATTTCATTTTGGACATTTCATTTCTGCCATTTCATTGCTTTTTCATTTGCCATTTCATTGGACATTTCATTGCTCTATTTCAGCCATTGCATTAATTTGCTGCCATTTGTTATTCGAAATTTCACTTTTTCTGCCATTTGACACTGGGCTGGACTTGTTTTAAACGGCCAGCGACCAACAACCATTTCTGAAGACGGACATTCTTCCTGCCATTAAATTGCTGCCCATTTCGAACCAGACTAATCTATCATTTCTAAAATGAAATGAAGAAGAAAATATTTGCTGCATTTTTTCATTTGACTATTTTTATTCCTGCCAAAGAACAATATTTATATGAATCAAATTCTAAGTTGCGGTTTCATTTTGAATTGTTAAATATAGGATTGAGATGGTTTCAGATTTCCTCAAACTGAAATATTTAACTTACCCCGACAAGATTGGATATTGTTATTTCATTATAAATTTAGGGGAGGAACAAAATCAGAAAACTGTAAACATGTATTAAATTTCAACAGGGTTTTCATTGCTGAGCATGCAGTGCAACCCCATCATCTGAAAAAACAGTTCCCAATTTTGAAGACAAGAATGAACCGAGACTTAAAAGTAAAAATAAAATTTGATCATTTCTCAGTGCCAATTTTTAAATTTCGTCTCATTTGCCATTTCACTAAGCATTGCCATCATTCAAACGCATTTTTTTTTCTGTCTGCGAGATTTTCAAACTTTTAATAATTATAGATAGACGGGAGGAAACGCCATTTTTGATTGATAAAATAAAACTTTATTTGAATAACGAGAAATAATCTTGTCTATCAGAAAGAGACTTTCAAAAAAAAGGTGAAGGACTGTTCATTTAGGCAGTAGGCAGATTGTATTATGTAGTGACTAGTAGAACCTTCAAAGTTCCGCGCCAAAACGAAAATTCAATTGCAAACAAGGCGGAAAATGTTTCTTACCAGAAGATTCTGAAAAATTCATCTTCTTGTACAATTTATTTTTCCTGCCAAATCAAACTGGAAAAATACTCACTGAGGTTTACTTAATGTGTGTAGCATGCATGTTATTTTTTTATTAACTGGTTCGTAAAGGTTAGAATCAAAAAACATAATGAAAAGTTCATCAATCTTCATTGAAGGAAAATTCAATTTAAAATAGGGAACGGCGGAAAAGTCGAACAAGTTCGCTTTATTTGAAGGACATGGATTACTCTTAAATCTGTGGTGCATGTTCAGTGTCAATGATTCTACGTTCTCTAGTAGAAACGGAGGACAGTTCGAACAAGAAATTCGCATCAAGACGGGAAATTCTTGCAAAATTTGGAATTTGACGACAGTGTCATTATTCAGGAAGCTGAACATTCTCATTGACAAATAATTGTGTGTAATTTTTTAGTTTTTGAACGAAGGTAAAATTTATGAAAGTTCATCAATTTCATTAGAAAATGGAGGAAGGTGAAACAGGGAACGGAAAATTCGAAACAAGTTCGCTGAAGCCAAAATATTTGGACAGGTTTCAATGTGCCATTTCCGACGGAGTCAGTGGAAATTTTGGTCTTTTAAGATATTCATTCTCGGAAAGTTTTGACGTGACTTAAAAGCGTGAATGGGTTCTCCGGTGAAATAAGAGGAAGGTTCAACCTTCGAACTGCCATTCTCACAGGAAAAATATTTGATAATGACTTGAAAGTCAGTTAAAAGTTTGCTCAGTGAAATCGAAATAAAATGAAAATTCTTCTGAAACAGGCTGCGACGACATTGAAAGTTTGTCAGTTGGGAGAAAATTCCGTTCTAATTTGCCCTTTCAGTATCAGGAGCAGCCAGCAAACTTGTCGGCAAGAAACAGGCTGCTTTACTGCTATGTCTAACCGAAAGTGAAAAGAAGGGTGCAAACGCGCGCGCGCAAAAACAATGGATTTAATTGAAACGATTCACAGTGTCATTTTTAAAAACGATTGCATACAGTGATGAGTGCAAACTAAAAACATGTTAAAGTTTCCAACATTGCATAGAAAAAGATACATTTGATAACTTAAAAACGTTTATTTTGGGGTTTTATGAAGCTAATTTTTAGAATTTGTTACTATAGGTTTGTGTTCAGTAAAAACAAGACATCAAATATCTAAAGCAATGTGCTGTAGGCTAAATTCATCTAGAATAATATTAATAATCATGCATTTCATGTACCATTGATAATGATCCTGACCACATGACGGCCTGAGAAAATAGATGAAGGTAAGTCTTTAAGAAAAGACTCTCCACTACTATTAATAAGCAAGAAAAAATGAAAATCAAGCCAAGTTTTCTTGACAATACTAAAGAATATTCTCATAACTTCAATGAAAATCAAGATTTCTTAAAATTATCTAAGATTCATGATTGATTTTGTAATGTTTATAGAAAATACAATGATCAAAGAATAAAAACAACAGCCAGAATGGATGACAGATGAACTATTCACAAACTTCTAATGACATGATTTCACAGCACTAGTATCGTTGCTTCATTTTGAGCCAATTCACTTTTTAGGTCACCCCCATAGAATCAGAAAAGGCAATTACAAATTGAAAACATATTAATTATTGTAGATTAAACACCTACAAGAATAGAAGCTAAAACAAGTTTTTAAGAAGTATAATATTTACCGTGATTGAATAAGGCCGACGTATAAAATGAGAGATTTCAAATATCGGTATTGGAAACATGAACACAACCACAAGATTAGAAGCAATTATTGCCTTCTACATACTGACGACCATACCGTCTTCTGTTTCTAATTCTAGAAGTTGTGTTATGAAAATTAGAAAAAAATCATAATAAAATTAGTAAAATGTTTAAAAATACAATGCAGTAGTTTCTTTCAGTTTAGAAAGAGAATTCAATCAATTTAAAATATTTCAATGCTACCAGAAAAATTGCATTTCGCTTTTAAATCGTAACTGATTTATTTGCAATCTGATATAATTTTCTTAAAAAACAACTTTATTTGGAAAATTATCCACTAAATTCAGTAATTCAAGTAAAAAACTTTCAGTATATAAGTCATATATACGGTGCATATATAAATTTTGATGGATTAAATAGACATTAACTCACTGTTTATATATATATATATATATATATATATATAAATAGATAGATCAAGATAGATAAAGAGAAAGATAGAGAGAGACAGATAGATAGATAGATAGATAGATAGATAGATAGATAATATTAGTTGTTATATATATATATATATATATATATAATGTGTGTGTGTGTGTGTGTGTGTGTGTGTGTGTGTGTGTGAAAATATATAAACAGGAAAAAACTGGTTAGGTAAGTAATCCAAGGTTCTTTGGAAATTTTAGTTATTATTTTTACAAAAATAGTGCTGGAAAAGTAATAGGCCATAAAATAAAATTATTTATTTTAAAATATGATTCCAACTCATGTGACATAAGAGGTCTCATGTTTCAAAACAAGGCTGAAAATTTCAATATATTTATTTGAATTAAATTGAGTTAAAGAAAGCTCTGTTCCATCTTTCAAGCGCTTTTTTTTTGAATAACATTTCTGAAATTTACGTGTTTTAATAATTGAAATCAAAAAATTTCCATGGTAACAGCTAGAGCAAATTTTTTTAAATTGGGTAAGCGTGTGTCAATGGTGTTAATAATAACTATCAGTATGAGTTACTTTCATAGATGTCAAGTCTGGGAAAGGTAGGGGTGTCTAATTTTGAAACGGAAGATGTATTAACCTAGTCTGGTTGGCGTGTCTATGGAATTTATTTATTTTTTATTTTATTTTTTATGAGAGGGATTTCTGCATAAAAACTGCCGTAACGTTTGTTTTTGACGACTTCATAAGGGTTATCTTTTTGTAGGGTATTTAAACTATTTATTTGGGCTATGGATTATGAAAGTTATTATATTGTATGCTTGTTTTTAGCTAATTATTCAAAACCATGAATCTGATGATGTCTAACTGAAAAAGAATGTCTATTGTTTAATAGATTATTATTATTATTTAGAAGATTTGATAATGTGCAATTTTTCATGGAGGCACAAAGAAAATGGGTCATCCCAAGTTTTACATGTTCTAGCCCTGTTTATAATTTTCCATTTTACTTTCCCATGTCCTATTTGTTTCCTTCTAGATTAAACCCAAAATATTTAGATAGGGAAGTTCTAATATTATTTTGATTTATATTATTAAAAAAAATCAACTATTATGCTGCCATCCATCTATCTTTAAAATCATTCTTATATATATATGGACCCAATGTATATCATATTTAGTGTTAGGACTCTCAGTGGATGAAATTAGTACATTGGTATACCAAAATTTAATGCAGCATTTATTTTCTAATGGTTTTGAATTCAGGTTTTACAATTTATAATTTTTCCTTTTATTCTCTGAAAATTTAAGTGCAGGGTTTTAAATCCGTTTTCAAATACAAGAAATGAACTAGGTTTTCCCTAAACTTGACATCTATGAAATTAGCTCTATAAAGAATTTTATTAGAATAAATTATCAACACACAAATTACCCAATTAAAAAAAATTACCCCCTAGCTGTTACTAATGGAAATAAAATTTTGATTTCAATTGAAAAACACGAAAATTTATATAAATACGTTATTAGATAAAAATTTCGCTTTGAGAGAAGATGAAACAGAGATCACTTTAAATCAATTTAATCCAAATAATTATATTGAAGTTTTCAGCTTTTTGTTTTTGAAACATAATATTTCTTACGGTTATGTAAATTTTGAGTTGGAATCATATTTTTAAATATATATATATATATATATATATATATATATATATATATGATATAATTTACAAGGGATAGAATCAGGTAAAACTCAATGTCCAGCAATTGTGTTATTTATAATAAAAAGCTCAAACACTAATATTCCATGGTTATAATTTATTACATTGGAATCTTAATCGATCCAATTCATCAGACCTACAAATTCAAAAAAAACAAATGGGAAAATATAACTCGGGTTAAAAAACAAAATTCAAGTGAAATTATGTTTGAAGTGGGAAACAAGAAAAAGTGAATTGTATGAAATTCTGTTAAAAAACCCCACCTTCACCGAAATTTTAGAGGCCTTATTTAAATTCTTTTACTTGTACCCTGAATATAAACTATTTATATCTACTGCAATCTTCTAGATGGTCAAGTCAGAAAATATTGGGAATGCTGTCTAAATTTGCCTTCAGTTCATTTTGGTGTTATAAAGAGTTTTGTCCCCACACATAATAATCAAGGCGGTTGCAGTCTGGGGAGTTATGTGGCCAAATGGGATGATGTGGACGCAGAAATTGCCTGGCAGCCATGATTAGTTTCTGCTGCTTGTGTGGCATGGAGCAGAGTCCTGTATCCAGAAATAGGTCTTCCAGCAGCCACCCTCTTGGCCCATGGCAGCAATACCTGCTCAAGGCACTCAGTGTTCAGTCTGAGGCCCCCCGGCAACAAATTCTAGAGTTCATTTCTTAACAGAATGATCTGAATTAGTTTTCCGAGCTACCGTAACTTTGTAATCACCATTAGACTCATCCAACACTGACGTATTCTCAGACTGACTCCCAAATACTCTGAAATGTTCGTATTAGAGTCTCCGGTGCAAATTACAAGCAGTACAGCATGCTGGGTCCAAATTTCTGGCGAAGTGAATTGCGTCATGGTGCTCTTTTTCTCACAGATGATGCCCAACTGACCTTATTATATTGCTCAGTTGACAAAATCAAAAACAAATAACGGGCATACGTGAAATTAAATATATAATATGGTGGCCCCCTTCCTTCTCAAAAATTTGTATTTCTTAATATATATATATATATATATATATATATATATTATTATTCAATATATGTATATGTAATTTAATTACATATACACATATATTAATTATGTAAGATATTATGTATATTTCTTAATATATATATGTGAAATTCTTATATATTAAGAAATATACATAATATCTTACATTCCACATGAAGCAATTTTCAAGTACTTGAATTATTATATTCATTTTTATTTATATTTTGGGTTGACACCGTTTTGTTTTGTTTTTTTGTTTGTTTTTTTTTGTTTTTTTTAAATTATCTGCTTTTCGTGATATTATTGTTGGGGTGGAATATTATTGTAGTTAAAATATTTAAATCAATTGTAGTTTAATTCTGAATTTGAATTTAGGCAAAGATTAACATTTAAGTTTGCAAATAAGGTTGGAAATAAGAAATATACATTCTAATTTGGGAAGACGCAGGTTTTGAAAACGTAAGTAAACAAAAACGGGCGTTAGAAAATCCATGGGGGTAACCACTATCTTTCCAAACGTCAAAAGAGTAATTAATAATATTACTAATATTAATATTAATATTATTAAACTAACTGAAACTAATTATATCAAAAACAAAGTATGCCGTGATAAAATAAAACAAAATGAAATACAACTACTACTTATAATAATACTACTACTAATACTACTACTACTAATAATAATAATAATACATATCAATGAAAAGAAAATGATTTAAAATAAAATAAGAAAAATAAAGTAAAATGAAATAAGAGCCTTATATAGGAACATATAAATATGTAAATAAATGAGACAACAATTAATGCAAGATATGTATATTTCTTAATATATACATATTAACTTGCTCTGTTACTTAACAATGAGCACTGTTTTTCTTAAACCAAGAGTATTTATAAGTATTTGTATATGATCGCCGCTCGTATTGACTGTTGTGTTCTTATTGACTGTTGCGTTAGTAAAATTAGTGTTTATTAATGAAATGGTTAAATGGCCTCGTCCTTGCCACTGATAACTCTTACAAATTATATTGGTCAAAGAATGTTGTTACTGAATATAAATTTGCTAGCGATACTCACAGCTTCAATTCCTCAGACAGTGATTCGTATAAACACGCAAATCACTATCACTTTTTAAAAAATTCTTTCAGATTCGGTTTTATGTACATGAAGTCTGGTCATATAAAAACCTTGATAAGTCGTAACTAGAATGAATTGACGATTTTAATGTCCTGTTCTTTATGGGTGAAGACAATCTCCATAGCTTCCATTTTTTATTGTTTGTGGAAAATTGAGCTACAAACAATAAAAAAGCCGATAGAAGAAATATTCAAGATTAAATTCATTTTGTATTTATTCATTAAACGGACAATAAAAGCCACTTTCAAAACTGTAAATAATATATTTTTTCTAGATTGTTAAAATACATGAAAACGTTCCTATTTATACGACTAGAAAATATTAAATTGCAACGATGACTCAAGATATTTTCTCCATATAATAAAATTGCAACTACGCCTGCTGATGATAATTGTATGAAAGAGACAAAAGCGCCACTAAAATGAAAGAATTAATTGCTAAAAATAATCATTCTACATCATTACGTAAGTCGAAAAGCGAAATTTTATTTGCAGATTAAATTATTCTTACCTAAATTTAAATGTCTACATGAATACTAAGAAAAGTGGGGAAAATTGATACTTCCAGTTTAGGATTCCTATCAAATATTCTGCAAGATATGGGAAGATTTGGAAACGAAAAGATGTTCAACGCTTGTTGAACGAAAGCATTGCGGAACTTCAAACATAAAAGTCTCATTACAATGAGACTATTTTGGTTTCTATCATTTTATATATTTCTACTACTTTTTCTAATCCTCACTGACATCCGGAAACATGTGTCAATCTTCTATGAATGTATACATGAAGACTTTGGAACGTAAATAAATTTATGTGCATTTATATGCATCTTTAGGACAAAAAGTTCAAAGCACATAAATACACAGATACATGCATATATACAAAAATTTATGTATGGATTACATACATACATATATATATATATATATATATATATATATATATATATATATATATATATATATAAAAGTATATAATTGGTATATACGGAATGAATTCCAATAACCAACAATTACTATTCTTAAAAGAGTGCTCAATACTAAAGTAGAGCAGATATAATTATTTTTTAAAAAATTATAACATAAGTATGTTATAAGATCACTACAAAAATAGCCATTTTGTTTCAAAACACTCTGTGTCTTATCAAGTGATGATGTTGAAAAGAAAAATAAAGAAATTTTTAAAAGTTTCAGATTAATTAACGAAGACAATTTAGGGGAAACATTGTTACAAAAGCTAGAATAACCAATCAAAACGAAGTATAGAAAAGATTCAAAAGCTTGACAACGAAATCCTGCTATAATAGCTATTCAGATCTTTTAAATACGTGTAATATTAAAAATAATTTATACTAACTAATAATTATAAAATTATATGATAAAATTTAATATTAAAATTAAAAACTGGCAATTTTAAAATCCAAATTTAATCACTATTAAGTTTAAAATTTACAAAATTATTGAGAAAAGAAAAAAATATATATGTTTATTCAATTCATTTCTTCATTGAAATTACGTTCGACAAGGAATTTTTACAATATATCCGCTCATTTGACAATACATGTATATATATTTTTTTTCCCTTTCATTTCCGTTTTTTATTTTAAAGTTTGTGAATGTGTCTTAAACTCAAAACAACAAAAACACAATCAGATTATAATACATAAGCACCCAGACATAATTAGATATACACACACACACACACACACACACACACACACACACACACACACACAACACACACACTAAAAAAAAAAGGAGGAACATCTATACAGCCCTTTATGAAAAAAAGGAGACGCAAGAAACTAAAAACTAATAAACACACACAGTTAAATGTAAATACACTCTACATACACATAGACACCGATAGATACACATACATACATCCACAGACAATTTGCGTGTGTATTTAGGTTTATATGTATATGTGCGTGCATGTGTACTTGTTATCATAGATATGTATATGTGCATATATATTTATGTTTATATATTTATTTGTATGTATTTCTGTATGTATATGTATGTATGAGTGTATATTTATGTGTGTTAATTTGTTTTTTGTTGTATATATATATATATATATATATATATATATATATATATATATATATATATATATATATATATATATATATATAGTTGTGTGTTTCTTTATACTGTTTTTCTTTTGCCTAATATATAATGAAACTATTATCAACTTATATGATTAATATATATTTTTATTGATATTTATGGTTTTGGAATTTTCGTTTTAATATATTAAATAATATTTTAACCATTTTTTATCTTTGTTTATTTGCTCCATTGTTATAATTCAATAAATGGTTAGCATTTATTTAAGTCTGAAATATTTATTGGTTGTGATTTCTAATTGTCTATGTCATTGTCTGTGGATGTATGTATGTGTATCTATCGGTGTCTATGTGTATGTAGAGTGTATTTACATTTAACTGTGTGTGTGTATTAGTGTTAGTTTCCACGTCTCCTTTTTTTCATAAAAGAGCTGTATAGATGTTCATGTCCCCCCACCTCCTCCTTTTTTTTTTTTTTTTTGTGTGTGTTTGTGTGTGTGTGTGTGTGTGTGTTGTGTGTGTGTGTGTGTGTGTGTGTGTATGTATATCTAATTATGTCTGGGTGCTTATGTATTATAATCTGATTGTGTTTTTGTTGTTTTACGCGTGAGTTTAAGACCACATTCACAAACTTTAAAATAAAACGGAAATGAAAGGAAAAAGAAAAAATATATACATGTATTGTCAAATGAGCGGATATATTGTAGCGTCCTTGTCGAACGTAATTTCAATGAAGAAATGAATTGAATAAACATATATATTTTTTCTTTTCTCAATAATTTTGTAGTTTTTAAACTTAATAGTGATTAAATTTGGATTTTAAAATTGCCAGTTTTTAATTTTAATATTAAATTTTATCATATAATTTTATAATTATTAGTTAGTATAAATTATTTTTAATATTACACGTATTTAAAGATCTGAATAGCTATTATAGCAGGATTTCGTTGTCAAGCTTTTGAATCTTTCTATACTTCGTTTTTGATTGGTTATTCTAGCTTTTGTAACAATGTTTCCCCTAGTGTAGGATCGTTAATTAATCTGAAACTTTTAAAACCATTTATTTTTTTTTCAACATCATCACTTGATAAGACACAGAGTGTGTTGAAACAAAATGGCTATTTTTGTAGTGATCTTATAACATACTTATGTTATAATTTTTTATAAAAATAATATATATATATATATATATATATATATATATATATATATATATATATATATATATATATATATATATATATATATATATATATATATATATATTATATTACATTATACCTGATAAATATATAGCTTTTAAGGTATGCGTTCAAGTGCAGAGACAGGATATGTAAAAAATATAAACGTGAACACTGAGGCCAACTATTTAGTGGATAGACTGAAGATTACATCCAAACATGTAACAGTGTCACCTCGTAGTGTTGAACTTTGTGTCAAATTTTATATTATATATATGTGTGTGTGTGTGTTTCTGCTATGAAGTATTGTAATTATTTACACTATTTATATTGTTCGAACTGTTGTCCCCTTGTTTACTCTCACATATTTCGTCCGGTGTACGCTTCGACTTTCTTCAGGTGACATTTTTTCAATTTCGAATCGAACACTTTATGTAGTCTGCTTTACCGGTGGTAGAGAAAAAGGATTAAATAAAAATCGAAGAAAAAAAAGCAAACGACATGACAAATATGTTTAGGCGTAAAGACGCAATACTTGAAAATCTCTGAAAGAATATTGTGATTTTCCAAGTATAGCTTAGATGCGGCACAAGGCCGAAAGTAGGGGGCACACAGTGAGAACCGAACTCACTATTCATGCATAACTGTTCTAGCGAGACAAGCTTGCTATACATTACACCGCCTCAAGATGCCCAATCTCTCTAAGAATATAATGCATGCCAATAGATACACTCTTATAAACTACAAAAATGATTTGATAATTCCTTTTGAAAACTAAAAACACATTGGTTAATTTATTTTCAGATTTTATATGCAAACGAAGAAAATAATCCGAACCCCTCAAAAAAAAAAAAGTAAAAATAAAGAAATTTCTTAGGACCACAACCAAACAAGCTTAAATGATGTGATAATATATAATTGTATGATATATATTATATAATACATGGAGTAAAATTTGTTGTGACGTATGCACACACTATTCTTCCTATTGCATTCTTGATGTTATCAATTATTTGCAGTTTCAAATCGTAGTCAATTAATGACTGTCTTCGTATCCTTGTATATATGCAAGCATACTAATTTTCTAAGCCTTGCTGAGATGTGGCACAAGGTCGAAAGTAACACCCAGTGATATATATATATATAGGTTTGCGTGTGTGAGCATGTGTATGTGTGTGCATACGCGCGTGATTGTGCGCATTTGTGCAACAATCTTACATTAGTGATAGTTTGTTTAAAGACAACAGATGACAAGATTTCATATCTTTAAGTGGCATTTGTTCTATACGTACATGATGACATGTCATTTGGATAAAATATGTATAAATAATTTCAAAAAGTTTAATGTCGTCTGCTTTCACCCATATTTCTAGTTATAATCAATAAAATGGAAAAGGAATTAATCATTTGTGTATATATATATATATATATATATATATATATATATATATATATATATATATATAATTTTTTAGATAATATTTATAATTTATATATAATATGCATATTATATTTATATTTCATATATATATATATATATATATATATATATATATATATTATGCACGCACGTTTATAATTATGTATTATGATAATATATAAATATATAATATACAATTCTGTTAATGACATTCGGAATATTTACATTTTATAAGGAAATTATTCAATTTATTGATTTTTGTATTAAACGATTATTAAAGGAACCCATCATATGATTTAAGTTTTATTAAATAAAATATGCAAAATTAGTCTTACAAGTATTGTGTGTAAACCAATGAATATCATTGTAATAAAAAATATGCCGAAAAAATCTTTAGAAAGGATTGAAATAAACACATAAAGCTTACGACATTATTCTAATAATGTGTAGCATTGCTTTTACGAACCAAATCTTCATAGATCCTGTTCTTCATGCTTCCGATGATGGCTTTATTGAACTCAGATGTCATGTCTTCCGAAGGTTTAAAAGGGGCGTTTTAGTACATAGACATGGTCATTCTGTCTTCCATTTGAGTAAACTTGCCTGGAAAAAGATACCCAGAAGCGTTTCCTAGGACATTCATATCGGAGATATTAACCAGTCGGTTCAAAACTAATTTCTTACGGTTCAAAAATGGTCCTGGTCGCTTTTATCATTATTAATATTCGCATTGTCCTACTGAACAGTTCAGTTTTCCCTGCATATTCGATGTTCGTTATCTTTCAGGAGTGATTGGCGAAAAAAATTAGCGCACTCTTGCGCCTCTTAACCACTTGTAAGTCTATCTTTTTCGCACCAGACATTGCACCCTATACTTCCTTCAAACTTTCTCTACTTGAAATGGATTCTAGAGGAAGGCTGAGGTCACTCCAGTAATAAATATCCATCCAGGCCATCGAGATTGGATTTTTTCATCAGAGAACAATACGGACTTCCATTCATGCTTCCAGTTTTGGTAGTCTTCAGTAAAGACCAATGTTCGTTCATTATGCATTTTCGGCAGCCGATGTCTTTGCTTTCTCCTATATATTTTTAGACTCGTTTTATGCTGATGTCGTCTTACCGTTTGATCAATTGCTTTAAAAGATCGTCTGCCTTTAATCTGATGCTGGACATGCCACAATTAAATTTGATTGTCTTCATAATCCTCCTTCTCTGATTGCTGAGGTTCTCCTTCCATAGTTTTTTTTTTTCAGGAGCTTTAAAAAATGGGTGGATAGCCTTTGCAACATTCCCAATTTATCATTATTTTGTCTCATAGAATATCCTTCTTCTTTATATGCACATATTTTACCACATTCATAATCTGTCAATTCTGTTCCTTTACACACTGAGAAAACAATTAAAGAAATATACTAATTGTCAAACATCAAATAAAATTTGAAATGAAAGCACATGAAACACTTAACTAATGAAATTATTCTTGTTGTTCCTAAAGATATAACCAGTTTTTTTTTCTTAAGTGCAATGAATAGCATCTGTGCAATTAGTAAAATCCTAGGAATACTTTTTTTTATATAAAAATTGACCAACAATACATATTTATAGCAAAATGACCAAAAATAATTCTTATAGCAAAGCGGACAACAATACCATTTATCTGTAGTTGAAGGTGTATAATTGCATTCAAGATTCGACATTAAATAACTGATAGAGGTTAATATGCCGCTAAACAAATTCAACCAATCAACGACACATAATAGTTTTAATATAATATATATTATATACGCGCATTGATGTAAGAATGTGTATCAAAAACAAACACTGAATCTCCTATTAAAATGCTGCAAAACAGAAAAAAGGCCCTAACTCAGGGAACCAATTTTCTAATGTTAATGAAATTTAGCACTACACTCGACAGGTGTCCAGCGTACATAATGTTCCTAAATCGTTTGAACTATTATGTATGGTTTGAGCTGCATCACTGGAACAGGCATATAATACATACATGCATACATACATACATACATACAAGATTAGAATTTTAGCATTATATTCATAGATTATATATATCAGGAAATTCAACAATTGTTTAATATATTTTCTGTTTATACTTTATTTTTATAGATACAATTTGTCGAAGTAAATGCTCTGTTTTTAATTAAACAAGATTATTTAAATTTATCGGCTTGAATATTTCGTAAAAATATGCATTCTCCGATAGAAATCGAACCTGTATTCCTATACGGAAAGCTTTGATCTGACGTGTTATACCATTCAGCTACACAGAAACGTCTGATTAGCAAAGTCCGCTGACTTCAAAACTTCTACAACGTTCTTGAAAATGTTACTTATGAAAGTTTATATAATTCGCCTGATATTTAATTTTGCAAATAATGACATTTAATTTTGCAAATAATGAATCATTCTGTTTTTTTTTTTATGTTGAGCTTTGTACAGAGTGAACATCTTTGTAAAAAACAGGTTCGTTTACATAAATTTAATAAACTTAAATCACATAAATGAAACTCATTCAGGTCCTTCTCGTTTATCCAGATGGATAAAAGTCCTAATATTTAATAAACTTAATCAAAACTTCATCCAACTGGCAGTAAATGATATCCAGATGGATGGAAGTCCTTGATTTGACATTGTTCTTCTCCAATCCCCACATACCTGGCAGTACCATGATATCCAGATGGATGGAATGACTTTGAGAAAAACAATCCCCACATACCTGGCAGTTTGATATCCAGATGGATGAAAGTCCTTGAGTTGACATTGTTCTGAAGCCAAGACAATCCCCACATACCTGGCAGTACCATGATATCCAGATGGATGGAAGTCCTTGACTTGACATTGTTCTGAAGCCAAGACAATCCCCACATACCTGGCAGTACCATGATATCCAGAGGGATGGAAGTCCTTGATTTGACATTGTTCTGAAGCCAAGACAATCCACACATACCTGGCAGTACCATGATATCCAGATGGATGGAAGTCCTTGACTTGACATTGTTCTGAAACCAAGACAATCCCCACATACCTGGCAGTACCATGATATCCAGATGGATGGAAGTCCTTGGATTTGACATTGTTCTGAACCCAAGACAATTTACATACCTGGCAGTACCATGATATCCAGATGGATGGAAGTCCTTGACTTGACATTGTTCTGAAGCCAAGACAATCCCCACATACCTGGCAGTACCATGATATCCAGATGGATGGAAGTCCTTGACTTGACATTGTTCTGAACCCAAGACAATCCCCACATACCTGGCAGTACCATGATATCCAGATGGATGGAAGTCCTTGACTTGACATTGTTCTGAACCCAAGACAATCCCTACATAAGTACCTTGATACTTGACATTGTTCTGAAGCCAAGACAATCCCCACATACCTGGCAGTACCATGATATCCAGATGGATGGAAGTCCTTGACTTGACATTGTCCAAGACATTGACAGTACCATGATATCAGATGGATGGAAGTCCTTGACTTGACATTGTTCTGAACCCAAGACAATCCCCACATACCTGGCAGTACCATGATATCCAGATGGATGGAAGTCCTTGACTTGACATTGTTCTGAAGCCAAGACAATCCCTACATACCTGGCAGTACCATGATATCCAGATGGATGGAAGTCCTTGACTTGACATTGTTCTGAAGCCAAGACAATCCCCACATACCTGGCAGTACCATGATATCCAGATGGATGGAAGTCCTTGACTTGACATTGTTCTGAAGCCAAGACAATCCCAGTACCATGATATCTAGATGGATAGTCCTTGATTTGATATTGTTCAGTACCATGATATCCAGATGGATGGAAGTCCTTGACTTGACATTGTTCTGAAGCCAAGACAATCCCCATGATACATACCTGGCAGTACCATGATATCCAGATGGATGGAAGTCCTGACTTGACATTGTTCTGAAGCCAAGACAATCCCCACATACCTGGCAGTACCATGATATCCAGATGGATGGAAGTCCTGACTTGACATTGTTCTGAAGCCAAGACAATCCCATGATACATACCTGGCAGTACCATGATATCCAGATGGATGGAAGTCCTTGACTTGACATTGTTCTGAAGCCAAGACAATCCCTACATACCTGGCAGTACCATGATATCCAGATGGATGGAAGTCCTTGACTTGACATTGTTCTGAAGCCAAGACAATCCCTACATACCTGGCAGTACCATGATATCCAGATGGATGGAAGTCCTTGACTTGACATTGTTCTGAAGCCAAGACAATCCCTTTACATACCTGGCAGTACCATGATATCCAGATGGATGGAAGTCCTTGACTTGACATTGTTCTGAAGCCAAGACAATCCCCACATACCTGGCAGTACCATGATATCCAGATGGATGGAAGTCCTTGACTTGACATTGTTCTGAAGCCAAGACAATCCCCACATACCTGGCAGTACCATGATATCCAGATGGATGGAAGTCCTTGACTTGACATTGTTCTGAAGCCAAGACAATCCCCCACATACCTGGCAGTACCATGATATCCAGATGGATGGAAGTCCTTGACTTGACATTGTTCTGAAGCCAAGACAATCCCTACATACCTGGCAGTACCATGATATCCAGATGGATGGAAGTCCTTGACTTGACATTGTTCTGAAGCCAAGACAATCCCTACATACCTGGCAGTACCATGATATCCAGATGGATGGAAGTCCTTGACTGATGACATTGTTCTGAAGCCAAGACAATCCCTACATACCTGGCAGTACCATGATATCCAGATGGATGGAAGTCCTTGACTTGACATTGTTCTGAAGCCAAGACAATCATACCCAGTACATGATATCCAGATGGATGGAAGTCCTTGACTTGACATTGTTCTGAAGCCAAGACAATCCCCACATACCTGGCAGTACCATGATATCCAGATGGATGGAAGTCCTTGACTTGACATTGTTCTGAAGCCAAGACAATCCCTACATACCTGGCAGTACCATGATATCCAGATGGATGGAAGTCCTTGACTTGACATTGTTCTGAAGCCAAGACAATCCCCACATACCTGGCAGTACCATGATATCCAGATGGATGGAAGTCCTTGACTTGACATTGTTCTGAAGCCAAGACAATCCCTACATACCTGGCAGTACCATGATATCCAGATGGATGGAAGTCCTTGACTTGACATTGTTCTGAAGCCAAGACAATCCCACATACCTGGCAGTACCATGATATCCAGATGGATGGAAGTCCTTGACTTGACATTGTTCTGAACCCAAGACAATCCCCACATAAGTACCATGATATCCAGATGGATGGAAGTCCTTGACTTGACATTGTTCTGAAGCCAAGACAATCCCACATACCTGGCAGTCATGATATCCAGATGGATGGAAGTCCTTGACTTGACATTGTTCTGAAGCCAAGACAATACATACCTGGCAGTACCATGATATCCAGATGGATGGAAGTCCTTGACTTGACATTGTTCTGAAGCCAAGACAATCCCTACATACCTGGCAGTACCATGATATCCAGATGGATGGAAGTCCTTGACTTGACATTGTTCTGAAGCCAAGACAATCCCTACATACCTGGCAGTACCATGATATCCAGATGGATGGAAGTCCTTGACTTGACATTGTTCTGAAGCCAAGACAATCCCTACATACCTGGCAGTACCATGATATCCAGATGGATGGAAGTCCTTGACTTGACATTGTTCTGAACCCAAGACAATCCTTTACATACCTGGCAGTACCATGATATCCAGATGGATGGAAGTCCTGACTTGACATTGTTCTGAAGCCAAGACAATCCCTACATACCTGGCAGTACCATGATATCCAGATGGATGGAAGTCCTTGACTTGACATTGTTCTGAAGCCAAGACAATCCCTACATACCTGGCAGTACCATGATATCCAGATGGATGGAAGTCCTGACTTGACATTGTTCTGAAGTCCAAGACAAGAATCCCCACATACCTGGCAGTACCATGATATCCAGATGGATGGAAGTCCTTGATTTGACATTGTTCTGAAGCCAAGACAATCCCCTACATACCTGGCAGTACCATGATATCCAGATGGATGGAAGTCCTTGACTTTGACATTGTTCTGAAGCCAAGACAATCCCCCCACATACCTGGCAGTACCATGATATCCAGATGGATGGAAGTCCTTGACTTGACATTGTTCTGAAGCCAAGACAATCCCCACATACCTGGCAGTACCATGATATCCAGATGGATGGAAGTCCTTGACTTGACATTGTTCTGAAGCCAAGACAATCCCCCACATACCTGGCAGTACCATGATATCCAGATGGATGGAAGTCCTTGACTTGACATTGTTCTGAAGCCAAGACAATCCCCACATACCTGGCAGTACCATGATATCCAGATGGATGGAAGTCCTTGACTTGACATTGTTCTGAAGCCAAGACAATCCCCACATACCTGGCAGTACCATGATATCCAGATGGATGGAAGTCCTTGACTTGACATTGTTCTGAACCAAGACAATCCCCACATACCTGGCAGTACCATGATATCCAGATGGATGGAAGTCCTTGACTTGACATTGTTCTGAAGCCAAGACAATCCCCACATACCTGGCAGTACCATGATATCCAGATGGATGGAAGTCCTTGACTTGACATTGTTCTGAAGACCAAGACAATCCCCACATACCTGGCAGTACCATGATATCCAGATGGATGGTGACTTGACATTGTTCTGAAGCCAAGACAATCCCTACATACCTGGCAGTACCATGATATCCAGATGGATGGAAGTCCTTGACTTGACATTGTTCTGAAGCCAAGACAATCCCCACCAGTACCATGATATCCAGATGGATGGAAGTCCTTGACTTGACATTGTTCTGAAGCCAAGACAATCCCACATACCTGGCAGTACCATGATATCCAGATGGATGGAAGTCCTTGACTTGACATTGTTCTGAAGCCAAGACAATCCCCACATACCTGGCAGTACCATGATATCCAGATGGATGGAAGTCCAGATGACTTGACATTGTTCTGAAGCCAAGACAATCCCCACATACCTGGCAGTACCATGATATCCAGATGGATGGAAGTCCTTGACTTGACATTGTTCTGAAGCCAAGACAATCCTACATACCTACCTGGCAGTACCATGATATCCAGATGGATGGAAGTCCTTGACTTGACATTGTTCTGAAGCCAAGACAATCCCCACATACCTGGCAGTACCATGATATCCAGATGGATGGAAGTCCTTGACTTGACATTGTTCTGAAGCCAAGACAATACCCACATACCTGGCAGTACCATGATATCCAGATGGATGGAAGTGGATTGACTTGACATTGTTCTGAAGCCAAGACAATCCCTCACATACCTGGCAGTACCATGATATCCAGATGGATGGAAGTCCTTGACTTGACATTGTTCTGAAGCCAAGACAATCCCCACATACCTGGCAGTACCATGATATCCAGATGGATGGAAGTCCTTGACTTGACATTGTTCTGAAGCCAAGACAATCCCTACATACCTGGCAGTACCATGATATCCAGATGGATGGAAGTCCTTGACTTGACATTGTTCTGAAGCCAAGACAATCCCCACATACCTGGCAGTACCATGATATCCAGATGGATGGAAGTCTTTGACTTGACATTGTTCTGAAGCCAAGACAATCCCCACATACCTGGCAGTACCATGATATCCAGATGGATGGAAGTCCTTGACTTGACATTGTTCTGAAGCCAAGACAATCCCCACATACCTGGCAGTAAAATGGATATCCAGATGGATGGAAGTCCTTGACTTGACATTGTTCTGAAGCCAAGACAATCCCCACATACCTGGCAGTACCATGATATCCAGATGGATGGAAGTCCTTGACTGACATTGTTCTGAAGCCAAGACAATCCCTACATACCTGGCAGTACCATGATATCCAGATGGATGGAAGTCCTTGACTTGACATTGTTCTGAAGCCAAGACAATCCCTACATACCTGGCAGTACCATGATATCCAGATGGATGGAAGTCCTGACTTGACATTGTTCTGAAGCCAAGACAATCCCCACATACCTGGTGCAGTACCATGATATCCAGATGATGATGGAAGTCCTTGAATTGACATTGTTCTGAAGCCAAGACAATCCCTACATACCTGGGCAGTACCATGATATCCAGATGGATGGAAGTCCTTGACTTGACATTGTTCTGAAGCCAAGACACCCCACATACCCGGCAGCAGTACCATGATATCCAGATGGATGGAAGTCCTTGACTTGACATTGTTCTGAAGCCAAGACAATCCCCACATACCTGGCAGTACCCATGATATCCAGATGACTAGTCCTTGACTTGGACATTGTTCTGAACCAAGACAATCCCCTTTAACATACCTGGCAGTACCATGATATCCAGATGGATGGAAGTCCTTGACTTGACATTGTTCTGAAGCCAAGACAATCCCACATACCTGGCAGTACCATGATATCCAGATGGATGGAAGTCCTTGACTTGACATTGTTCTGAAGCCAAGACAATCCCCCCTGGTGGTACCATGATATCCAGATGGATGGAAGTCTTGACTTGACATTGATGAATCAAAGATCCCACATACCTGGCAGTACCATGATATCCAGATGGATGGAAGTCTTGACTTGACATTGTTCTGAACCCAAGACAATCCTCACATACCTGGCAGTACCATGATATCCAGATGGATGGAAGTCCTGATTTGACATTGTTCTGAAGCCAAGACAATCCCCACATACCTGGCAGTACCATGATATCCAGATGGATGGAAGTCCTTGATTTGACATTGTTCTGAAGCCAAGACAATCCCCACATACCAGGCAGTACCATGATATCCAGATGGATGGAAGTCCTTGACTTGACATTGTTCTGAAGCCAAGACAAATCCCCACATACCTGGCAGTACCATGATATCCAGATGGATGGAAGTCCTTGACTTGACATTGTTACCTGGCAGAACCAAGACAATCCCCACATACCTGGCAGTACCATGATATCCAGATGGATGGAAGTCCTTGACTTGACATTGTTCTTGACATTGATATTCAGATGGATGGAAGTCCTTGATTTGGACATTGTTCTGAACAATCCCCACATACCTGGCAGTACCATGATATCCAGATGGATGGAAGTCCTTGACTTGACATTGTTCTGAAGCCAAGACAATCCCCACATACCTGGCAGTACCAGGATATCCAGATGGATGGAAGTCCTTGATTTGACATTGTTCTGAAGCCAAGACAATCCCTACATGCCTGGCAGTACCATGATATCGGATGGATGGAAGTCCTTGGACTTGACATTGAAGCCAAGACAATCCCCACATACCTGGCAGTACCATGATGATATCCAGATGGATGGAAGTCCTTGATTTGACATTGTTCTGAAGCCAAGACAATCCCCACATACCTGGCAGTACCATGATATCTAGATGGATGGAAGTCCTTGACTTGACATTGTTCTGAACCAAGACAATCCCTACATACCTGGCAGTACCATGATATCCAGATGGATGGAAGTCCTTGACTTGACATTGTTCTGAAGCCAAGACAATCCCCACATACCTGGCAGTACCAGGATATCAGATGGATGGAAGTCTTTGACTTGACATTGTTCTGAAGCCAAGACAATCCCTACATACCTGGCAGTACCATGATATCCAGATGGATGGAAGTCCTTGACATTGTTTGAAGCCAAGACATACCTTGATATCCAGGATGGATGAAGTCCTGAATTGAAGACAATCCCACATACCTGGCAGTACCATGATATCCAGATGGATGGAAGTCCTTGACTTGACATTGTTCTGAAGATATCCAAGACAATCCCTACATACCTGGCAGTACCATGATATCTAGATGGATGGAAGTCCTTGACTTGACATTGTTCTGAACCCAAGACAATCCCCACATACCTGGCAGTACCATGATATCCCAGATGGATGGAAGTCCTTGACTTGACATTGTTCTGAACCCAAGACACAATCCCACATACCTGGCAGTACCATGATATCCAGATGGATGGAAGTCCTTGACTTGACATTGTTCTGAAGCCAAGACAATCCACACATACCTGGCAGTACCATGATATCCAGATGGATGGAAGTCCTTGAATTGACATTGTTCTGAACCCAAGACAATCCCCACATACCTGGCAGTACCATGATATCCAGATGGATGGAAGTCCTTGACTTGACATTGTTCTGAAGCCAAGACAATCCCTACATACCTGGCAGTACCATGATATCCAGATGGATGAAAGTCCTTGATTTGACATTGTTCTAAGCCAAGACAATCCCCACATACCTGGCAGTACCATGATATCCAGATGGATGGAAGTCCTTGACTTGACATTGTTCTGAAGCCAAGACAATCCCCACATACCTGGCAGCACCATGATATCCAGATGGATGGAAGTCCTGAAGCCTGACATACCTGGCAGTACCATATCCAGATGGAATCACATTACCTGGCAGTAACATACCTGGCAGATGATATCAGATGGATGGAAGTCCTTGATTGACATTGTTCTGAAGCCAAGACAAACCCCCCACATACCGGGCAGTACCATGATATCCAGATGGATGGAAGTCCTGATTTGACATTGCCCCAGCCAAGACAATTCTGAAGACATCCAAGACAATCGACAATCCCTCACATACCTGGCAGTACCATGATATCCAAATGGATGGAAGTTCTTGACTTGACATTGTTCTGAACCCAAGACAATCCCTTACATACCTGGCAGTACCATGATATCCAGATGGATGGAAGTCCTGACTTGACATTGTTCTGAACCACACCAATCCCAACATACCTGGCAGTACCATGATATCCAGATGGATGGAAGTCCTGACTTGACATTGTTCTGAAGCCAAGACAATCCCCACATACCTGGCAGTACCATGATATCCAGATGGATGGAAGTCCTGACTTGACATTGTTCTGAAGCCAAGACAATCCACATACCTGGCAGTACCATGATATCCAGATGGATGGAAGTCCTTGATTTGACATTGTTCTGAAGCCAAGACAATCCCTACATACCTGGCAGTACCATGATATCCATGGATGGATGAACCCAAGTCCATGATATTGACTTGACATTGTTCTGAAGCCAAGACAATCCCTACATACCTGGCAGTACCATGATATCCAGATGGATGGAAGTCCTTGACTTGACATTGTTCTGAAGCCAAGACAATCCCTACATGCC
Organism: Acanthosepion pharaonis; assembly: GCA_903632075.3. NCBI lineage: Eukaryota > Metazoa > Mollusca > Cephalopoda > Sepiida > Sepiidae > Acanthosepion > Acanthosepion pharaonis. Next base: position 855,049 of record CAHIKZ030000073.1, read on the forward strand.
TGGCATACCTGACTTGACATTGTTGGAACCCAAGACAACCCCACATACCTGGCAGTACCATGATATCCAGATGGATGGAAGTCCTTGACTTGACATTGTTCTGAAGCCAGACAACCCCACATACCTGGCAGTACCATGATATCCAGATGGATGGAAGTCCTGACTTGACATTGTTCTGGCCAAGACAATCCCCACATACCTGGCAGTACCATGATGGATATCCAGACATTGTTCTGAAGCCAAGTCCCCACATACCTGGAGTACCCATACATTGACAGAATTGTTCTGAAGCCAAGACAATCCCCACATACCTGGCAGTACCATGATATCCAGATGGATGGAAGTCCTGATTGACATTGACAATCCCTCTGAAGTAATGATACAGATGGATGGAAGTCCTGACATGACCTGAAGCCAAGGTCCCTACATACCTGGCAGTACCATGATATCCAGATGGATGGAAGTCCTGACTTGACATTGTTCTGAAGCCAAGACAATCCCCACATACCTGGCAGTACCATGATATCCAGATGGATGGAAGTCCTGACTTGACATTGTTCTGGCCAAGACAATCCCCCACATACCAGTACTTCCACATGATATCCAGATGGATGAAGTCTTGACTTAACATTGTTCTGAAGCCAAGACAATCCCCACATACCTGGCAGTACCATGATATCAGATGGATGGAAGTCCTGAAGCCAAGACATCACTTGACTTGGCATTGTTCCAGATGGATGGGAAGCCCTGACTTGACATTGTTCTAAAGACATGAATCCAGATGGATGGAACCTGACATTGTTCCATGTACCATGATATCCAGATGGATGGAAGTCCTTGACTTGACATTGTTCTGAAGCCAAGACAATCACATACCTGGCAGTACCATGATATCCAGATGGATGGAAGTCCTGACTTGACATTGTTCTGAAGCCAAGACAATCCCCAAGACAATCCCCACATACCTGAAGCCAAGACAATCCCCACATACCTGTGCAGTACCATGATATCCAGATGGATGGAAGTCCTGACTGACATTGTTCTGAAGCCAAGACAATCCCTACATACCTGGCAGTACATGATATCCCAGATGGATGGAAGTCCTTGAGTACCATGATACATTGTTCTGAATTGCTGAAGACAATCCTACATACCTGGCAGTACCATGATATCCAGATGGATGGAAGTCCTGATTTGACATTGTTCTTCTGAATAAGACAATCCCTACATACCTGGGAAGTCCTGATTTGGACATTGTACCATGATATCCAGATGGATGGAAGTCCTGATTTGACATTGTTCTGAAGCCAAGACAATCCCCACATACCTGGCAGTACCATGATATCCAGATGGATGGAAGTCCTTGACTTGACATTTTGTTCTGAAGCCAAGACAATCCCCACATACCGGCAGTACCAGTATCCATGATATCCAGATGGAAGCCAAGTCCCTGACTTGACATTGTTCCTGAACCCTGAAGACAATCCTACATACCCTGGCAGTACCATGATATCCAGATGGATGGAAGTCCTTGACTTTTTTTGACATTGTTCTGAAGCCAAGACAATCCTCACATACCTGGCATTACCATGATAGTCCAGATGGATGGAAGATCCTGACTGACATTGTTCTGAATCCTGGCAGCACCAGATATCCAGTCCTTGATCCTGAAGCCAAGACAATCCCACATACCTGGCAGTACCACATGATATCCAGATGGATGGAAGTCCTTGAATTGACGCATTGTTCTGCAAGCCAAGACAATCCCCCATACCTGGCAGTACCATGATATCCAGATGGATGGAAGTCCTTGACTTGACATTGTTCTGAAGCCAAGACAATCCCCACATACCTGGCAGTACCATGATATCCAGATGGATGGAACCATGTCCAGATGGATGGAAGTCCTTGACATTGTTCTGAAGCCAAGACAATCCCCACATACCTGGGCAGTACCATGATATCCAGATGATGGAAGTCCTTGACTTGACATTGTTCTGAAGCCAGACAATCCCTACATACCTGGCAGTACCATGATATCCAGATGGATGGAAGTCCTGACTTGACTTGACATTGTTCAGATGATGGTAAAGTCCTTGACTTACATTGAAGCCAAGACAATCCCCACATACCTGGCAGTACCATGATATCCAGATGGATGGAAGTCCTTGACTTGACATTGTTCTGAAGCCAAGACAATCCCCACATACCTGGCAGTACCATGATATCCAGATGATGGAAGTCCTTGACTTGACATTGTTCTGAACCAAGACAATCCCCACATACCTGGCAGTACCATGATATCCAGATGGATGAAGTCCTTGACTTGACATTGTTCTGAACCCAAGACAATCCCAACATACCTGGCAGTACCATGATATCCAGATGGATGGAAGTCCTGACTTGACATTGTTCTGAAGCCAAGACAATCCCCATGCCTGGCAGTACCATATATCCAGATGGATGGAAGTCATTGACTTGACATTGTTTGAACCCAAGACAATCCCCACATACCTGGCAGTACCATGATATCCAGATGGATGGAAGTCCTGAATTGACATTGGACATACCATGATATCCAGATGGATGAACTTGACATTGTTCTAGACAATCCCCACATACCTGGGCAGTACCATGATATCCAGATGGATGAAGTCCTGACTCTGACATTGTTCTGGAAGCCAAGACAATCCCCCACATACCATGATATCCAGGCCCATGATATACAGATGGATGGAAATCCTTGACTCTGACATTGTTCCAGATGGAAGCCCTGAAGACAATCCCATGACACCATACCTGGCAGTACCATGATATCCAGATGGATGGAAGTCCTTGTCTTGACATTGTTCTTTGAAGCCAAGACAATCCCCACATACCTGGCAGTACCATGATATCCAGATGGATGGAAGTCCTGACTTGACATTTTCTGAAGCCAAGACACCCTCATACCTGTGGAACCACATATTCAGATGGATGGAAGTCCTTGATGACATTGTTCTGAAGCCAAGACAATCCCTACATATCTGGCAGCACCATGATATCAGATGGATGGAAGCCTTGACTTGACACATTGTTCTGAAGCCGCACAATCCCCCACATACCTGGCAAAACCATGATATCCAGATGGATGGAAGTCCTTGACTTGACATTGTTCTGAAGCCAAGACAATCCCCACATACCTGGCAGTACCATGATATCCAGATGGATGAAGTCCTGATTTGACATTGTTCTGAAGCCAAGACACTCCCCACATACCTGGCAGTACCATGATATCCAGATGATGGAAGTCCTGACTTGACATTGTTCTGAAGCCAAGACAACTCCCCACATACCTGGCAGTACCATGATATCCAGATGGATGGAAGTCCTGACTTGACATTGTTCTGAAGCCAAGACATCCCACAGCTACCTGGCAGTACCATGATATCCAGATGGATGGAAGTCCTGGACTCTGACATTGTTGTTGAACCCAAGACAATCCCCACATACCTTGGCAGTACCATGATATCCAGATGGATGGAAGCTGACTTGACATTGTTCTTAGCCAAGACAATCCCCACATGCCTGGCAGTACCATGATATCCAGATGGATGGAAGTCCTGACTTGACATTGTTCTGAACCCAAGACAATCCCCATACCTGCAGTACCATGATATCCAGATGGATGGAAGTCCTGATTGACATTGTTCTGGAACCCAAGACAATCCCCACATACTCAGCAGTACCCATGATATCCAGATGGATGGAAGTCCTGACTTGACATTGTTCTGAAGCCAAGACAATCCCCACATACCTGGTGCAGTACCATGATATCCAGATGGATGGAAGTCCTTGACTTGACATTGTTCTGGAAGCCAAGACAATCCCACATACCTGGCAGTACCATGATATTCAGATGGATGGAAGTCCTTGATTTGACATTGTTCTGAAGCCAAGACAATCCCTTACATACCTGGCAGTACCATGATATCCAGATGGATGGAAGTCCTTGAATTGACATTGTCTGAAGCCAAGATAATCCCCTACATACCTGCGGCAGTACCATGATATCCAGATGACTTGACAGGGAATGATATCCAGATTGGATGGAAGTCCTGACTTGACATTGTTCTGAAGCCAAGACAATCCCTGGTCATATACCTGAATTTAACCCAAGCAGTACATGATATCCAGATGGATGGAAGTCCTGTTGAAAGTCTGGCAGTACCATGATATCTAGCGGATGGAAGCCTGGACTTGACATTGTTCTTAGCTAAGACAATCCCCACATACCTGGCAGTACCATGATATCCAGATGATGGAAGTCCTGATTTGACATTGCTGACAATCCAGCTGGCAGTAACATGAATCCCCACATACCTTTTGGCAGTGCCCCATGATATCCAGATGGATGGAAGTTTTTGACTTGACATTGTTCTGAAGCCAAGACAACTCCCCACATACCAAGGCAGTACCATGATATCCAGATGGATGGAAGTCCTTGACTTGACATTGTTCTGAAGCCAAGATGGAATCCCCACATACCTGAAGCCAAGACAATCCCATGATACCTGGCAGCACCAAGATCCCCACATCCAGATGGATGGAAGTCCTGACTTGACATTGTTCTGGAAGCCAAGACAATCCCCCTACATACCTGGCAGTACCATGATATCCAGATGGATGGAAGTCCTGACTTGACATTGTTCCCTGAAGCCAAGACAATCCCCACATACCTGGCAGTACCATGATATCCAGATGGATGGAAGTCCTTGACGACATTGTTCTGAAGCCAAGACAATCCCCCACATACCTGGCAGTACCCAGATATCCAGATGGATGGAAGTCCTTGACTTGACATTGTTCTTGAAGCCAAGACAATCCCCACATACCTGGCAAGTACCATGATATCCAGATGGATGGAAGTCCTGACTTGACATTGTTCTGAAGCCAAGACAATCCCCACATAAATTGGCAAGTACCGTGATATCCAGATGATGGAAGTCCTTGACTTGACATTGTTCTGAAGCCAAGACATCCTCACATACCTGGCAGTACCCATGATATCCAGATGGATGGAAGAACCTGAATCCCCCCAAGACAATCCCCACATACTGGCAGTACCATGATATCCAGATGGATGGAAGTCCTTGATTTGACATTGTTCCTGAAGCCAAGACAATCCCCACATACCTGGCAGTACCATGATATCCAGATGGATGGAAGTCCTGATTGACATTGTTCTGAAGCCAAGACAATCCACACATACCTGGCAGTACCATGATGATATCCAGATGACCTGGGAAGTCCTGGAATTTGACATTGTTCTGAAGCCAAGATATCTACATACCTGGCAGTACCATGATATCCAGATGGATGGAAGTCCTTGACTCTGACATTGTTCTGAAGCCAAGACAATCCCCACATACCTGGCAGTACCATGATATCCAGATGGATGAAAGTCCTTGAGCTGACATTTTCTGAAGCCAAGACAATCCCCACATACCTGGCAGTACCATGATATCCAGATGGATGGAAGTCCTGACTTGACATTGTCTCTGAAGCCAAGACAATCCCCACATATCTGGCAGTACCATGATATCCAGATGGATGGAAGTCCTTGACTGATGGCCTAGACAATCCCACATACCTGGCAGTACCATGATATCCAGATGGATAGAAGTCCTTGACTTGAATTGTCCAACACAATCCCCACATACCTGGCAAAACCATGATATCCAGATGGACGGAAGTCCTTGACTTGACATTGTTCTGAAGCCAAGACAATCCCTACATACCTGGCAGTGCCATGATATCCAGATGGATGGAAGTCCCTTGACTTGACATTGTTCTGGCCAAGAGGGTCCCTACATACCTGGCAGTACCATGATATCCAGATGGATGGGAAGTCCTTGACTTGACATTGTTCTGGAAGCCAAGACAATCCCCACATACCTGGCAGTACCATGATATCCAGATGGATGGAAGTCCTGACTTGACATTGTTCTGAACCCAAGACAATCCCCAGATATCCAGATGGAGGAAGTCCGGCAGTACCATGATATCCAGATGGATGGAAGTCCTGACTTGACATTGTTCTGAAGCCAAGACAACCTTCTACACCTGGCAGTACCATGATATCCAGATGGATGGAAGTCCCTGACTTGACATTGTTCTCTGAACCCAAGACAATCCCCACATACCTGGCAAGTACCATGATATCCAGATGGATGGAAGTCCTTGACTTGACATTGTTCTGAACCCAAGACAACCCCACATACCTGGCAGCACCTTAAGGATATCCAGATGGATGGAAGTCCTTGACTTGACATTGTTCTGAAGCCAAGACAATCCCCACATACCTGGCAGTACCATGATATCCAGATGGATAAAGTCCTTGACTTGACATTGTTCTGAAGCCAAGACAATTTCACATACCTGGCAGTACCATGATATCCAGATGGATGGAAGTCCTGATTTGACATTGTTCTGAAGCCAAGACAATCCCCACATACCTGGCAGTACCATGATATCCAGATGGATGGAAGTCCTGACTTGACATTGTTCTGAAGCCAAGACAATCCCCACATACCTGGCAGTACCATGATATCCAGATGGATGTAGTCCTGACTTGACATTGTTCTGAAGCCAAGACAACCCCACATACCTGGCAGTACCATGATATCCAGATGGATGGAAGTCCCTTGACTTGACATTGTTCTGAAGCCAAGACAATCCCACATACCTGGCAGTACCATGATATCCAGATGGATGGAAGTCCTGAGTTGACATTGTTTGAAGCCAAGACAATCCCCACATACCTGGCAGTACCATGATATCCAGATGGATGGAAGTCCTGATTCTGACATTGTTCTGAAGCCAAGACAACCCCACATACCTGGCAGTACCATGATATCCAGATGGATGGAAGTCCTGACTTGACATTGTTCTGGAAGCCAAGACAATCCCTACTACCCTGGCAGTACTATTATATCCAGATGGATGGAAGTTTTGACTGACATTGTTCTGAAGCCAAGACAATCCCTTACATACCTGGCAGTACCATGATCCATCCAGATGAAAGTCCCGGACTGGACATTGTTCTGAACCCAAGACAATCCCTACACTGCAGTACCCATGATATCCAGATGGATGGAAGTCCTTGAATTGACATTGTTCTGAAGCCAAGACAACCCTACATACCCGGCAGTACCATGATATCCAGATGGATGGAAGTCCTTGACTTGACATTGTTTCTAGCCAAGACAATCCCCACACATACCAAAGTGCCCATGATATCTAGATGGATGGAAGTCCTTGATTTGACATTGTCGAACCCAAGACAATCCCTACACATACCTGGCAGTACCATGATATCCAGATGGATGGAAGTCCTGAGCTGACATTGTTCTGAAGCCAAGACAATCCCCACATACCTGGCAGCACCATGATATCCAGATGGATGGAAGTCCTGACTTGACATTGTTCTGAAGACAACCAAGACAATCCCCCATGGATACCTTGATTTGGCAGTGAAGCCAAGACAATCCATACCTGGGTACCATGGAAGATGGATGGAAGTCTTGACATTGTTCTTAGCCAAGACAATCCCCTACATACCTGGCAGTACCATGATATCCAGATGGATGGAAGTCCTTGACTTTGACATTGTTCTGAAGCCAAGACAATCCCCACATACCTCAAGTACACCCATGATATCCAGATGATGGAAGTCCTTGACTTGACATTTGTTCTGAAGCCAAGACAATCACATACCAGGCAGTAACATGATATCCAGATGGATGGAAGTCTTGACGGACATTGTTCTGAAGCCAAGACAATCCCCCATATTCTTGCAGCACCATGATATCCAGATGGATGGAAGTCCTTGAGTTGACATTGTTCTTGAATCCAAGACAATCCCTACATACCTTGCAGTACCATGATATCCAGATGGATGGAAGTCCTGACTTGACATTGTTCTGAAGCCAAGACAATCCCCACATACCTGCAGTACCATGATATCCAGATGGATGGAAGTCCTGACTTGACATTGTTCTTAGCCAAGACAATCCCCACATACCCGGCAGTACCATGATATCCAGATGATGGAAGTCCTGATGATTGTTCAGCCAAGATGGATGGAAGTCCATGATACAGATGATGACATTGTTCTGAAGCCAAGACAATCCCCACATACCTTTTGGCAGTACCATGATATCCAGATGGATGGAAGTCCTGACTTGACATTGTTCTGAAGCCAAGACAATCCCCACATACCTCCAGGCAGTAACAATATATCCAGATGGATGGAAGTCCTTGACTTGACATTGTTCTGAAGCCAAGACAATCCCCACATACCTGGCAGTACCATGATATCCAGATGATGGAAGTCCTTGATTTGGACATTTTCTGTAGCCAAGACAATCCCCACATACCTGCGCAGTACCATGATATCCAGATGGATGGAAGTCCTTGATTTGACATTGTTCTGAAGCCAAGATAATCCACACATACCTGCAGAAACCATGATATCCAGATGGATGGAAGTCCTGATTTGTTCTGAAGCCAAGACAATCCCCACATATTGGCAGTACCATGATATCCAGATGGATGGAAGTCCTGACTTGACATTGTTCTGAAGCCAAGACAATCCCCACATACCTGGCAGTACCATGATATCCAGATGGATGGGAAGTCCTTGACTCAACATTGTTCTGAAGCCAAGACAATTTCACATACCTGGCAGTACCATGATATCCAGATGGATGGAAGTCCTTGACTTGACATTGTTCTGAAGCACAAGACAATCCCACATACACCTGGCAGTACCATGGATATCCAGATGGATGGAAGTCCTGACTTGACATTGTTCTGAAGTCAAGACAATCCCTACATACCTGGCAGTACCATGATATCCAGATGGATGGAAGTCCTGACTTGACATTGTCTGAAGCCAAGACAATCCCACATACCTGGCAGTACCATGATATCCAGATGGATGGAAGTCCTGACTTGACATTGTTCTGAACCCAAGACAATCCCCACATACCTGGCAGTACCATGATATCCAGATGGATGGAAGTCCTTGACTTGACATTGTTCTGAGTCAAGAACCCCCACATACCTGGCAGTGCACCATGATATCCAGATGGATGGAAGTCCTTGAGTTGACATTGTTCTTGAAGCCAAGACAATCCCACATACCTGGCAGTACCATGATATCCAGATGGATGGAAGTCCTTGACTTGATTGTTCCCAGCTAAGACAATCCCCACATACCTGGCAGTACCATGATATCCAGATGGATGGAAGTCCTTGACTTGACATTGTTCTGAACCCAAGACAATCCCCTACATACCTGGCAGTACCATGATATCCAGATGGATTTAAGTCCCTGATTTGGACAATATTGTTCTAGCCTTGACAATCCCCACATACTCCGGCAAAACCATGATATCCAGATGGATAGTTCTCACTTGGATATTGTCAGTTAAGACAACTTTGCATACCTGGCAAAACATTATTCTGAAGCCAAGACAAGACATCCCCACATACCTGGCAGTACCCATGATATCCAGATGGATGGAAGTCCCAGTTGACATTGTTCTAGCCAAGACAATCCCCCACATACCTGGCAGCACCATGATATCCAGATGGATGGAAGTCCTGACTTGACATTGTTCTGAAGCCAAGACAATCCCTTGCCATACCTGGCAGTACCATGATGATATCCAGATGGATGGAAGTCCTTGACTTGACATGCTCTGAAGCCAAGACAATCCCCACATACCTGGCAGCACCATGATATCCAGATGGATGGAAGTCCTTGACTTGACATTGTTCTTGAACCCAAGACAATCCCCACATACCTGGCAGTACCATGATATCCAGATTGATGGAAGTCCTGACTTGACATTGTTCTGAAGCCAAGACAATCCCTACATACCTGGCAGTACCCATGATATCTAGATGGATGGAAGTCCTTGACTTGACATTGTTCTGCTAAGACAATCCCCACATACCTGGCAGTACCATGATATCCAGATGGATGGAAGTCTGACATTGTTCTGAACCCAAGACAATCCCCACATACCCGGCAGCACCATGACATCTAGATGAGTCCCAAGACAAGACAACCCACATACCTGGCAGTACCATGATATCCAGATGGATGGAAGTCCTGACTTGACATTGTTCTGAAGCCAAGACAATCCCCGCCACCTGGCAGTTCATGACATCCAGATGGATGGAAGTCTTGACTTGACATTGTTCTGAAGCCGAGACAATCCCCACATACCTGGCAGTACCATGATAGTCCCAGACATTGTTTGAAGCTAAGACAACCTCAGTCCTTGACATGATATTGATACTTGACATTGTTCTGAAGCCAAGACAATCCCTACATACCTGGCAGTACCATGATATCCAGATGGATGGAAGTCCTTGACTTGACATTGTTCTGGCCAAGACATCCCCATATACCTGGTGCAGTACCCATGATATCCAGATGTATGGAAGTCCTGACTTGACATTGTTCTGCCAAGACAACTCATATACCTGGTGGTACTAATGATCCGATGGATGGAAGTCCTGACTCTGACATTGTTCTGAAGCTAAGACAATCCCCTACATACCTGGCAGTACCATGATATCCAGATGGATGGAAGTACTTTGATTGGGATTGTTCTAGCCAAGACAATCCCCACATACCTGGCAGTACCATGATACGATGGATGGAAGTCCTGACTTGACATGGTTCTTGAAAGCTAAGACAATCCCGCTTATTACCTGGCAGTACCATGATATCCAGATGGATGGAAGTCCTTGACTTGACATTGTTCTGAAGCCAAGACAATCCCTACATACCTGGCAGTACCATGATATCCAGATGGATGGAAGTCCTGACTTGACATTGTTCTGAAGCCAAGACAATCCCCACATACCTGGCAGTACCATGATATCCAGATGGATGGAAGTCCTTGACTTGACATTGTTCTGAAGCCAAGACAATCCCATGATACATACCTGGCAGTACCATGATATCCAGATGGATGGAAGTCCTTGACTTGACATTGTTCTGAACCCAAGACAATCCCCCCTACATACCTGGCAGTACCATGATATCCAGATGGATGGAAGTCCTGACTTGACATTGTTCTGAAGCCAAGACAATCCACACATACCTGGCAGTACCATGATATCCAGATGGATGGAAGTCCTTGATTTGACATTGTTCTGAAGCCAAGACAATCCCCACATACCTGGCAGTACCATGATATCCAGATGGATGGAAGTCCTTGACTTGACATTGTTCTGAAGCCAAGACAATCCCCACATACCTGGCAGTACCATGATATCCAGATGGATGGAAGTCCTTGACTTGACATTGTTCTGAAGCCAAGACAATCCCTACATACCTGGCAGTACCATGATATCCAGATGGATGGAAGTCCATTGTTCTGAAGCCAAGACCTGGCTTGATATCCAGATTGTTCTTGAAGAACCCAAGACAATCCCACATACCTGGCAGTACCATGATATCCAGATGGATGGAAGTCCTTGACTTGACATTGTTCTGAAGCCAAGACAATCCCCACATACCTGGCAGTACCATGATATCCAGATGGATGGAAGTCCTTGACTTGACATTGTTCTGAAGCCAAGACAATCCCCACATACCTGGCAGTACCATGATATCCAGATGGATGGAAGTCCTTGACTTGACATTGTTCTGAAGCCAAGACAATCCCCACATACCTGGCAGTACCATGATATCCAGATGGATGGAAGTCCTTGACTTGACATTGTTCTGAAGCCAAGACAATCCCCACATACCTGGCAGTACCATGATATCCAGATGGATGGAAGTCCTTGACTTGACATTGTTCTGAAGCCAAGACAATCCCCTACATAAGTACCATGATATCCAGATGGATGGAAGTCCTTGACTTGACATTGTTCTGAAGCCAAGACAATCCCCACATACCTGGCAGTACCATGATATCCAGATGGATGGAAGTCCTTGACTTGACATTGTTCTGAAGCCAAGACAATCCCTACATGATATCAGATACCTGGCAGTACCATGATATCCAGATGGATGGAAGTCTTTGATATTGACTTGACATTGTTCTGAAGCCAAGACAATCCCTACATACCTGGCAGTACCATGATATCCAGATGGATGCAGAAGTCCAGATGGATGAAGTCCTTGACTTGACATTGTTCTGAAGCCAAGACAATCCCCACATACCTGGCAGTACCATGATATCCAGATGGATGGAAGTCCTTGACTTGACATTGTTCTGAAGCCAAGACAATCCCTCTACATACCTGGCAGTACCATGATATCCAGATGGATGGAAGTCCTTGACTTGACATTGTTCTGAAGCCAAGACAATCCCCACATACCTGGCAGTACCATGATATCCAGATGGATGGAAGTCCTTGACTTGACATTGTTCTGAAGCCAAGACAATCCCTACATACCTGGCAGTACCATGATATCCAGATGGATGGAAGTCCTTGACTTGACATTGTTCTGAAGCCAAGACAATCCCCACATACCTGGTACCATGATAAGATGGATGGAAGTCCTTGACTTGACATTGTTCTACAAGACAATCCCCACATACCTGGCAGTACCATGATATCCAGATGGATGGAAGTCCTTGACTTGACATTGTTCTGAAGCCAAGTTCTGAAGCCAAGAACCTGGCAATCCCCATGATATCCAGATGGATGGAACATACCTGAAGCCAAGACAAGTACCATGATATCCAGATGGATGGAAGTCCTTGACTTGACATTGTTCTGAAGCCAAGACAATCCCCACATACCTGGCAGTACCATGATATCCAGATGGATGGAAGTCCTTGACTTGACATTGTTCTGAAGCCAAGACAATCCCTGGCACATACCTGGCAGTACCATGATATCCAGATGGATGGAAGTCCTTGACTTGACATTGTTCTGAACCCAAGACAATCCCCACATACCTGGCAGTACCATGATATCCAGATGGATGGAAGTCCTTGACTTGACATTGTTCTGAAGCCAAGACAATCCCCACATACCTGGCAGTACCATGATATCCAGATGGATGGAAGTCCTTGACTTGACATTGTTCTGAAGCCAAGACAATCCCCACATACCTGGCAGTACCATGATATCCAGATGGATGGAAGTCCTTGACTTGACATTGTTCTGAAGCCAAGACAATCCCCACATACCTGGCAGTACCATGATATCCAGATGGATGGAAGTCCTTGACTTGACATTGTTCTGAAGCCAAGACAATCCCCACATACCTGGCAGTACCATGATATCCAGATGGATGGAAGTCCTTGACATTGTTCTGAAGCCAAGACAATCCCACATACCTGGCAGTACCATGATATCCAGATGGATGGAAGTCCTTGACTTGACATTGTTCTGAAGCCAAGACAATCCCATTGTACCTGGCAGTACCATGATATCCAGATGGATGGAAGTCCTTGACTTGACATTGTTCTGAAGCCAAGACAATCCCCTACATACCTGGCAGTACCATGATATCCAGATGGATGGAAGTCCTTGACTTGACATTGTTCTGAAGCCAAGACAATCCCCACATACCTGGCAGTACCATGATATCCAGATGGATGGAAGTCCTTGACTTGACATTGTTCTGAAGCCAAGACAATCCTACATACCTGGCAGTACCATGATATCCAGATGGATGGAAGTCCTTGACTTGACATTGTTTGACATTGATTCTGAAGCCAATTGACAATCCCCACATACCTGGCAGTACCATGATATCCAGATGGATGGAAGTCCTTGACTTGACATTGTTCTGAAGCCAAGACAATCCCCACATACCTGGCAGTACCATGATATCCAGATGGATGGAAGTCCTTGACTTGACATTGTTCTGAAGCCAAGACAACCACATCCCATGATACATACCTGGACAATCCCTACATACCTGGCAGTACCATGATATCCAGATGGATGGAAGTCCTTGACTTGACATTGTTCTGAAGCCAAGACAATCCCCACATACCTGGCAGTACCATGATATCCAGATGGATGGAAGTCCTTGATTTGATGCCAAGACAATCCCTACATACCTGGCAGTACCATGATATCCAGATGGATGGAAGTCCTTGACTTGACATTGTTCTGAAGCCAAGACAATCCCTACATACCTGGCAGTACCATGATATCCAGATGGATGGAAGTCCTTGACTTGACATTGTTCTGAAGCCAAGACAATCCCTACATACCTGGCAGTACCATGATATCCAGATGGATGGAAGTCCTTGACTTGACATTGTTCTGAAGCCAAGACAATCCCACATACCTGGCAGTACCATGATATCCAGATGGATGGAAGTCCTTGACTTGACATTGTTCTGAAGCCAAGACAATCCCCACATACCTGGCAGTACCATGATATCCAGATGGATGGAAGTCCTTGACTTGACATTGTTCTGAACCCAAGACAATCCCTACATACCTGGCAGTACCATGATATCCAGATGGATGGAAGTCCTTGAGTTGACATTGTTCTGAAGCCAAGACAATCCCCACATCCCTACCTGGCAGTACCATGATACCTGGCAGTACCATGATATCCAGATGGATGGAAGTCCTTGACTTGACATTGTTCTGAAGCCAAGACAATCCCCACATACCTGGCAGTACCATGATATCCAGATGGATGGAAGTCCTTGACTTGACATTGTTCTGAAGCCAAGACAATCCCCACATACCTGGCAGTACCATGATATCCAGATGGATGGAAGTCCTTGACTTGACATTGTTCTGAAGCCAAGACAATCCCTACATACCTGGCAGTACCATGATATCCAGATGGATGGAAGTCCTTGACTTGACATTGTTCTGAAGCCAAGACAATCCCTACATACCTGGCAGTACCATGATATCCAGATGGATGGAAGTCCTTGACTTGACATTGTTCTGAAGCCAAGACAATCCCCTACATACCTGGCAGTACCATGATATCCAGATGGATGGAAGTCCTTGACTTGACATTGTTCTGAAGCCAAGACAATCCCCTACATACCTGGCAGTACCATGATATCCAGATGGATGGAAGTCCTTGACTTGACATTGTTCTGAAGCCAAGACAATCCCCACATACCTGGCAGTACCATGATATCCAGATGGATGGAAGTCCTTGACTTGACATTGTTCTGAAGCCAAGACAATCCCCACATACCTGGCAGTACCATGATATCCAGATGGATGGAAGTCCTTGACTTGACATTGTTCTGAAGCCAAGATATCCCACATGTACCTGGTGCAGTACCATGATATCCAGATGGATGAAGTCCTTGACTTGATTATTTTTCTGAAGCCAAGACAATCCCTACATACCATAAGTACCATGATATCCAGATGGATGGAAGTCCTTGACTTGACATTGTTCTGAAGCCAAGACAATCCCAATATCTGGCAGCACCATGATATCCAGATGGATGGAAGTCCTGACGGACATTGTCGCCCCCCAAGAAGCCAAGACAATCCCCACATACCGGCAGCACCATGATATCCAGATGGATGGAAGTTCTTGACTCAGACATTGTTCTGAAGCCAAGACAATCCCCACACTGGCAGCACTCATGATATCCAGATGGATGGAAGTCCTTGACTTGACATTGTTCTGAACCCAAGACAATCCCCACATACCTGGCAGTACCATGATATCCAGATGATGGAAGTCCTGACTTGACATTGTTCTGAAGCCAAGACAATCCCTACATACCTGGCAGTACCATGATATCCAGATGGATGGAAGTCCTTGGATTTGAAGACATTGTTCTGGCAGAAGATCCAGATGGAGACAATCCCAAGACACATACCTGGCAGTACCATGATATCCAGATGGATGGAAGTCCTTGATTTGACATTGTTCTGAAGCCAAGACAATCCCGACATACCTGGCAGTACCATGATATCCAGATGGATGGAAGTCCTGACTTGGATATTGTTCTGAAGCCAAGACAATCCCTACATACCTGGCAGTACCATGATATCCAGATGGATGAAGTCCTTGACTTGACATTGTTGAAGCCAAGACAATCCCCACATAATTGGCAGTACCATGATATCCAGATGGATGGAAGTCCTTGATTTGACATTGTTCTGAAGCCAAGACAATCCCACATACCTGGCAGTACCCATGATTCCAGATGGATGGAAGTCCTGACTTGACATTGCCCTGAAGCCAAGACAATCCCTACATACCTGGCAGTACCATGATATCCAGATGGATGGAAGTCCTTGACTTGATATTGTTCTGCCAAGACAATCCCACATACCTGGCAGTACCATGATATCCAGATGGATGGAAGTCCTGACTTGATGATTGTTCTGAAGCCAAGACAATTCCACATACCTGGCAGCACCATGATATCCAGATGGATGGAAGTCCTTGACTTGACATTGTTCTAGCCAAGACAATCCCTACATACCTGGCAGTACCATGATATCCTGATGGATGGAAGTCCTTGACTGACATTGCCCTGAATCCAAGACAATCCCCACATTCGGCAGTACCATGATATCCAGATGGATGGAAGTCCTGACTTGACATTGTTCTTGAAGCCAAGACAATCCCCCACACCTGGCAGTACCATGATATCCAGATGGATGGAAGTCCTGACTTGACATTGTTCTGAAGCCAAGACAATCCCCACATACCTGGCAGTACCATGATATCCAGATGGATGGAAGTCCTGGATTGACATTGTTCTGAAGCCAAGATAATCCCCACATACCTGGCAGTACCATGATATCCAGATGGATGGAAGTCCCTGACTTGACATTGTTCTGAAGCCAAGCACAATCCCCACATACCTGGCAGTACCATGATATCCAGATGGATGGAAGTCCTTGACTTGACATTGTTCTTGAAGCCAAGACAATCCCTACATACCTGGCAGTACCATGATATCCAGATGGATGGAAGTCCTACCTTGACATTGTTCTGAAGCTAAGACAATCCCTTATTGGCCTGGTAGTACCATGATATCCAGATGGATGGAAGACCTGATTTGACATTGTTCTGAAGCCAAGACAATCTCCACATACCTAGCAGTACCATGATATCCAGATGGATGGAAGTCCTTGACTTGATATTGTTCTGAAGCCAAGATAATCCCCACATACCCTGGCAGTACCAGGATATCCAGATGGATGGAAGTCCTGATTTGACATTGTTCTGAAGCCAAGATAACTCCACATACCTGGCAGTACCATGATATCCAGATGGATGGAAGTCCTGATTGGGATTGTTCTGAAGCCAAGACAATCCCCTACATTACCTGGCAGTACCATGATATCCAGGATGGATGGAAGTCCTGATGACATTGTTCTGAAGCCAAGACATTGTACTGATATCCAGAGACTTGACATCCCTACATACCTGGCAGTACCATGATATCCAGATGGATGGAAGTCCTTGACTTGACATTGTTCTGAAGCCAAGACAACCCCACATACCTGGCAGTACCATGATATCCAGATGGATGGAAGTCCTTGACTTGACATTGTTCTGCGAAGCCAAGACAATCCCCACATACCTGGGTACCATGATATCCAGATGGACATCCAGATTGTTCTGAACCCCAAGATAACCTCTACATGGAATATCCAGATTGATCCCTGATTTGACATTGTTCTGAAGCCAAGAGAATCCCCCACATACCTGGCAGTACCTACGATATCCAGATGGATGGAAGTCCTTGACTTGACATTGTTCTGAAGCCAAGACAATCCCTCACATACCTGGCAGTATCACGATATCCAGATGGATGGAACTTTGACTTGACATTGTTCTGAAGCCAAGACAATCCCTTACATACCTGGCAGTACCATGATATCCAGATGGATGGGAAGTCCTTGACTTGACATTGTTCTGAAGCCAAGACAATCCCCCACATACCTGGTGCAGCACCATGATATCCAGATGGATGGAAGTCCTTTGACTTGACATTGTTCTGAAGCCAAGATAATCCCTCTACATACCTGGCAGTACCATGATATCCAGATGGATGGAAGTCCTGATTTGACATTGTTCTGAAGCCACATAATCCCTACATACCTGGCAGCACCATGATATCTAGATGGATGGGAAGTCCTTGACTTGATATTAATTTGAAGCCAAGACAATCCTCACATACCTGGCAGTACCATGATATCCAGATGGATGGAAGTCCTGACTTGACATTGTTCTGAAGCCAAAGACAATCCCTACATACCTGGTATGCACCATGATATCCAGATGGATGGAAGTCCTTGACTTGACATTGTTCTGAAGCCAAGACATCCCTACACACCTGGCAGTACCTTACGATATCCAGATGGATGAAGTCCTTGACTTGACATTGTTCTGAACCCAAGACAATCCTTACATACCTGGCAGTACCATGATATCCAGATGGATGGAAGTCCTGATTTGACATTGTTCTGAAGCCAAGACAATCCCTACATACCTGGTAGTACCATGATATTCAGATGGATGTAAAGTCCTGATTGAAGATTGTTCTGGAAGCCAAGACAATCCCCACATACCTGGCGGTACCATGATATCCAGATGGATGAAGTCCTTGACTTGACATTGTTCTGAAGCCAAGACAATCCTACACACCTGGCAGTACCCATGATATCCAGATGGATGGAAGTCCTTGACTTTGACATTGTTCTGAAGCCAAGACAATCCCTACATACCTGGTGCAGTACCATGATATCCAGATGGATGGAAGTCCTTGACTTGACATTGTTCTTGAAGCTGCTAATAATCCCCTACATACCTGGCAGTACCATGATATCCAGATGGATGAAGTCCTTGACTTGACATTGTTCTGAAGCCAAGACAATCCCCACATACCCAGGTAAAACCATGATATCCAGATGGATGGAAGTCCTTGACTTGACACTTTGTTTTGAAGCCAAGCATAATCCCCACATACCTGGCAGTACCCATGATATCCAGATGGATGGAAGTCCTGACTCTGATATTGTCCTGAACCCAAGACAATCCCACATACCTGGCAGTACCATGATATCCAGATGGATGGAAGTCCTTGACTTGACATTGTTCTGAAGCCAAGACAATCCCTACATACCTGGCAGTACCATGATATCCAGATGGATGGAAGTCCTTGATTTGACATTGTTCTGAAGCCAAGACAATCCCCACATACTTTGGCAGTTCATGATATCCAGATGGATGGAAGTCCTGATTTGACATTGTTCTTGAACCCAAGACAATCCCCTACATACCTGGCAGTACCATGATATCCAGATGGATGGAAGTCCTTGGACTTGACATTGTTCTGAAGCCAAGACAATCCCCACATACCTGGCAGTACCATGATATCCAGATGGATGGAAGTCCTTGACTTGACATTGTTCTGAAGCCAAGATAATCCCACATACCTGGCAGTACCATGATATCCAGATGGATGGAAGTCCTTGATTTGACATTGTTCTGAACCCAAGACACACAGGTACTAATGATATCCAGATGGAGGAAGTCCTTGACTTGACATTGAAAATGCATAATCCCTCCAGATGGATGGATGGAAGTCCTTGACTTGATTATTGTTCTGAAGCCAAGACAACTCCCTACCTGCCTGGCAGTACCATGATATCCAGATGGATGTAAAGTCCTTGACTTGACATTGTTCTAAGCCAAGACACAATCCCCACATACCTGGCAGCACCATGATATCCAGATGGATGGAAGTCCTTGACTTTACATTGTTCTGAAGCCAAGACAATCCCCACATACCTGGCAGTACACCATGATATCCAGATGGATGGAAGCCTGACTTGACATTGCCTTGAAGCCAAGACAATCCCCACATACCTGGCAGTACCATGATATCCAGATGGATGGAAGTCCTTGACTTGACATTGTTCTGAAGCCAAGATAAATCCCTACATACCTGGTAGTACCATGATATCCAGATGGATGGAAGTCCTTGACTTGACATTGTTCTGAAGCCAAGACAATCCCCACATACCTGGCAGCATACGATATCCAGATGGATGGAAGTCCTTGACTTGACATTCTGGAAGCCAAGACAATCCCCACATACCTGGCAGTACCATGATATCCAGATGATGAAGTCCTGACTTGACATTGTTCTGGAAGCCAAGATAATCCCCACATACCTGGCAGTACCACATGATATCCAGATGGATGGAAGTCCTTGACTTGATGATTGTTCTGAAGCCAAGACAACTTACGACACCTGGCAGTACCATGATATCCAGATGATGGAAGCCTTGACTTGACATTGTTCTGAAGCCAAGACATCCCCACATACCTGGCAGTACCATGATATCCAGATGGATGGAAGTCCTTGACTTGACATTGTTCAAGAAACTTTACAAGACAATCCCCACATACCTGGCAGTACCATGATATCCAGATGGATGGAAGTCCTTGACTTGACATTGTTCTGAAGCCAAGACAATCCCCACATACCTGGCAGTACCATGATATCCAGATGGATGGAAGTCCTTGACTTGACATTGTTCTGAAGCCAAGACAATCCCCACATACCTGGCAGTACCATGATATCCAGATGGATGGAAGTCCTTGACTTGACATTGTTCTGAGTCCCAAGACAATCCCCACATACCTGGCAGTACCATGATATCCAGATGGATGGAAGTCCTTGACTTGACATTGTTCTGAACCCAAGACAATCCCTACATACCTGGCAGTACCATGATATCCAGATGGATGGAAGTCCTTTAGTTGACATTGTTCTGAAGCCAAGACAATCCCCACATACCTGGCAGTACCATGATATCCAGATGGATGGAAGTCCTTGACTTGACATTGTTCTGAAGCCAAGACAATCCCCACATACCTGGCAGTACCTGATATCCAGATGGATGTAAGTCCTTGACTTGACATTGTTAGACAATCCCCACATACCTGGCAGTACCATGATATCCAGATGATGGAAGTCCTTGTTGACATTGTTCTGAACCCAAGACAATCCTTGACTTACCATGATATCCAGATGGATGGAATTGACATTGTTCTGAAGCCAAGACAATCCCCACATACCTGGCAGTACCATGATATCCAGATGGATGGAAGTCCTTGACTTGACATTGTTCTGAAGCCAAGACAATATCCCTACATACCTGGCAGTACCATGATATCCAGATGGATGGAAGTCCTTGACTTGACATTGTTCTGAAGCCAAGACAATCCCCACATACCTGGCAGTACCATGATATCCAGATGGATGGAAGTCCTTGACTTGACATTGTTCTGAAGCCAAGACAATCCCCACATACCTGGCAGTACCATGATATCCAGATGGATGGAAGTCCTTGACTTGACATTGTTCTGAAGCCAAGACAATCCCCACATACCTGGCAGTACCATGATATCCAGATGGATGGAAGTCCTCCTTGACATTGTTCTGAAGCCAAGACAATCCCCACATACCTGGCATTGATTCAGATGGATGGAAGTCCTTGACTTGACATTGTTCTGAAGCCAAGACAATCCCCACATACCTGGCAGTACCATGATATCCAGATGGATGGAAGTCCTTGACTTGACATTGTTCTGAAGCCAAGACAATCCCCACATACCTGCAGTACCATGTACCATGATATCCAGATGGATGGAAGTCCTTGACTTGACATTGTTCTGAACCCAAGACAATCCCCACATACCTGGCAGTACCATGATATCCAGATGGATGGAAGTCCCTTGACTTGACATTGTTCTGAAGCCAAGACAATCCCCACCTGGCAGTACCATGATACCTGGCTTGAGTACCAGCCAAGACAATATCCAGTACCATGGATGGATGGAAGTCCTTGACTTGACATTGTTCTGAAGCCAAGACAATCCCTACATACCTGGCAGTACCATGATATCCAGATGGATGGAAGTCCTTGACTTGACATTGTTCTGAAGCCAAGACAATCCCCACATACCTGGCAGTACCATGATATCCAGATGGATGGAAGTCCTTGACTTGACATTGTTCTGAAGCCAAGACAATCCCCACATACCTGGCAGTACCATGATATCCAGATGGATGGAAGTCCTTGACTTGACATTGTTCTGAAGCCAAGACAATCCCCACATACCTGGCAGTACCATGATATCCAGATGGATGGAAGTCCTTGACTTGACATTGTTCTGAAGCCAAGACAATCCCCACATACCTGGCAGTACCATGATATCCAGATGGTACCATGATATCCCAGATGGATGGAAGTCCTTGACTTGACATTGTTCTGAAGCCAAGACAATCCCACATACCTGGCAGTACCATGATATCCAGATGGATGGAAGTCCTTGACTTGACATTGTTCTGAAGCCAAGACAATCCCACATACCTGGCAGTACCATGATATCCAGATGGATGGAAGTCCTTGACTTGACATTGTTCTGAAGCCAAGACAATCTTGAATTGACATACCTGGCAGTACCATGATATCCAGATGGATGGAAGTCCTTGACTTGACATTGTTCTGAAGCCAAGACAATCCCACATACCTGGCAGTACCATGATATCCAGATGGATGGAAGTCCTTGACTTGACATTGTTCTGAAGCCAAGACAATCCCCACATACCTGGCAGTACCATGATATCCAGATGGATGGAAGTCCTTGACTTGACATTGTTCTGAACCCAAGACAATCCCCACATACCTGGCAGTACCATGATATGTGGATCTGACTTGACATTGTTCTGAATCCCCACATACCTGGCAGTACCATGATATCCAGATGGATGGAAGTCCTTGACTGACACTGTTCTGAAGCCAAGACAATCCCCACATACCTGGTGCAGTACCATGATATCAGATGTGGATGGAAGTCTTGACTTGACATTGTTCTGAAGCCAAGACAATCCCCTACATACCTGGCAGTACCAAGGATATCCATGGACATGTCCTTGATTTGACATTGTTCTAGAAGCCAAGACAATCCCTACATACCTGGCAGTACCACCGATATCCAGATGGATGGAAGTCCTTGACTTGACATTGTTCTGAGGCCAAGACAATCCCACATACCTGGCAGTACCATGATATCCAGATGGATGGAAGTCCTGACTTGACATTGTTCTGAACCCAGACAATGGATACCTGGCAGTACCATGATATCAGATGGATGAAGTCCTTGATTTGACATTGTTCTGAAACCAAAGACAATCCCTACATACCTGGCAGTACCATGATATCCAGATGGATGGAAGTCCTTGACTTGACATTGTTCTGAACTGGCATAATCCCTACATACCTGGCAGTACCATGATATCCAGATGGATGGAAGTGACTTGACATTGTTCTGACAATTGTTGAATATCCAATGGATGGAATCCCTTGATTTACCTGAAGCCAAGACAATACCATGATATCCAGATGGATGGAAGTCCTTGACTTGATATTGTTCTGAACCTAAGATAATCCCCATATACCTGTCCAGTAAATTGATCCAGATGGATGGAAGTCCTTGACTTGACATTGTTCTGAAAGCCAAGAACAATCCCCACATACCTGGCAGTACCATGATATCTAGATGGATGGAAGTCCTTGACTTGACATTTTGAAGCCAAGACAATCCCTACATACCTGGCAGTACCATGATATCCAGATGGTGGAAGTCCTTGACTTGACATTGT
The DNA here is from genome assembly GCA_903632075.3 of Acanthosepion pharaonis. Taxonomy (NCBI): domain Eukaryota; kingdom Metazoa; phylum Mollusca; class Cephalopoda; order Sepiida; family Sepiidae; genus Acanthosepion; species Acanthosepion pharaonis. The sequence continues at coordinate 878,727 of CAHIKZ030000073.1, forward strand.
TCAAAGCCAAGATAATCCCCCACATACCTGGCAGTACCCATGATATCCAGATGGATGGAAGTCCTTGACTTGACATTGTTCTAGACCAAGACAATCCCCACATACCTGGCAGTACCATGATATCCAGATGGATGGAAGTCCTTGACTTGACATTGTTCTGAAATGCGACAATCAGCTACCTGGCGGTACCATGATATCCAGATGGATGGAAGTCCTTGACTTGACATTGTTCTGAAGCCAGACAATCCCTACATACCAGGCAATTGCCATGATATCTAGATGGATGGAAGTCCTTGACTTGACATTGTTCTGAACCCAAGACAATCCCCTACATACCTGGCAGTACCATGATATCCCGGATGGATGGAAGTCCTGACTTGACATTGTTCTGAAGCCAGACAATCCCTACATACCTGGCGGTATATGATATCCAGATGGATGGAGATCCCTTGACTTGACATTGTTCGGAAGCCAAGACAATCCCTACATACCTGGCAGTACCACGATATCCAGATGGATGGAAGTCCTTGACTTATTATTGTTCTGAACCCAAGACAATCCCACATACCCTGGCAGGTACCATGATATCCAGATGGATGAAGTCCTTGACTTGACATTGTTCTGAAGCCAAGACAATCCCACATACCTGGCAGTACCATGATATCCAGGATGGATGGAAGTCCTTGATTTGACATTGTTCTGAGCCAAGACAATCCCCATACCTGGCAGTACCCATGATATCCAGATGATGGATGACTTGCGGTTTCACATAATCCCCACATCTTGACATTAAAGTCCTGACTTGATTGTTCTGAAGCCAAGACAATCCCCTACATACCTGGCGGTACCATGATATCCAGATGGATGGAAGTCCTGGATTTGACGTCAGCCAAGACATTGATTCTGAAGTCCTGACTTGAATTGTTTGAACAATTCCTACATACCTGGCAGTACCATGATATCCAGATGGATGGAAGTCCTTGACTTGACATTGTTCTGAGCCAAGACAATCCCCATACCTGGCGGTACCATGATATCCAGATGGATGGAAGTCCTGACTTTGACATTGTTCTGAAGACATTGTATCCAGATGGATGGAAGTCCTGACTTGACATTGACCATTTGTGAGTACCAAGATCCAGACAAGTCCCCACATTGTTTAGAACCTGCAGTACCACCAGGATATCCAGATGGATGGAAGTCCTTGACTTGACATTGTTCTAAACCAGACAATCCCCATACCTGGCAGTACGCAGTATCCGATGGATGGAAGTCCTTGACTTGACATTGTTCTGAAGTAAGACAATCCCCTACATGCCTGGCAGTACCATGATATCCAGATGGATGGAAGTCCTGACTGACATTGTTCTGACAATCCCCCTTTTTCGCGGTACCAAGATGGAATCCGACATTGTTCTGAAGCCAGACAATCCCTACATACCCTTGATACCATGATATCTAGATGGATGGAAGTCCTTGACTTGACATTGTTCTAGCAAGACAATCCCCTACAGACCTGGTGGTAACAAGGATATCCAGATGGATGGAAGTCCTTGACTTGACATTGTTCTGAAGCCAAGACAATCCCTACATACCCTGGCAGTACCACATGATATCAGATGGATAAAGTCCTGAACGACATTGTTCTGAAGCCAAGACAATCCCCACATACCTGGCAGTACCATGATATCCAGATGGATGTAAAGTCCTTGACTTGACATTGTTCTGAAGCCAAGACAATCCCTACATACTGGCAGTACCATGATATCCAGATGGATGGAAGTCCTGACTTGACATTGTTCTGAAGCAAGACAATCCCACATACCTGGCAGTACCATATTATCCCAGGATGGATGAGTCCTTGACTTGACATTGTCTAGCCAAGATAATCCCTACATACCTGGCAGTACCATGATATCCAGATGGATGGAAGTCCTGATTTGACATTGTTCTGAAGCCAAAGATAATCCCCACATACCTGGTGCAGTACCCAGATGATATCCTTGACTTGATGGATGGAATGATATCCAGATGGATGGTAAGCCTGACTTGACATTGTTCTGGAAGCCAAGACAATCCCCAAGTACATGAATCCCCTTGATACATACCTGCTTGGTACCAAGGATATCCAGATGGATGGAAGTCCTTGACTTGACATTGTTCTGAAGCCAAGACAATCCCTACATACCTGGCAGTACCATGATGTCAGATGGATGGAAGTCCTTGATTTGACATTGTTCTGAAGCCAAGAGAATCCCTACATACCTGGTAACATGATATCCAGATGGATGGAAGTCCTTGACTTGACATTGTTCTGGAAGCTAAGATAATCCCCATACCTGGCAGTACCATGATATCCAGATGGATGGAAGTGTGACTTGACATTGTTTTGAAGACAAGACAATCCCCACATACCTGGCAGTACCATGATATCCAGATGGATGGAAGTCCTTGACTTGACATTGTTCTGAACCCAAGACAATCCCCACATACCTGGCAGTACCATGATATCCAGATGGATGGAAGTCCTTGACTTGACATTGTTCTGAGCTCAAGATTAATCCTACATACCTGGCAGTACCACGATATCCCAGATGGATGGAAGTCCTTGACTTGGACATTGTTCTGGAAGCCAAGACAATCCCTACATACCTGGCAGTACCATGATATCCAGATGGATGGAAGTCCTTGACTTGACATTGTTCAAAGCCAAGACAATCCCCACATACCTGGCAGTACCATGATATCCAGATGGATGGAAGTCCTTGACTTGATATTGTTCTGAAGCCAAGACAATCCCTACATACCTGGCATGATATCAGATGATAGTCTAGATGACATTGACCTGAAGTCCAAGACAATCCCCATACTGGTACCTGATATCCAGATGGACAATCCTTGACTTACATGTTCTGACCAAGACAAACTGTAATTCGCGATATCCAGATGGATGGAAGTCCTTGACTTGACATTGTTCTGAAGCCAAGAGAATCCCCACATACCTGGTGGTACCATGATATCAGATGGATGTAAAGTCCTTGACTTGACATTGTTCTGAAGCCAAGACCCAATCCCTACATACCTGGCAGTAGACAATCCCCACCTGTACCATGATCCAGATGGATGGAAGTCCTGACTGACATTGTTCTGAAGCCAAGACAATCCCCACACACTGGTAGTGCCATGATATCCAGATGGATGGAAGTCCTTGACTTGACATTGTTCTGACCTAAGACAATCCCACATACCTGGCAGTACCATGATATCAGATGGATGGGAAGTCTTGATTTGACATTGTTCTGAACCAAGACAATCCCACATACCTAGCGTACCATGATATCCAGATGGATAAAGTCCTTGACTTGATACATTGTTCTGAACAAGATAATCCCATACCTGGCAGTACCCGATGATATCCAGATGGATGGTGTCCTTGACTTGACATTGTTCTGAAGCCAAGATAATCCCTACATACCTGGCAATACCATGATATCCAGATGGATGGAGGTCCTTGACTTGATTGTTCAAGCCAAGACAATCCCTCTACATACCTGGCAGTACCATGATATCCAGATGGATGGAAGTCCTTGACTTGACATTGTTCTGAAGCCAAGACAATCCCCCAGTATACCTGGCAGTACCATGATATCAGATGGATGGAAGTCCTGACTTGACATTGTTCTGAAGCCAAGACAATCCCTACATACCCTGGCAGACATCCAGATGATATCCTTGACATTGGATGGCTTTCAAGACAATCCCCTACATACCCGGCAGTACCATGACATCCATTGTTCATTTGACAAGCCAGACAATCCCCACATACCTGGCAGTACCATGATATCCAGATGGATGAAGTCCTTGACTTGATATTGTTCTGAAGCCAAGACAATCCCATACCTGGGCAGTTCCATGATATCCAGATGGATGGAAGTCCTTGACTTGACATTGTTCTGAAGCCAAGACAATCCCACATACCTGGCGGTACCATGATATCAGATGGATAAAGCCCTTGACTTGACATTGTTCTGAATCCAAGACAAACCTACATACCTGGCAGTACCATGATATCCAGATGGATGGAAGTCCTTGACTTGACATTGTTCTGGAAGCCAGATAATCCCACATACCTGGCAGTACCATGATATCAAGATGGATTAAAAGCTTGACTTGACATTTTCTGAAGCCAAGACAATCCCTACATACCTGGCAGTACCATGATATCCAGATGGATGGAAGTCTTGAGATTGGACATTGTTCTGAAGCCAAGACAATCCCCACATACCTGGCAGTACCATGATATCCAGATGGATGGAAGTTCTTGACTTGAATTGTTCTGAAGCCAAGACAATCCCCACATACCTGGCAGTACCATGATATCCAGATGGATGGAGTCCTTGACTTGACATTGTTCTGAAGCCAAGACAAATCCCACATACCTGGCAGTACCAAGGATATCCAGATGGATGGAAGTCCTGACTTGACATTGTTCTAGCTAAGACAATCCCACATACCTGGCAGTACCATGATATCCAGATGGACAGTCCTTGACTTGACATTGTTCTGAAGCCAAGACAATCCCACACCTGGCAGTACATGATATCCAGATGGATGGAAGTCCTTGACTTGGACATTGTTCTGAACCCAAAGACAATCCCCACATACCAGGCAGTACCATGATATCCAGATGGATGGAAGTCCTTGACTTGACATTGTTCTGGTAGTTTTCAAGTACCATGATATCAGATGGATACATACCATTGTTCTGAACCCAAGACAATCACATGATGATATCAGATGGATGAAGTCCTTGAATTGACATTGTTCTGAAGCCAAGACAATCTGACATACCTGGCAGTACCATGATATCCAGATGGATGGAAGTCCTTGACTTGACATTGTTCTGAACCAAGACAATCCTACATACCTGGCAGTACCATGATATCCAGATGGATGGAAGTCCTTGACTTGACATTGTTCTGAATCCAAGACAATCCCCACATACCTGGCAGTACCATGATATCCAGACGGATGGAAGTCCTTGATTTGATACGTGTTCTGGAAGCCAAGACAATCCCTACATACCTGGCAGTACCATCTAGATGGATATCCTGACTTGGATGCCAAGATAACCTTACATACCTTGATTGATATCCAGGATTGTTCCTGATTTGGACATTGTTCTTAGCCAAGACAATCTTACACATACCTGGGGTACCATGATATCTAGATGGATGGAAGTCCTTGAGTTGACATTGTTCTGAAGCCAAGACAATCCCCATACCTGGCAGTACCATGATATCCAGATGGATGGAAGTTCTTGACTTGATATTGTTCCAGCTTTCTAAGACAAATCCCTACATACCTGGCAGTACCATGATATCCAGATGGATGGAAGTCCTTGACTTGACATTGTTCTGTTTTCAAAGACAATCCCTACATACCTGGCAGTACCATGATATCCAGATGGATGGAAGTCCTGACTTGACATTGTTCTGAAGCCAAGACAATCCCCTACATACCTGGCAGTACCATGATATCCAGATGGATGGGAAGTCCTTGATTTGACATTGTTCTGCTTTCAAGACAATCCTACATACCTGGAAACATGATACCATGATGGAAGTCCAGATGGACAACTCACATATGGCAGTCCCTTGGACAGTCCTTGACTTGATTGTTCTGAAGCCAAGACAATCCCTACATACCTGGCAGTACCATGATATCCAGATGGATGGAAGTTCTTGACTTGACATTGTTCTGAAGCCAAGACAATCCCCACACACCTGGCAGTACCATGATATCCAGATGGATGGAAGTCCTTGACTTGACATTGTTCTGAAGCCAAGACAATCCCCACATACCTGGCAATACACCATGATATCCAGATGGATCGTCCCTTGACTTGACATTGTTCTGAAGCCAAGACAATCCCTACATACCGGGCGGTACCATGATATCCAGATGGTGGAAGTCCTTGACTTGACATTGTTCTGAAGCCAAGACAATCCACATGCCTGGCAATTACCAAGGATATCCAGATGGATGGAAGTCCTTGACTTGACATTGTTCTGAAGCAAGATCCCCACATACCTGGCAGTACCATGATATCCAGAATGGATGGAAGTCCTTGAATTGACATTGTTCTGAAGCCAAGACAATCCCCACATACCTGGCATTGCCATGATATCCAGATGGATGGAAGTCCCTTGACATTGTTCTGAACCAAGACAACCCTACATACCTGGCAGTACCATGATATCCAGATGGATGGAAGTCCTTGACTTGACATTGTTCTGAAGCCAAGACAATCCTTACATACCTGGCAGTACCATGATATCAGACGGATGGAAGTCCTTGATTTGACATTGTTCTGAAGCCAAGACAATCCCTACATACCTGGCAGTACCATGATATCCATAGATGGATGGAAGTCCTTGATTTGATGATTGTTCTGAAGCCAGACAATCCCACATACCTGGCAGTACCATGATATCCAGATGGATGAAGTCCTTGACTTGACATTGTTCTGAAGCCAAGACAATCCCTACATACCTGGCGGTACTGATATCCAGATGGATGGAACTTTGACTTGACATTGTTCTGAAGCCAAGACAATCACATACCTGGCGGTACCATGATATCCAGATGGATGGAAGTCCTTGACTTGACATTGTTCTGGAAGCCAAGACAATCCCCTACATACCTGGCGGTACCATGATATACAGATGGATGGAAGTCCTTGATTGATATTGTTCTGAAGCCAAGACAATCCCCATACCTGGCAGTACCATGATATCCAGATGGATTGAAGTCCTTGATTTGACATTGTTCTGAAGCCAAGACAATCCCCACATACCTGGCAGTACCATGATATCCAGATGGATGGAAGTCCCTTGACTTAACATTGTAACATGATATCTAGAAGAACTGACTTGATCGAAGCTATGATAATCCTCAACATACCTGGCAGTACCATGGATATCCAGATGGATGGAAGTGTGACTTGACATTGTTCTGAAGCAAGACAATCCCCACACACCTGGCGGTACCATGATACTCCAGATGGATGGAAGTCCCTTTATTGTTTGACAATCCCTACATACCTGACATTGTATCCAGATGGATGGAAGTCCTGACTTGACAATCCGATAACATACCTGGCAGTACCATGATATCCAGATGGATGGAAGTCCTTGACTTGACATTGTTCTGACCAAGACAATCCCCACATACCTGGCAGTACCAGCGATATCCAGATGGATGGAAGTCCTTGACTGACATTGTTCTGAAGCCAAGACAATCCCCTTGCCTGGCAGTACTAAGGATATCCAGATGGATGGAAGTTGACTTGACATTGTTCTGAAGCCAAGACAATCCCACATACCTGGCAGTACCAAGATATTCAAATGATGGAAGACCTTGAATTTGACACATTGTTCTGAAGCCAAGACAATCCTTACATACCTGGCAGTACCAGGATATCCAGATGGATGGAAGTCCTTGATTTGACATTGTTCTGAAGCCAAGACGTCCACACATACCTGGCGGTACCATGATATCCAGATGGATGAAGTCCTGACTTGACATTGTTCTGAAGTTTCAAGACAATCCCTACATGCCTGGCATATCCAGATGGATGGAAGTCCAGATGGATGGCCAAGATAATCCCCACATACCTGGCAGCACTTTGATATCCAGATGGATGGAAGTTCTGACATTGCTGTCAAGACAATCCCTACATACCTGCAGTGCCATGATATCCAGATGGATGGAAGTCCTTGATTTGACATTGTTCTGAAGCCAAGATAATCCCTACATACCTGGCAGTACCATGATATCCAGATGGATGGAAGTCCTTGACTTGACATTGTTCTGCCAAGACAATCCCACATACCTGGCAGTACCATGATATCAGATGGATGGAAGTCCTTGACGACATTTGTTCTGGTCAAGAGACAATCCTACATACCTGGCAGTACCATGATATCCAGATGGATGGAAGTCCTTGACTTGACATTGTTCTGAAGCCAGACAATCTAATACCTGGCGGTACCATGATATCCAGATGGATGGAAGTCCTTGATCGACATTGTTCTGAACCCAAGACAATCCCCACATACCTGGCAGTACCATGATATCCAGGATGGATGGAAGTCCTTGACTTGACATTGTTCTGAAGCCAAGACAATCCCTTTACATACCTGGCGATACCATGATATCCAGATGGATGGAAGTCCTGACTTGACATTGTTCTGAAGCCACCAATCCCCACATACCTGGCAGTACCATGATATCCAGATGGATGGAAGTCCTGACTTTACATTGTTCCTGAAGCCAAGACACCCTACATACCTGCAGTACCATGACACAGATTGAAGTCCTGACTGACATTGTTCTAGCTAAGACAATCCCACATACCTGGCAGTACCATGATATCCAGATGGATGATGACTTGACATGGCTAAGACAATCCCCACATACCCTACCATGATATCCAGATTGAAGTCTTGAATTGTTCTGAAGCCAAGACAATCCCCCATACCTGGCGGTACCATGATATCCAGATGGATGGAAGTCCCTTGACTCTGACATTGTTTAAAGACAATCCCCATACCGGGCAGTACCATGATATCCAGATGATGGGTCCTTGACTTGATACCTGCTTGGTACCAGGATATCCAGATGGATGGAAGTCCTTGATTGACATTGTTCTGAACCCAAGACAATCCCTACATACCTGGCAGTGTACCATGATATCTAGATGGATGGAAGTCCTGACTTGACATTGTTCTGAACCAGGGACAATCCCCACATACCTGGCAGTACCATGATATCCAGATGGATGGAAGTCCTTGACTTGACATTGTTCTGAAGCCACAACAATCCCCAGATGGATGGAAGTCCTGACTTGATTGTTCTGGCCAAGTACCATGATATCCAGATGGATGAAGTCCTTGACTTGACATTGTTCTGAAGCCAAGACAATCCCCACATACCTGGCAGTACCATATGATATCCAGATGGATGGAAGTCCCTTGACTTGACACGTTCTGAAGCCAAGACAATCCCCATACCTGGCAGCACCATGATATCCAGATGGATGGAAGTCCTTGACGACATTGTTCCAAGGAAGACAATCCCTTTACATACCTGGCAGCACCATGATATCCAGATGGATGGATGTCCTTGAGCTGACATTGTTCTGAAGCCAAGACAATCCCCCACATACCTGGCATGATATCCAGATGATATCCAGATGGATAGGATATCCTTGACTTGACATTGTTCTGAAGCCAAAGACAATCCCCCACATACCTGGCAGTACCACGATATCCAGATGGATTAAAGTCCTGACTTGACATTGTTCTGAAGCCAAGACAATCCCCACATACCTGGCAGTACCCATGATATCCAGATGGATGGAGTCCTTGACTTGACATTGTTCTGACCAAGACAATCCTACAGCACCTGGCAGTACCATGATATCCAGATGGATGGAAGTCCTTGACTTGACATTTTTCTGAAGCCAAGACAATCCCCACATACCTGGCAGTACCATGATGATATCCAGATGGATGGAAGTCCTTGACTTGACATTGTTCTGAAGCCAAGACAATTACATACCTGGCAGTACCATGATATCCAGATGGATGGAAGTGTTGACTTGGATGATTGTTCTGAACCAAGACAATCCCCCATACCTGGCAGTACCATGATATCCAGATGGATGGAAGTCCTTGACTTGACATTGGAACCCAAGTTCTGAAGCCAAGTCCTTGACTTGAATCCTTACATACCTGGCAGGGCCATGATATCCAGATGGATGGGAATTCCTGACTTGACATTGTTCCAAGCCAAGACAATCCCTACATACCTGGCAGTACCCATGATGTCCAGATGGATGGAAGTCCTTGACTTGACATTCCAGAAGCCAAGTTTTACAGCCTGACAATCATGATATCCCACTGATGCCTGGACAAGTACCTGGCAGTGTCAGGATATCAGATGATGGAAGTCCTTGACTGACATTGTTCTGAACCCAAGACAATCCCCACATACCTGGCAGTACCATGATATCAGATGGATGGAAGTCCTTGACTTGACATTGTTCTGAAGCCAAGACAATCCCCCATACCTGGCAGTACCAGGATATCTAGATGGATGGAAGTCCTTGACTTGACATTGTTCTGGCCAAGACAACTCCCAATACCTGGCAGTACCATGATATCCAGATGGATGGAAGTCCCTTGACTTGACATTGTTCTGAACCCAAGACAATCCCCTACATACCTGGGTACCATGATATCCAGATGATGGAATCCTTGACTTGACATGGATGCAGTACCATGATATCCCTTGACTTGACATTGTTCTGAAGCCAAGACAATCCCCACTCGCCTGGCAGTACCATGATATCCAGATGGACGGAAGTCCATGACTTGACATTGTTCTAAACCCAAGATACAATCCCTACATACCTGGCAGTACCATGACCTCCAGATGGATGAAGTCCTTGACTTGATATTGTTCTAGCCAAGACAATCCCCACATACCTGGCAGTACCATGATATCCATAGATGGATGGAAGTCTTGACTTGACTTGTTGTTCTAGCTAGAACAATCCCCACATACCTGGCAGTACCATGATATCCAGATGGATGGAAGTCCTGACTTGACATTGTTCTGGAAGCATAACCCTACATACCTGGCAGTACCATGATATCCAGATGGATGGAAGTCCTTGACTTGACATTGTTCTGAACCCAAAGACAATCCCCATACCTGGCAGTACCATGATATCCAGATGGATGAAGTCCTTGACTTGACAATCCCTACATATACCATGATATCCAGATGGATGGAAGCCAAGACAATCCCCAAGATAACATACCTGTGATACCATGATATCCAGATGGATGGAAGTCCTTGACTTGACATTGTTCTGAAACCAGACAATCCCCTACATACCTGGCAGTACCATGATATCCAGATGGATGAAGTCCTTGACTTGACATTGTTCTGAAGCCAAGACAACCCACATACCTGGCAGTACCACATCCAGATGGATGGAAGTCCTTGACTTGACATTGTTCTGAAGCCAAGACAATCCCTACATACCTGGCAGTACCATGATATCCAGATGGATGGAAGTCCTTGACTTGACATTGTTCTGAACCCAAGACAATCCCCACATACCTGGCAGTACCATGATATCCAGATGGATGGAAGTCCCTTGACTGACATTGTTCTGAAGCCAAGACAATCCCTACATACCTGGCAGTACCATGATATCCAGATGGATGGAAGTCCTTGACTTGACATTGTTCTGAACCAGACAATCCCCCACATACCTGGGGTACCAAGGATATCCAGATGGTGGAGTCCTTGACTTGACATTGTTCTGAACCCAAGACAATCTCCCTCGCACATACCTGGCAAAGTACCATGATATCCAGATGGATGGAAGTCCTTGACTTGACATTGTTCTGAAGCCAAGACAATCCCACATACCTGGCAGTACCATGATATCCAGATGGATGGAAGTCCTTGACTTGACATTGTTCTGAAGCCAAGACAATCCCCACATACCTGGCAGTACCATGATATCCAGATGGATGGAAGTCCTGACGGACATTGTTCTGAAAGCCAAGACAATCCCTACATACCTGGCAGTACCATGATATCCAGATGGATGGAAGTCCTTGACTTGACATTGTTCTGAAGCCAAGACAATCCACATACCTTGCAGTACCATGATATCCAGATGGATGGGTCCCTTGACGACATTGTTCTGAACCCCTTGATGCCCGGCAGTACCATGATATCCATTGGAAGTCCTTCTTGACATCGTTCCAGCTTTCAAGACAATCCCACATACCTGGCAGTACCATGACATCCAGATGGATGGAAGTCCTTGACTTGACATTGTTCGAAGCCAAGACAATCCCCACACCTGGCAGTACCATGATATCCAGATGGAAAGTCCTTGACTTGACATTGTTTTGAAGCCAAGAATCCCCCAATCCCCTCGCCTACCATGATATCCAGATGGATGGAAGTCCTGACGACATTGTTCTGAAGACAATCCCTACATACCTGGCAGTACCATGATATCCAGATGGATGGAAGCTCTTGATTGACATTGTTCTGAAGCCAAGACAATCCCACATACCTGAGCAGTACCATGATATCCAGATGGATGGGAAGTCCTTGACTTGACATTGTTCTGAACCCAAGATAATCCCTACATACCTGGCAGTACCATGATATCCAGATGGATGGAAGTCCTTGATATGACATTGTTCTGGCTTTCAAGACAATCCCCTACATACCTGGCAAGTACCATGATATCCAGATGGATGAAAGTCCTTGACTTGACATTGTTCTGAAATAAGACAATCCCCACATACCTGGCAGTACCATGATATCCAGATGGATGTCCTTGAAGTCCTACCTGGATTTTCCTTGACATTGTCCTTGAATTGTTCCAAGACAATCCCTACATACCTGGCAGTACCATGACATCCAGATGGATTAAGTCCTTGACTTGACATTGTTCTGAAGCCAAGACAATCCCACATACCTGGCAGTACCATGATATCCAGATGGATGGAAGTCCTTGATATGACATTGTTTTGAAGCAAGACAATCCCCAATATACCTGGCAGTACCTGATATCCAGATGGATGGAAGTCCTTGACTTGACATTGTTCTGAACTCAAGACAATCCCCACATACCTGGCAGTACCATGATATCCAGATGGATGAAGTCCTTGACTTGACATTGTTCTGAAGCCAAGACAATCCCCACATACCTGGTAGTACCATGATATCCAGATGGATGGAAGTCCTTGACTTGACGTGTTCTGAAGCCAAACCAATCCCTAATATTACCTGGCAGTACCATGATATCCAGATGGATGGAAGTCCTTGACTTGACATTGTTCTTGAACCCAAGACAATCCCCACGTACCTGATATCCAGATGGATGGAAGTCCTTGATATGACATGAAGCCAAGACAATCCCCATACCTGGCAGATGGATGGAAGTCCTTGACTGATACTGTTCTGAAGCCAAGACAATCTCTACATACCTGGCAGTACCATGATATCCAGATGATGGAAGTCCTTGACTTGACATTGTTCTGAAGCTACAATCCCCATACCCAGGCAGTACCAAGGATATCCAGATGGATGGAAGTCCTTGACTTGACATTGTTCTGAACCCAAGACAATCCCCACACTGGCAGTACCATGATATCCAGATGGATGGAAGTCCTTGATATGACATTGTTCTGAAGTCAAGACACCCCATACCTGGCAGTACCATGATATCCAGATGGATGGAAGTCCTGACTTGACATCGTTCTGAAGCCAAGACAATCCCTACACATCGGCAGTACCATGATATCTAGATGCCGGATGAAGTCCTTGACTTGACATTCTGAAGACAATCCCTACATACTCAGCAGTACATGATATCCAGATGCATGGTGTCCTTAATTTGACATTGTTCTGAACCCAAGACAATCCCTACATACCTGGCAGCAGTACCATGATATCCAGATGGATGAAGCCTTGACTTGACATTGTTCTGAACCCAAGACAATCCCCATACCTGGCAGCACCATGATATCCAGATGGATGGAAGTCCTTGACTTGACATTGTTCTGAAGCCAAGACAATCCATATGGAACATACCTGGCAGTACCATGATAGTCCAGATGGATTCCTAAAGCCAAGAAGTCCTTGGCAGTATTTGACATTGTTCTGAACCCAAGACAATCCCCACATACCTGGCAGTACCATGATATCCAGATGGATGGAAGTCCTTGACTTGACATTGTTCTGAAGCCAAGACAATCCCTACATACCTGGCAGTACCATGATATCCAGATGGATGGAAGTCCTTGACTTGACATTGTTCTGAAGCCAAGACAATCCCCACATACCTGGCAGTACCATGATATCCAGATGGATGGAAGTCCTTGACTTGACATTGTTCTGAACCCAAGACAATCCCCACATACCTGGCAGTACCATGATATCCAGATGGATGGAAGTCCTTGACTTGACATTGTTCTGAACCCAAGACAATCCCCACATACCTGGCAGTACCATGATATCCAGATGGATGGAAGTCCTTGACTTGACATTGTTCCAAGACAATCCCTACATACCTGGCAGTACCATGACATCCAGATGGATGGAAGTCCTGAGTTGACATTGTTCTGAAGCCAAGACAATCCCACATACCTGAGAAGGTACCATGATATCCAGATGGATGGAAGTCCTTGACTTGACATTGTTCTGAAGCCAAGACAATCCCCACATACCTGGCAGTACCATGATATCCAGATGGATGGAAGTCCTTGATTTGACATTGTTCTGAAGCCAAGACAATCCCCACATACCTGGCAGTACCATGATATCCAGATGGATGGAAGTCCTGACTTGACATTGTTCTGAAGCCAAGACAATCCCCACATACCTGGCAGTACCATGATATCCAGATGGATGGAAGTCCTTGACTTGACATTGTTCTGAACCCAAGACAATCCCCACATACCTGGCAGTACCATGATATCCAGATGGATGGAAGATGTGACTTGACATTGTTCTGAAGCCAAGACAATCCCCACATACCTGGCAGTACCATGACATCCAGATGGATGGAAGTCCTTGATTGACATTGTTCGAAGCCAAGACAATCACCTGGCAGATATCCAGATGGATGGAAGTCCTTGACTTGACATTGTTCTGAACCCAAGACAATCATACCTGGCACATGATATCCAGATGGGAAGTCCTTGACTTGACATTGTTCTGAAGCCAAGACAATCCCCTACATACCTGGCCATGATATCCAGATGGATGGAAGTCCTTGATTTGACATTGTTCTGAAGCCAAGACAATCCCCCACATACCTGGCAGTACCATGATATCCAGATGGATGAAGTCCTTGACTTGACATTGTTCTGAACCCAAGACAATCCCCACATACCTGGCAGTACCATGATATCCAGATGGATGGAAGTCCTGACTTGACATTGTTCTGAACCCAAGACAACCCCCACATACCTGGCAGTACCATGATATCCAGATGGATGGAAGTCCTGACTTGACATTGTTCTGAAGCCAAGACAATCCCTTTACATATACCTGGCAGTACCATGTATCCAGATGGATGGAAGTCCTTGACTTTATTACTGTTCTGAAGCCAAGACACAATCCCTACATACCAAGTAAGTACCATGATATCCAGATGGATGGAAGTCTTGACTTGACATTTTCTGAAACCCAAGATAATCCCCATACCCAAGGCAGTACCATGATATCCAGATGGATGGAAGTCCTTGACTTGATATTGTTCTGGTCAAGACAATCCCTACATACCTGGCAGTGTTCATGATATCCAGATGGATGGAAGTCCTTGACTTACATTGTCTCCAGCCAAGACAATCCCTAACATACCTGGCAGTACCCATGATATCCAGATGGATGGAAGTCCTGATTTGACATTGTTCTGAACCAAAGACAATCCCCACATACCTGGCAGTACCATGATATCCAGATGGATGGAAGTCCTGATTTGACATTGTGCTGAAGCCAAGACAATCCTTACATACCAAGACATGATATCCATTGATGGAATCTTGACTTGACATACCTGGCAGTACCATGATATCCAGATGGATGGAAGTCCTTGATTTGACATTGTTCTGAAGTCAAGACAATCCCCACATACCTGGCAGTACCATGATATCCAGATGGATGGAAGTCCTTGACTTGACATTGTTCTGAAGCCAAGACAATCCCTACATACCTGGCAGTACCAGGATATCCAGATGGGTCCTTGACTTGGACATTGTCTCTTTGAAGCCAAGACAATACCCTCATGAAGATGGAAGTCCTTGGCATCCATCCCCACATGGATGGAAGTCCTGATTTGACATTGTTCTGAAGCCAAGACAATCCCTAACATACCTGGCAAGTACCATGATATCCAGATGGATGGAAGTCCTTGACTTGACATTGTTCTGAACCCAAGACAATCCTTACATACCTGGCAGGACCATGATATCCAGATGGAAGTCCTTTGATTTGACATTGTTCTGAAGCCAAGACAATCCCCACATACCTGGCAGTACCATGATATCCAGATGGATGGAAGTCTCGACTGACATTGTTCTAACCCAAGACAATTCCTACATACCTGGCAGTACCCAAGATATCCAGATGGATGGAAGTCCTTGACTTGACATTGTTCTGAACCCAAGACAATCCCTACACATACCTGGCAGTACCATGATATCCAGATGGATGGAAGTCCTTGACTTGACATTGGGTTCTGAAGCCAAGACAATCCTACATTCCTGGCAGTACCAAGGATATCCAGATGGATGGAAGTCCTTGACTTGACATTGTTCTGAAGCCAAGACAATCCCCTACATACCTGGCAGTACCATGATATCCAGATGGACGGAAGTCCTGACTTGACATTGTTCTGAAGCCAAGACAATCCCCACATACCTGGCAGTACCATGATATCCAGATGGATGGAAGTCCTTACTTGGATTATTGTTCTGAAGCCAAGACAATCCCCACATACCTGGCAGTACCATGATATCAGATGGATGGAAGTCCTTGACTTGACATTGTTTGAAGCCAAGACAATCCCCACATACCTGGCAGTACCATGATATCCAGATGGATGGAAGTCCTTGACTTGATACTGTTCTGAAGCCAAGATAATCCCCTACATACCTGGCAGTACCATGATATCCAGATGGATGATCCTTGACTTGATTGTTCTGAAGCCAAGACAATCCCTACATATCCCTGGCATGTACCATGATATCAGATGGATGGTCATGACTTGACTTGTTGTTCAAAGCCAAGACAATCCCTACATACCTGGCAGTACCATGATATTATCCAGATGATGGAAGTCCTTGACTTGACATTGTTTCTGAAGCCAAAGACAATCCCTATATACCTGGCAGTACCATGGATATCCAGATGGATGAAGTCCTTGACTTGACATTGTTCACTGAAGCCAAAGACAATCCCCACATACCTTAGGGTACCATGATATCCAGATGGATGAAGTCCTTGATTGACATTGTTCTGAAGCCAAGACAATCCCCATACCTGGCAGTACCATGATATCCAGATGGATGGAAGTCTTGACTTGACATTGTTTGAACCGAACAATTGCTTCTACCATGATATCCAGAAGTCAAACGACATTGTTCTGAACCAAGACCAAAATACCTGGCAGTACCATGATATCCAGATGGATGGAAGTCCGACTTGACTTGGAAGCCAGACAATTCCTGGCAGTAAGATATCCAGAAGATGGAAGTCCCCATTGACCTTGACAATCCCCCAGCCTGGCAGTACCATGATATCCAGATGGTGGTCCTTGACTTGACATTGTTCTGAAGCCAAGACAATCCCCCATACCTAGCAGTATACCATGATATCCAGATGGATGAAGTCCTTGACTTTGACAGCGTTCCTGGCTTCAGACAATCCCCGCACCTGGCAGTACCGCAATATCCGATGGATGGAAGTCCTTGATTTGACATGTTCTAGAAGCCAATCCTACATACTAGCGGTACCATGATGTCAGATGGATGATCCTTGGTTGACATTGTTCTGAAGCAAGACAATCCACACGCTGGCGTGCCATGATATCCCAGATGGATGGAAGTCCTTGATTTGACATTGTTCTGAAGCCAGACAATCCCACATACCTGGCATTTCGTGGAATGGGATGGGAAGTCATGACTTGACATTGGCTGCAAGCCAAGACAATCCCCACATACCTGCTTCCATGATATCAGATGGATGGAAATTCATGACTTGACATTGTTCTGACCAAGACAATCCCTACGCACCTATGGTACCGCGTCTTAGATGGATGAGTCCTTGACTTGACATTGTTCTGACCAAGACAATCCCCATACTGGCGGTACCACCTTCAGATGGATGAGTATGACTTTGACATTGTTCTGACCAAGACAATCCTACATACCCTGGCAGTACCATGATATCCCAGATGGATGGAAGTCCTTGATTTGACATTGTTCTGAAGCCAAGACAATCCCCACATACCTGGCAGTACCATGATATCCAGATGGATGGAAGTCCTTGATTTGAGATTGTCTCAAAGCCAAGACAATCCCCACATACCTGGCAGTACCATGATATCCAGATGATTAAAGTCCTTGACTGACATTTTCTGAAGTCAAGACAATCCTCCTACATACCTGGCAGTACCACGATATCCAGATGGATGGAAGTCCTGACTTGACATTGTTCCAGCCAAGACAATCCCCACATACCTGGCAGTAGTACCATGATATCCAGATGGATGGAAGTCCTTGACTTGACATTGTTCTGAAGCCAAGATAATCCTTACATACCTGGCAGTACACATGATATCCAGATGGATGGAAGTCCTTGACTTGACATTGTTCTGAAGCCAAGACAATCCCTACAGACCTGGCAGTACCATGATATCCAGATGGATGGAAGTCCTTGACTTGACATTGTTCTGAAGCCAAGACAATCCCTACATACCTGGCAGTACCATGATATCCAGATGGATGGAAGTCCTTGACTTGACATTGTTCTGAAGCCAAGACAATCCCTACATACCTGGTACCCATGATATCCAGATGGATGGAAGTCCTTGACTGACATTGTTCTGAACCCAAGACAATCCCACATACCTGGCAGTACCATGATATCCAGATGGATGGAAGTCCTGACTTGACATTGTTCTGGAAGCCAAGACAATCCCCACATACCTGGCAGTACCATGATATCCAGATGATGGAGTCCTTGACTTGACATTGTTCTGAAGCCAAGACAATCCCCACATACCTGGCAGTACCATGATATCCAGATGGAGATGGATGGAAGTCACATACCTGCTTACATGATATTGGTTCCTGACCAAGACTTGACATTGGCAGCAGTACCATGATATCCAGGATGGACAAGTCCTCCTGACATAGCTACAAGTCAGTACCATGATATCCAGATGGATGGAAGTCCTTGACTTGACATTGTTCTGAAGCCAAGACAATCCCTTACATACCTGGCAGTACCATGATATCCAGATGGATGGAAGTCCTTGACTGACATTGTTCTGGAAGCCAAGACAATCCCCACATACCTGGCAGTACCATGATATCCAGATGGATGGAAGTCCTTGACTTGACATTGTTCTGAAGCCAAGACAATCCTACATACCTGGCAGTACCATGATATCCAGATGGATGGGAAGTCCTGGCAGCACCATGATATTTGAGTCATTGTTCTGAACCCAAGACAATCCCTACATACCTGGCAGTACCATGATATCCAGATGGATGGAAGTCCTGACTTGACATTGTTCTGAACCAAGACAATCCCTACATACCTGGCAGTACCATGACATCTGTATTGGATGGAAGTCCTTGACTTGACATTGTTCTGAAGCCAAGACAATCCCCACATACCTGGCAGCATTAAGGATATCCAGATGGATGGAAGTCCTTGACTTGACATTGTTCTGAAGCCAAGACAATCCCACATACCCTGGCAGTACCATGATATCCAGATGGATGGAAGTCCTTGACTTGGACATTGTTCTGAAGCCAAAGACAATCCCTACATACCTGGCAGTACCATGATATCCAGATGGAGGAAGTCCTTGACTTGACATTGTTCTGAAGCCAAGACAATCCCTCACATACCTGGTGCAGTACTATGATATCCAGATGGATGGAAGTCCTGACTTGACATTGTTCTGAAGCCAAGACAATCCCCTTACATACCTGGCAGTACCAAGGATATCCAGATGGATGGAAGTCCTGACTTGGACATTGTTCTGAAGCCAAGACAATCCCCACATACCTGGCAGTACCATGATATCTAGATGGATGTCTTGACTTGACATTGTCCTTGACTTAATCCATACCTGTACCATGAATCCAAGACAAGTTTTCCGTTCTGAACAAGACAATCCCCACAGTACGTACCATGATATCCAGATGGATGGGTCCTGACTTGACTGTTCTGAAGCCAAGAGAATCCCCACATACCTGGCAGTACCATGATATCCAGATGGATGGGAAGTCCTTGACTTGACATTGTTCTTAACCCAAGATAATCATACCTGGCAGTACCATGATATCCTAAGTCCTGACTTGATGATTTTTCCAGCCAAGACACCATGATGATCCAGATGGATGGAAGTCCTTAATTTGACATTGTTCTAAAGCCAAGACAATCCCTACATACCTGGCAGTACCATGATATCCAGATGGATGGAAGTCCTTGACTTCCATTGTTCTGAACCCAAGACAATCCCCTACATACCTGGCAGTACCATGATATCCAGATGGATGGAAGTCCTGATTTGACATTGTTCTGAACCCAAGACAATCCTTCACCACTACATATCCTCAGTCCTGAGTACCAAAGGATATCCAGATGGATGGAAGTCCTTGACTTGACATTGTTCTGAAGCCAAGACAATCCTACCCATGATACATACCTGGCAGTACCTGGTGGTAAGGATATCCAGATGGATGGAAGTCCTGACTTGACATTGTTCTGAAGCCAAGACAATCCCCATACCTGGCAGTACCATGATATCCAGATGGATGGAAGTCCTTGATCTGACATTGTTCCAAGCCAAGACAATCCCCACATACCTGGCAGTACCACGATATCCAGATGGATGGAAGTCCTGACTTGACATTGTCTCTGAAGCCAAGACATCCCCACATACCCGGCAGTACCATGATATCCAGATGGCCGAAGTCCTTGACTTGACATTACCCTGAAGCAAGACAATCCCTACATACCTGGCAGTACCATGATATCCAGATGGATGAAGTCCTGACTTGACATTGTTCCTGAACCCAAGACAATCCCTCACATACCTGGCAGTACCATGATATCCAGATGGATGGAAGTCTCGACTTGACATTGTTTTGAACCAAGACAATCCCCTACATACCTGGTGCACCCATGATATCCAGATGGATGGAAGTCCTGACTTGATGATGTTCTGAAGCCAAGACTATCCCCACATTCCCCAGTACCATGATATCCAGATGGATGGAAGTCCTGAGTTGACATTGTTCTTGAAGCCAAGACAATCCCCACATACCTGGTAGTACCATGATATCCAGATGGATTGGAAGTCCTTGACTTGACATTACCTTCAAGTCTTGCTAAAAGTTTTCATGATATCCAGACAATGGACCCTACATACACATACCCAGCAGTACCATGATATCCAGATGGATGGAAGTCCTTGACTTTGACATTGTTCTGAACCCAAGACAATCCCCATACCTGCAGTACCATGATATCCAGATGGATGGAAGTCCCTTGACTGACATTGTTCTGAAGCCAAGATAATCCCTTGCATACCTGGCAGCACCCATGATATCCAGGATGGATGGAAGTCCGACTTGACATTGTTCTGAAGCCAAGACAATCCCCACATACCTGGCAGTACCATGATATCCAGATGATGAAGTCCTGACTTGACATTGCCCTAGCCAAGACAATCCCTTTACATACCTGGTAGTACCATGACATCCAGATGGATGGAAGTCCTGATTGACATTGTTCTGAAGCTAAGACAATCCCTATATACCTGGCAGTACCACGATATCCAGATGGATGGAAGTCCTGACTTGATATTGTTTCTCTGAAGCCAAGACAATCACATACCTGGCAGCACCATGATATCCAGATGGATGGAAGTCCTGACTTGACATTGTTCTGAAGCCAAGATAACCCTACATACCTGGTAGTACCAGATATCCAGATGGGATGGAAGACTTGACTTGACATTGTTCTGAAGCCAAGGACAATCCCCACATACCTGGCAGTACCATGATATCCAGATGATGGAAGTCCTGACTTGACATTGTTCCAACCCAAGACATCCCATACATACCTGGCAGCACCATGATATCCAGATGGATTAAAATGGCCTGATATTGCACCGAAGTCCTGACCTGGCAGACATTGTTGACTTGACATTGTTCTGAAGCCAAGACAATACCCACATACCTGGCAGTACCATGATATCCAGATGGATGGAAGTCCTTGATTTGACATTGCCCATGATATCCAAGACTTGACACAGTTAAGACTTTACATACCTCTGGCAGTACCATGATATCCTGATGGATGGAAGTCCTGACTGATATTGTTCTTAGCCAAGACAATCCATACATACCATAAAACCCATGATATCCATAGATGGATGGAGCCCTTGATTTGATGATTGTTCCCCAGCCAAGACAATCCTCACATACCTGGTAAAATATGATATCCAGATGATGGAAGTCCTGACTTGACATTGTTCTGAAGCCAAGACAATCCCTACATACCTGGCACTACCATGATATCCAGATAGATGGAAGTCCTGACTAGATATTGTTCGGAAGCCAAGACAATCCCCACATACCTGGCAGTACCATGATATCCAGATGATGGAAGGACGGACATTGTTCTGAATTCGACATTGTTCTGTACCATGATATCCAAGACTTGACATTGTTCTGAAGCCAAGACAATCCACATACCTGGCAGTACCATGATATCCAGATGGATGGAAGTCCTCTTAGTTGACATTGTTCTGAATCCAAGACAATCCCCATATACCTGAGAAGTCAAGGATATCTAGATGATGGAAGTCCTGGATTTGACATTGTTCTGAAGCCAAGACAATCCCACATATACCTGGCAGTACCATGATATCCAGATGGATGGAAGCCCACTTGACATTGTCTTGAAGCCAAGACAATCTTCACATACCTGGCAGTACCCATGATATCCAGATGGATAAAGTCCTGAATCTGATATTGTTCTGAAGCTAAGACAATCCCTTGGCATACCTGGCAGTACCATGATATCCTGATGGATGGAAGTCCTGACTTGACATTGTTCTGAAGCCAAGATAATCCCCACATACCTGGCAGTACCATGATATCCAGATGGATGGAAGTCCTGACTTGACATTGTTCTGAAGCCAAGACAATCCCTACATACCTGGCAGTACCATGATATCCAGATGGATGGAAGTCCTTGACTTGACATTGTTCTGAACCCAAGACAATCCCCACATATCCAGATGGGCAGTACCATGATATCCAGATGGGATGGAGATGGTCCTTGATATGACATTGTTCTGAAGCCAAGACAATCCCCACATACCTGGCAGTACCAGGATATCCAGATGGATGGAAGTCCTGACTTGACATTGTTCTGAAGCCAAGACAATCCCTTACATACCCGGCAGTACCACATATCCAGATGGATGGAAGTCCTTGACTGACATTGTTCTGAACCCAAGACAATCCCCACATACCTGGCATCCATGATATCCAGATGGATGGAAGTCCTTGACTTGACATTGTTCTGAAGCCAAGACAATCCCTACATACCTGGCAGTACCATGACATCCAGATGGATGGAACCTTGACTTGACAGATAACTCACATACCTGGCACCATGATATCCAGATGGATGGAAGTCCTTGACTTGACATTGTTCTGAACCCAAGACAAATCCCCACATACCTGGCAGTACCATGATATCCAGATGGATGGAAGTCCTGACTTGACATTGTTCTTGAAGCCAAGACAATCCCTACATACCCAGTACCATGATATCCAGATGGATGGAAGTCCTTGACTTGACATTGTTCCCCAGCCAAGACAATCCCCACATACCTGGCAGTACCATGATATCCAGATGGATGGAAGTCCTTGACTTGACATTGTTCTGAACCCAAGACAATCCCCACATACCTGGCAGTACCATGATATCCAGATGGATGGAAGTCCTTGACTTGACATTGTTCTGAAGCCAAGACAATCCCCACATACCTGGCAGTACCATACCATGATATCCAGATGGATGGAAGTCCTGACTTGACATTGTTCTGAAGCCAAGACAATCCCCACATACCTGGCAGTACCATGATATCCAGATGGATGGAATCCTTGACTTGACATTGTTCTGAAACAAACAATCCTTGACATGATATCAGATGGATTGGGAAGTCCTTGATTGACATTGTTCTGAAGCCAAGACAACCCACATACCTGGCAGTACCATGATATCCAGATGGATGGAAGTCCTGACTTGACATTGTTCTGGAAGCCAAGACAATCCCTACATACCTGGCAGTACCATGATATCCAGATGGATGGAAGTCCTTGACTTGACATTGTTCTGAAGCCAAGACAATCCCCACATACCTGGCAGTACCATGATATCCAGATGGATGGAAGTTCTTGACTTGACATTGTTTTGAAGCCAAGACAATCCCACATGTACCATGGATATCCAGATGGATGGAAGTCCTTGACTTGGACATTGTTCTGAACCCAAGACAATCCCCACATACCTGGCAGTACCATGATATCCAGATGGATGGAAGTCCTTGATTGACATTGTTCTGAAGCCAAGACAATCCCCATACATACCTGGCAGTACCATGATATCCAGATGGATGGAAGTCCTTGAATTGACATTGTTCTGAAGCCAAGACAATCCCCCATACCTGGCAGTACCATGATATCCAGATGGATGGAAGTCCTTGATTTGACATTGTTCTGAAGCCAAGACAATCCCCACATACCTGGCAGTACCATGATATCCAGATGGATGGAAGTCCTTGACTTGACATTGTTCTGGAAGCCAAGACAATCCCCACATACCTGGCAGTACCATGATATCCAGATGGATGGAAGTCCTTGATTTGACATTGTTCTGAACCAAGACAATCCCCATACCTGGCAGTACCATGATATCCAGATGGATGGAAGTCCTTTTTGATTTGACATTGTTCTGAACCCAAGACAATCCCCACATACCTGGCAGTACCATGATATCCAGATGGATGAAAGTCCTTGACTTGACATTGTTCTGAACCCAAGACAATCCCCACATACCTGGCAGTACCATGATATCCAGATGGATGGAAGTCCTTGACTTGACATTGTTCTGAACCCAAGACAATCCCCTACCTGCAGTACCATGATATCCAGATGGATGGAAGTCCTTGACTTGACATTGTTCTGAACCCAAGACAATCCCCACATACCTGGCAGTACCATGATATCCAGATGGATGGAAGTCCTTGACTTGACATTGTTCTGAACCAAGACAATCCCTACATAAAAGCAGTACCATGATATCCAGATGGATGGAAGTCCTTGATTTGACATTGTTCTGAACCCAAGACAATCCCCACATACCTGGCAGTACCATGATATCCAGATGGATGGAAGTCCTTGACTTGACATTGTTCTGGAAGCCAAGACAATCCCCACATACCTGGCAGTACCATGATATCCAGATGGATGGAAGTCCTTGACTTGACATTGTTCTGAACCCAAGACAATCCCCACATACCTGGCAGGCAGTACCATGATATCCAGATGGATGGAAGTCCTTGACTTGACATTGTTCTGAAGCCAAGACAATCCCTACATACCTGGCAGTACCATGATATCCAGATGGATGGAAGTCCTTGATATGACATTGTTCTGAAACCAAAAGACAATCCCCACATACCTGGCAGTTCATGATATCCAGATGGATGGAAGTCCTTGACTTGACATTGTTCTGAAGCCAAGACAATCCCTACATACCTGGCAGTACCATGATATCCAGATGGATGGAAGTCCTTGACATTGTTTGACATTGTTCGGTGACCAGATATCCAAGACAATCCCCACATACCTGACAATCCCTACATACCAGGCAGTACCATGATATCCAGATGGATGGAAGTCCTTGACTTGGATATTGTTCTGAAGCCAAGACAATCCCTACATACCTGGCAGTACCATGATATCCAGATGGATGGAAGTCCTTGACTCTGACATTGTTCTGAAGCCAAGACAATCCCTACATACCTGGCAGTACCATGATATCCAGATGGATGGAAGTCCTGACTTGACATTGTTCTGAAGCCAAGACAATCCCTACATACCTGGCAGTACCATGATATCCAGATGGATGGAAGTCCTTGACTTGACATTGTTCTGAAGCCAAGACAATCCCCTACATACCTGGCAGTACCATGATATCCAGATGGATGGAAGTCCTTGACTTGACATTGTTCTGAACCCAAGACAATCCCACATACCTGGCAGTACCATGATATCCAGATGGATGGAAGTCCTGACTTGACATTGTTCTGAAGCCAAGACAATCCCCACATACCTGGCAGTGTACCATGATATCCAGATGGATGGAAGTCCCTTGACTTGACATTGTTCCTGAAGCCAAGACAATCCCTACATACCTGGCAGTACCATGATATCCAGATGGATGGAAGTCCTTGACTTGACATTGTTCTGAAGCCAAGACAATCCCACATACCTGGCAGTACCATGATATCTAGATGGATGGAAGTCCTTGATTTGACATTGTTCGGAACCCAAGACAATCCCTACATACCTGGCAGTACCATGATATCCAGATGGATGGAAGTCCTTGACTTGACATTGTTCTGAAGCCAAGACAATACCTGGCTACCATGATATCCAGATGGATGGAAGTCCTTGACTTGACATTGTTCTGAAGCCAAGACAATCCCCACATACCTGGCATTTACCATGATATCCAGATGGATGGAAGTCCTGACTTGACATTGTTCTGAACCCAAGACAATCCCCACATACCTGGCAGATATCCAGATGGATATCCAGATGGATGGAAGACAATTTCCACATACCTGGCTGACCATGACAGATTGGAAGTTGACTTGAATTGTTCTGAAGCCAAGACAATCCCCACATACCTGGCAGTACCATGATATCCAGATGGATGGAAGTCCTTGACTTGACATTGTTTTGAAGCCAAGACAATCCCCACATACCTGGCAGTACCATGATATCCAGATGGATGGAAGTCCTTGACTTGACATTGTTCTGAAGCCAAGACAATCCCTACATACCTGGCAGTACCATGATATCCAGATGGATGGAAGTCCTTGACTTGACATTGTTCTGAACCCAAGACAATCCCCACATACCTGGCAGTAGTACCATGATATCCAGATGGATGAAGTCCTTGACTTGACATTGTTCTGAACCCAAGACAATCCCCACATACCTGGCAGTACCATGATATCAGATGGATGGAAGTCCTGACTTGACATTGTTCTGACAAGCCAAAGACAATCCCTTTACATACCTGCTGAGTACCATGATATCCAGATGGATGGAAGTCCTTGACTGACATTGTTCTGAAGCCAAGACAATCCCTACATACCTGCAGTACCATGATATCCAGATGGATGGAAGTCCTTGACTTGACATTGTTCTGAACCCAAGACAATCCCCACATACCTGGCAGTACCATGATATCCAGATGGATGGAAGTCCTTGACTTGACATCCAGCCAAGACAATCCCTACATACCTGGCAGTACCATGATATCAGATGGATGGAAGTCCTTGACTTGACATTGTTCTGAACAAGACAATCCCCACATACCTGGCAGTACCATGATATCCAGATGGATGGAAGTCCTTGATTTGACATTGTTCTGTCCCAAGACAATCCCCATACCTGGCAGTACCATGATATCCAGATGGATGGAAGTCCTTGACTTGACATTGTTCTGAACCCAGACAATCCCCCATACCTGGCAGTACCATGATATCCAGATGGATGGAAGTCCTTGATTTGACATTGTTCTGAACCCAAGACAATCCCCACATACCTGGCAGTACCATGATATCCAGATGGATGGAAGTCCTTGACTTGACATTGTTCTGAAGCCAAGACAATCCCACATACCTGGCAGCAGTACCATGATATCCAGATGGATGGAAGTCCTTGATTTGACATTGTTCCAAGACAATCCCTACATACCTGGCAGTACCATGATATCCAGATGGATGGAGTTGATTTGACATTGTTCTGAAGCAAGACAATCCCCACATACCTGGCAGTACCATGATATCCAGATGGATGGAAGTCCTTGACTTGACATTGTTCTGAAGCCAAGACAATCCCTACATACCTGGCAGTACCATGATATCCAGATGGATGAAGTCCTTGACTTGACATTGTTCTGAAGCCAAGACAATCCCAGACCATGATATCCAGATGGATGGAAGTCCCTGACTTGGACATTGTTCTGGAAGCCAAGACAACCTCATACCTGGCAGCACCATGATATCCAGATGGATGGAAGTCCTGACTTTGACATTGTTCTGCAGTCAGACAATCCCTACATACCTGGCAAAACATGATATTCAGATGGATGGAAGTCCTTGACTTGACATTGTTCCAGCCAGACAATCCCTACATACCTGGAGAAAACCATGATATCCAGATGGATGGAAGTCCTGATTTGACATTGTTCTGGAAGCCAAGACAAACCCTACATACCTGGCAAGTACCATGATATCCAGATGGATGGAAGTCCTGACTTGACATTGTTCTGAAGCCAAGACAATCCCCACATACCTGGCAGTACCATGATATCCAGATGGATGGAAGTCCTGACTTGACATTGTTCCCAGCCAAGACAATCCCTACATACCTGCAGTACCATGATATCCAGATGGATGGAAGTCCTGACTTGACATTGTTCTGAAGCCAAGACAATCCCGCCATACCTGGCAGTACCATGATATCCAGATGGATGAAGTCCTTGACTTGACATGTCTTGAAGCCAAGACAACTCACATACCTGGGCAGTACCATGATATCCAGATGGATGGAAGTCCTTGATTTGACATTGTTCTGAAGCCAAGACAATCCCCACATACCCTGCAGGGTACCATGATATCCAGATGGGATGGAAGTCCTTGACTTGACATTGTTCTGAAGCCAAGATAATCCTCACATACCTGGTGGTACCAAGATATCCAGATGGATGGAAGTCCTTGACTTGACATTGTTCTGAAGCCAAGACATCCCCCACATACCTGGCAGTACCATGATATCCAGATGGATGGAAGTCCTTGACTTGACATTGTTCTTGAAGCCAAGACAATACATACCGGGCAGTACCATGATATCCACATACACATTGTTCTGAAGCCAAGACAATCCCTTACATACATGATATCCAGATGGATGGAAGTCCTTGACTTGACATTGTTCTTAGCCAAGACAATCCCCCATACCTGGCAGTACCATGATATTCAGATGGATGGAAGTCCCTTGACTTGACATTGTTCTGAACCCAAGACAACCCCACATACCTGGCAGTACCATGATATCCAGATGGATGGAAGTCCTTGACTTGACATTGTTCTGAAGCAAGACAATCCCTACATACCTGGCAGTACCATGATATCCAGATGGATGGAAGTCCTGACTTGACATTGTTCTGCCAAGACAATCCCCACATAAGACATGATCCCAGATGGATGAAGTCCTTGATTTGATTGTTCTGAACCCAAGACAATCCCTCACATACCTGGATATCCAGATGGATGGAAGTGCTGATGTTTGAAGCTAGACAATCCCCACATTGCAGCACCATGATATCCAGATGGACAAGTCCTGACTTGACATTGTTCTGAAGCCAAGACTATCTTTACATACCGTTGGCAGTACCATGATATCCAGATGGATGGAAGTCCTGACTTGACATTGTTCTGAAGCCAAGACAATCCCCACATACCTGGTAGTACCATGATATCCAGATGGATGGGAAGTCCTTGACTTGGACATTGTTCTGTTTTCAAGACAATCCCAACATACCTGGCAGTACCATGATATCCAGATGGATGGAAGTCCTGACTTGACATTGTTCTGAACCTAAGACAATCCCCATAATTTGGCAGTACCATGATATCCAGATGGGATGGAAGTCCTGACTTGACATTGTTCTGAAGCCAAGACAATCCCCACATACCTGGCAGCACCCATGATATCCAGATGGATGGAAGTCCTTGACTTGACATTGTTCTGAAGCCAAGACAATCCCCACATACCTGGCAGTACCATGATATCCAGATGATGGAAGTCCTGACTTGACATTGTTCTGAACCCAAGACAATCCTCAATACCTGGCAGTACCATGATATCCAGATGGATGAAGTCCTTGACGGATATTGTTCTGAAGCTAAGACAATCCCTATATACCTGGCAGTACTACGATATCCAGAGATGGATGGAAGTCCTTGACTTGACATTGTTCTGAAGCCAAGACAACCTTACATACCTGGCGGTACCATGATACAGGATGGATGGAAGTCCTTGATGGATGGAAGTCCTGACTTGACATTGTATCTGAAGCCAAGAGCGAATGCCTACATACCTGGCAGTACCAGATATCCAGACGGATGGAAGTGGAAGACTTGATATGTTCTGAACCCAAGACAATCCCCAGTACCATATCCAGATGGCAGTTTGTGACACCATCAAGACAATCCCTATCCAGATGGATGGAAGTCCTTGACTTGACATTGTTCTGAAGCCAAGATAATCCATACATACCTGGCAGTACCATGGATATCCAGATGATGGAAGTGCTTGACTTGACATTGTTCTGAACCCAAGACAATCCCCACATACCTGGCAGTACCATGATATCCAGATGGATGGAAGTCCTTGATTTGACATTGTCGAACCCAAGACAACCTTTACATACCTGGGCAGTACCATGATATCCAGATGGATGGAAGTCCTGACTTGATATTGTTCTGAAGCCAAGACAATCCCTACATACCTGGAAAAAAACATGATATCCAGATGGATGGAACCCCTGACTTGACATTGTCTGAACCCAAACAATCCCACACATTCTGGTAAAGTACCATGATATCCAGATGGATGGAAGTCCTGACTTGACATTGTTCTGAAGCCAAGATAATCCCTACATACCTGGCAGTACCATGATATCCAGATGGATGGAAGTCCTTGACTTGACATTGTTCTGAAGCCAAGACAATCCCCACATACCTGGCAGTACCAGATACCATGATATCCTTGATGGATGGAAGTCCTTCGGATTCGGATGGACATTGTTCTGAAGCCAAGACAATCCCCCACATACCTGGCAGTAACCAATGATATCCAGATGGATGGAAGTCCTTGAGTTGACATTGTTCTGAACCCTGACAATCCCCACATACCTGCAGTAACCATGATATCCAGATGATGAAGTCTTGATTTGACATTGTTCTGGAAGCCAAGACAATCCCACATACCTGGCAGTACCATGATATCCAGATGGATGGAATCCTTGACATTGTTCTTAGCCAAGACAATCCCCACATACCTGGCAGTACCATGATATCCAGATGGATGGAAGTCCTGATTCTGACATTGTTCTGAAGCTAAGACAATCCCCACATACCTGGCAGTACATGATATCCAGATGGATGGAAGTCCCTGACTTGACATTGTTCTGAAGCCAAGACAATCCCCACATACCCGGCAGTACCATGATATCCAGATGGATGGAAGTCCTTGACTTGACATTGTTCTGAAGCCAAGACAATCCCTCACATACCTGGCAGTACCATGATATCCAGATGGATGGAAGTCCTGACTTGACATTGTTCTGAACCCAAGACAATTTTCACATACCGGCAGTACCATGATATCCAGATGGATGGAAGTCCTTGACTTGACATTGTTCTGAACCCAAGACAATCCCCACATACCTGGCAAAACCATGATATCCAGATGGATGGAGTCCTTGACTGGAAGTCCTGATTTGACATTGTTCTGAATGGAAGTCCTGACAATGAAGCCAAGACAATCCACATACCTGGCAGTACCATGATATCCAGATGGATGGAAGTCCTGACTTGACATTGTTCTGAAGCCAAGACAATCCCCACATACCTGGCAGTACCATGATATCCAGATGGATGGAAGTCCTGACTTGACATTGTTCTGAACCCAAGACAATCCCCACATACCTGGCAGTACCATGATATCCAGATGGATGGAAGTCCTTGATTTGACATTGTTCTGAAGCCAAGACAATCCCCACATACCTGGCAGTACCATGATATCCAGATGATGGAAGTCCTTGATTTGACATTGTTCTGAAACCAAGACAATCCCCATGATATACCTGGAAGTCCTTGACTTGACATTGTTCTGGCAGTACCATGATATCCAGATGGATGGAAGTCCTTGACTTGACATTGTTCTGAAGCCAAGACAATCCCCACATACCTGGCAGTACCATGATATCCAGATGGATGGAAGTCCTTGAGTTGACATTGTTCTGAAGCCAAGACAATCCCTACATACCCGCAGTACCATGATATCCAGATGGATGGAAGTCCTGACTTGACATTGTTCTGAAGTCAAGACAATCCCACATACCCGGCAGTACCATGATATCCAGATGGATGGAAGTCCTTGACCATTGATATCCAGATGGATGGATAAGATGGATGAAGTCCTTGACTTGACATTGTTCTGGGGCCAAGACAATCCCCCACATACCAAGTGGCAGTACCATGATATCCAGATGGATGGAAGTCCTGACTTGGATTGTTCTGAAGCCAAGACAATCCCCACATACCTGGCAGTACCATGATATCCAGACGGATGGAAGTCCTTGAATTGACATTGTTCTGAAGCCAAGACATTCCCTACATACCTGGCATATCCAGATGGATGAAGTCCTTGAATTTGACACGCCCCTGAAGCCAAGACAATCCCCCACATACCTGGCAGTACCTTGCTGATATCCAGATGGATGAGTCCTTGAGCTGATACTTTTCTTAGCCAAGACAATCCCCACATACCTGGCAGAACCATGAAGATGGCTGGAAGTCCTGAGTTGATTGGTTCTGAAGCCAAGACAACTCACATATCTGGCAGCACCATGATATCCAGATGGATGGAAACTTCCTGTCTGGAAGCCAAGACAACCTACATACCTGGCAGTACCATGATATCCAGATGGATGGAAGTCCTGACTTGACATTGTCAGAAGCCAAGACAATCCCCACATACCTGGCAATAAAAACCATGATATTCTAGATGGATGAAGTCCTGACTTGACATTGTTCTGAAGCCAAGACAATCCCCACATACCTGGCAGTACCATGACATCCAGATGGATGGAAGTCCTGACTTGACATTGTTCTGAAGCCAAGACAATCCCCACATACCTGGTAGCAACCAAAAGATATCCAGATGGATGGAAGTCCTGACTTGACATTGTTCTGAACCCAAGACAATCCCCACATACTTGGCAGTACCATGATATCCAGATGGATGGAAGTCCTTGACTTGACACATTGTCTTGAACCCCAAGACAATCCCCACATACCTGGCAGTACCAAGATATCCAGATGGATGGAAGTCCTTGACTTGACATTGTTCTGAACCAAGACAATCCCCACATGCCTGCAGTACCATGATATCCAGATGGATGAAGTCCTTGACTTGACATTGTTCTGAACCCAAGACAATCCCCACATACCTGGCAGTACCATGATATCCAGATGGATGGAAGTCCTGACTTGACATTGTTCTGAACCCAAGCAAAGCACAATCCCACATACCTGGCCAAAAATCCTTCACCCTGGCATAGTACCACAGATATTCAGATGGATGAAGTCCTTGACTTGACATTGTTCTGAAGCCAAGACAATCCCCATACCTGGCAGTACCATGATATCCAGATGGATAAAGTCCTTGATTTGACATTGTTCTGAAGCCAAGACAACTTACATACCTGGCAGTACCATGATATCCAGATGGATGGAAGTCCTTGATTTGACATTGTTCTGAAGCCAAGACAATCCCCACATACCTGGCAGTACCATGATATCCAGATGGATGGAAGTCCTTGACTGACATTGTTCTGAAGCCAAGACAATCCCTACATACCCGGCAGTACCATGATATCCAGATGGATGGAAGTCCTGATTTGACATTGTTCTGAAGATAATCCCCACATACCTGAAAGAACCAAGGATATCCAGATGATGGAAGTCCTTGACTTGACATTGTTCTGAAGCCAAGATAATCCCCACATATCTGGCAGTACCATGATATCCAGATGGATGGAAAGTCCTTGACTGACATTGTTCTGAAGCCAAGACAATCCCCACATACCTGGCAGTACCATGATATCCAGATGGATGGAAGTCCTTGACTTGACATTGTTCTGAAGCCAAGACAATCCCCACATACCTGCAGTACCAATGATATCCAGATGGATGGAAGTCCTTGACTAAGTAGTAACATGATATCCAGATGGATGGAAGTCCCCGATTTGACATTGCCCAAGACAATCCCCCACATACCTGGTGTACCCGTGAGAATCCAGATGGATGAAGTCCTTGACTTGACATTGTTCTGAAGCCACAATAACCTACTCCAAGGATATCCAGATGGATGGGAAGTCCTGGCAATCCCCACACTGGCAGTACCATGATATCCAGATGGAGAGTCCTGACTTGACATTACCAATTCTGAAGCCAAGAGTCCACATACCTGGCAGACCATGATATCCAGATTGTATTTGACTGGATGATTTTTCAAGACAATCCCCTACATACCTGGCAGTACCATGATATCCAGATGGATGGAAGTCCTTGACGACATTGTTCTGAAGCCAAGACAATCCCTACATACCTGGCAGTACCCATGATATCCAGATGGATGGAAGTCCTGACTTGATGATTGTTCTGAAGCCAAGACAATCCCCACATACCTGGCAGTACACCATGATATCAGATGGATGGAGTCCTTGACTTTGACATTGTTCTGAAGCCAAGACAATCCCCACATACCTGGCAGTTCCATGATATCAGATGGATGGAAGTCCTTGACTTGGACATTGTTCTGAAGCCAAGACAATCCCCACATACCTGGCAGAACCATGATATCCAGATGGATGGAAGTCCTGACTTGACATTGTTCTGGATGCCAAGACAATCCCCTTAATCCCCACATATACCCATGATATCCAGATGGATGGAAGTCCTTGACTTGACATTGTTCTGAAGCCAAGACAATCCCCTACATACCTGGCAGTACCATGATATCCAGATGGATGGAAGTCCCTTGACTTGACATTGTTCTGAAGCCAAGACAACCCGATACATACCCGGCAGTACCATGATATCCAGATGGATGGAAGTCCTGAGTTGACATTGTTCTGAAGCCAAGACAAACCCTACATACCTGGTAGTACCATGATATCTAGATGGATGGAAGTCCTGACTTTGACATTGTTCTGAAGCCAAGACAATCCCTACATACCTGGCAGTACCATGATATCCAGATGGATGGAAGTCCCTGATTTGACATTGTTCTGAAGCCAAGACAATCCCTACATACCTGGCAGTACCATGATATCAGATGGATGGAAGTCCTCGACCATGACATTGTTCTGAAGCCAAGACAATCCCCACATACCTGGCAGTACCATGATATCCAGATGGATGGAAGTCCTTGACTTGACATTGTTCTGAAGCCAAGACAATCCCCCACATACCTGGCAGAACCATGATATCCAGATGGATGGAAGTCCTTTGACATTGTTCTGAAGCCAAACCAATCCCCACATATCTGGCAGTACCATGATATCCAGATGGATGGAAATCCTTGACTCTGACATTGTTCTGAAGCCAAGACAATCCCCACATACCTGGCAGTACCATGATATCCAGATGGATGGAAGTCCTTGATTCTGACATTGTTCTGAAGCCAAGACAATCCCCACATACCTGGCAGTACCATGATATCCAGATGGATGAAGTCTTGACTTGACATTGTTCTGCAGCCAAGACAATCCCCTACATACCGGGCAGTACCATGATATCCAGATGGATGGAAACTTGACATTGTTCTAGCCAAGACAATCCCCACATTGTTCTGAAGTCCACTTGGAGACAATCCTTGAACATACCTACGCAGTACCATGATATTCAGATGGATGGAAGTCCTTGACTGACATTGTTCTGAAGCCAAGACAATCCCCACATACCTGGTAGCACCATGATATCCAGATGGATGGAAGTCCTGAATTGACATTGTTCTGAAGCCAAGACAATCCCCACATGCCTGGCAGTACCATGATATCCAGATGGATGGAAGTCCTTGACTTGACATTGTTCTGAACCCAGACAATCCCACATACCTGGTAGTACCATGATATCCCAGATGGATGGAAGTCCTTGACTTGACATTGTTCTGAACCCAAGAGAATCCCCACATACCTGGCAGTACCATGATATCCAGATGGATGGAAGTCCTTGACTTGACATTGTTCTGAAGCCAAGACAATCCCCACATACCTGGCGATACCATGATATCCAGATGGATGGAAGTCCTTGATTGACATTGTTCTGAACCCAAGACAATCCCCACATACCTGGCAGTACCATGATATCCAGATGGATGGAAGTCCTGATTTGACGACATTGTTCTGAAGCCAAGACAATCCCCCACATACCTGGCAGTACCATGATATCCAGATGGATGGAAGTCCCTGATTGACATTGTTCCAGCCAAGACAACTATCCTGGCAGTACCATGATATCCATACCTGGAAGCCAGACAATCCCCCAGTACCATGATATCCAGATGGATGGGAAGTCCTTGATTTGACATTGTTCTGAAGCCAAGACAATCCCCACATACCTGGCAGAACCATGATATCCAGATGGATGGAAGTCCTGATTTGACATTGTTCTGAAGCCAAGACAATCCCTAACATACCTGGCAGTACCATGATATCCAGATGGATGGAAGTCCTTGACTTGACATTGTTCTGAACCCAAGACAATCCCTAATATACCATAAGTACCATGATATCCAGATGGATGGAAGTCCTTGACTTGACATTGTTCTGAAGCTTAAGACAATCCCACATACCTGGCAGTACCATGATATCCAGATGGATGGAAAGTCCTTGACTTGACATTGTTCTCCCAAGACAATCCCCCACATACCTGGCAGTACCATGATATCCAGATGGATGAAGTCCTTGACTTGACATTGTTCTGAAGCCAAAGACAATCCCCACATACCTGGCAGTACCATGATATCCAGATGGATGGAAGTCCTGACTTGACATTGTTCTGAACCCAAGACAATCCCCACATACCGGGCGGTACCATGATATCCAGATGGATGGAAGTCCTTGACTTGACATTGTTCTGAACCAAGACAATCGCCACATACCTGGTAAAGTACCATGATATCCAGATGGATGGAAGTCCTGACTGACATTGTTCTGAAGCCAAGACAATCCCTAATATTACCTGGCGGCAGTACCATGATATCCAGATGGATGGAAGTCTTCTGACGACATTTGCCCTAAACCCAAGACAATCCCCTACATACCTGGCGGTAACATGATATCCAGATGGATGGAAGTCATGATTTGACATTGTTCTGTGACCAAGATAATCCCCACATACCTGGCAGTACCATGATATCCAGGTTTGATGGAAGTCCTTGACTTGACATTGTTCTGAAGCCAAGACAATCCCCACATACCTGGCAGTACCATGATATCCAGATGGATGGAAGTCCTTGATTTGACATTGTTCTGAAGCCAAGACAATCCCACATACCTGGATGGAAGTGACCATGATATCCAGATGGATGGAAGTCCTTGACTTGACATTGTTCTGAAGCCAAGACAATCCCCATCCCCACATATCCAGATGGAGAACCATGATGTTCTGAAGCCAAGACAATCCCCACATACCTGGCAGTACCATGATATCCAGATGGATGGAAGTCCTTGACTTGACATTGTTCTGAAGCCAAGACAATCCCACATACCTGGTAGTACCATGATATCCAGATGGATGGAAGTCCTTGACTTGACATTGTTCTGAAGCTAAGACAATCCCCACATACCTGGCAGTACCATGATATCCAGATGGATGGTCCTTGATTGACATTGTTCTGAACCCAAGACAATCCCCACATACCTGACCATGATATCCAGATGGATGGAAGTCTTGATTTGACATTGTTCTGAAGCCAAGACAATCTACATACCTGGCAGTACCATGATATCCAGATGGATGGAAGTCCTGACTTGACATTGTTCTGAAGCCAAGACAACCTGAATTGACATTGTTTCAGTTTACAATACTGGCAGTACCATGATATCCAGATGGATGGAAGTCCTGACTTGACATTGTTCTGAAGCCAAGACAATCCCCATACCTGGCAGTACCATGATATCCAGATGGATGAAGTCCTGACTTGACATTGTTCTGAAGCCAAGACAATCCCCACATACCTGGCAGTACCATGATATCCAGATGGATGGAAGTCCTTGAGTTGGACATTGTTCTGGAAGCCAAGACAATCCCACATACCGGGCAGTACCATGATATCCAGATGGATGGAAATCCTTGACTTGGACATTGTTCTGAACCCAAGACAATCCCCATACCTGGCAGTACCATGATCCAGATGATGGAAGTCCCTTGATCTGACATTGTTCTGAACCCAAGACAATCCCCACATACCTGAAGCAGTACACCATGGATATCCAGATGGATGGAAGTCCTGATTTGATGATTGTTCTGAAGCCAAGACAATCCCAACATACCTGGCAGTACCATGATATCCAGATGGATGAAGTCCTTGGTTTGACATTGTTCTGAACCCAAGACAATCCCCACATACCTGGCAGTACCATGATATCCAGATGGATGGAAGTCCTTGACTTGACATTGTTCTGAAGCCACAGACAATCACGATATCCAGAGATGGATGAAGTCCTGAGCGCATTTCAGAAGCCACCTACTGGGTACCCAGATGGATGGAAGTCCTTGACTTGACATTGTTCTGAACCCAAGATAATCCCCTACATACCTGGCGGTACCATGATATCCAGATGGATGGAAGTCCTGACTTGACATTGTTCTTGAAGCCAACAACCTTACATACCTGGCGGTACATGATATCCAGATGGATGGAAGTCCTTGACTTGACATTGTTTCTGAAGCCAAGACAATCCCCACATACCTGGCAGTACCATGGATATCCAGATGGATCAGTCCTTGATTTTGACATTGTTCTGAAGCCAAGACAATCCCCACATACAGCGATACCATGATATCCAGATGGATGGAGATCCTTGATTTGACATTGTTCTGAAGCCAAGACAATCCCCACATACCTGGCAGTACCATGATATCCAGATATGGATGGAAGTCCTTGACTTGACATTGTTCTGAAGCCAAGACAATCCCCACATACCTGGCATACCATGATATCAGACGATGGAAGTCCTGATTTGACATTGTTCTGAAGCCAAGACAATCCCTACATACCTGGCAGTACCATGATATCCAGATGGATGGAAGTCCCTTGACTTGACATTGTTCTGAAACCAAGACAATCCCCACATACCTGGCAGTACCATGATATCAGATGGATGGAAGTCCTTGACTTGACATTGTTCTGAAGCCAAGACTTAATCCCTACATACCTGGCAGTACTTATGATATCCTGATGGATGGAAGTCCTGACTTGACATTGTTCTGAAGCCAAAGACAATCCCTACATACCTGGCAGGCAGTACCATATCACTTAGATGGATGGAAGTCCTGACTTGACATTGTTCTGAAGCTTTTCAAGACAATCCCTACATACCTGGCAGTACCATGATATCAGATGGATGGAAGTCCTGAATTCAACATTGTTCTGAAGCCAAGACAATCCCTACATACCTGGCAGTACCATGATATCCAGATGGATGGAAGTCCTTGACTTGACATTGTTCTGAAGCAAAGACAATCCCCACATACCTGGCAGTACCGCGATATCCAGATGGATGAGTCCTGACTTTGACATTGTTCTGAGCCAAGACAATCCCCACATACCTGCTTGGTACCATGATATCAGATGGATGGGTCCTTGACTTGACATTGTTCTGAAGCCAAAGCAATCCCCGCAGTAGCTTTTAGGTGCCATGATATCCAGATGATAGAAGTCCTTGAGTTGACATTGTTCTGAAGCCAAGACAATCCCCCTACATACCTGGCAGTACCATGATATCCAGATGGATGGAAGTCCTTGACTTGACATTGTTCTGAAGCCAAGACAATCCCCACATACCTGGCAGTACCATGATATCCAGATGGATGGAAGTCCTTCGGACATTGTTCTGAACCCAAGACAATCCCCCTACATACCTGCAGTACCATGATATCCAGATGGATGGAAGTCCTTGATTTGACATTGTTCTGAAGCCAAGACAATCCCCACATACCTGGCAGTACCATGATATCCAGATGGATGGAAGTCCTTGACTTGACATTGTTCTGAAACCAAGACAATCCCCACATACCTGGCAGTACCATGATATCCAGATGGATGGAAGTCCTTGACTGGACATTGTTCTGAAGCCAAGACAATCCCCCACATACCTGGCAGTACCATGATATCCAGATGGATGGAAGTCCTTGACTTGACATTGTTCTGGTAAGACAATCCCTTACATACCTGGCAGTACCATGATATCCAGATGGATGGAAGTCCTGACTGACATTGTTCTGAAGCCAAGACAATCCCCACATACCTGGCAGTACCATGATATCCAGATGGATGGAAGACTTGACTTGACATTGTTCTGACCCAAGACAATCCCCACATACCTGGCAGTACCATGATATCCAGATGGATGGAAGTCCTTGACTTGACATTGTTCTGAAGCCAAGACGTCCCAACATACCTGGCAGTACCATGATATCCAGATGGATGGAAGTCCTTGACGACATTGTTCTGAACCCAAGACAATCCCCACATACCTGGCAGTACCATGATATCCAGATGGATGGAAGTCCTGACGGACATTGTTCTGAAGCCAAGACAATCCCCACATACCTGGCAGTACCATGATATCCAGATGGATGGAAGTCCTTGACTTGACATTGTTCTGAACACAAGACAATCCCCACATACCTGGCAGTACCATGATATCCAGATGGATGGAAGTCCTGACTTGACATTGTTCTGAAGCCAAGACAATCCCCACATACCTGCAGTACCATGATATACAGATGGATGAAGCCTGGACTTGACATTGTTCTGAAGCCAAGGCAATCCCCATACCTGGCAGCACTATGATATCCAGATGGATGGAAGTCCTGACTTGACATTGTTCTGAAGCCAAGACAATCCCCCAGTACATACCTGGCAGAAAACCATGATATCCAGATGGATGGAAGTCCTTGACTTGACATTGTTCTGAAGCCAAGACAATCCCCACATACCTGGGAAGTAAGTACCATGATATCCAGATGGATGGAAGTCTTGACTTGACATTGTTCTGAAGCCAAGACAATCCCTACATACCTGGCAAAGTACCATGATATCCAGATGGATGGAAGTCCTTGATTTGACATTGTTCTAGCCAAGACAATCCCCACATACCTGGTGCAAAACCATGATATCCAGATGGATGGAAGTCCTGATTTGACATTGTTTGAACCCAAGACAATCCCCTACATACCTGGCAGTACCATGATATCTGGAAGTCCTGACTTGACAGTCTGAAGCCAAGATCCCTCACATACCTGGCAGTACCATGATATCCAGATGGATGGGAAGTCCTGACTTGACATTGTTCTGAAGCCAAGAATCCCCACAAGACAATCCCCATCCAGATGGATAAAGTCCTGATTTGACATTGCAAGACAAGTACCTGGCAGTACCCATGATATCCAGATGGATGAAGTCCTGTCCTTGACATTGTTCTGAAGCCAAGACAATCCCCACATACCTGGCAGTACCATGATATCAGATGGATGGAAGTCCTGACTTGACATTGTTCTGAAGCCAAGACAATCCCCACATACCTGGCAGTACCATGATATCAGATGGATGGAAGTCCTTGACTTGACATTGTTCTGAAGCCAAGACAATCCCCCACATACCTGGCAGTACCATGATATCCAGATGGACAAAGTCCTTGACTTGACATTGTTCTGAAGCCAAGACAATCCCCACATACCTGGCAGTACCATGATATCCAGATGGATGGAAGTCCTGACTTGACATTGTTCCAATCAGATAACTTTACAGTCCTTGACATGACATTGGAAGTCCTGACTTGACATTGCCAAGACAAATCCTACATACCTGGCGGTACCATGATATCCAGATGGATGGAAGTCCTGACTTGACATTGTTCTGAAGCCAAGACAATCCCCTACATACCTGGCAGTACCATGATATCCAGATGATGGAAGTCCTTGACTTGACATTGTTCTGCCAAGACAATCCCCATACCAATACCCCTACATGGATGTCCTGACTTGGTTCTGAACCATGATATCCAGATGGATGGAAGTCCTTGACTTGGCATTGTTCTGAAGCCAAGACAATCCCCACATACCTGGCAGTACCATGATATCCAGATGGATGGAAGTCCTTGACTTGACATTGTTCTGAAGCCAAGACAATCCCCTACATACCTGGGCAAAATTACGATATCCAGATGGATGGAAGTCCTTGAATTGACATTCTGAAGCCAAGAAGCCAAGACAATCCCCACATACCTGGCAGTACCATGATATCCAGATATGGATGGAATATCCAGAGATGGATGGAAGTCCTTGACCTGACATTTGCCAGCCAAGACAACCCCCACATACCTGGCAGTACCATGATATCCAGATGGATGCAGTCCTGACTTGACATTGTTC
The DNA here is from genome assembly GCA_903632075.3 of Acanthosepion pharaonis. Lineage (NCBI taxonomy): Eukaryota > Metazoa > Mollusca > Cephalopoda > Sepiida > Sepiidae > Acanthosepion > Acanthosepion pharaonis. The sequence goes on from CAHIKZ030000073.1 coordinate 921,415, forward strand.
TGAAGCCAAGACAATCCCCACATACCTGGCAGTACCATGACATCCAGATGGATGGAAGTCCTTGACTTGACATTGTTCTGAAGCCAAGACAATCCCCACATACCATAAAGTACCATGATATCCAGATGGATGGAAGTCCTGACTTGACATTGTTCTGAAGCCAAGACAATCCCTACATACCTGGCAGCACCATGATATCCAGATGGATGGAAGTCCTTGACTTGACATTGTTTGAAGCCAAGACAATCCCCACATACCTGGCAGTACCATGATATCCAGATGGTAAATGACTATTACTGAAGTCCATTGACGACATTGATATCTGAAGTCCTTGACTTGACACGTTCTGAACCCTCATATCCCCATACCTGGTACCACGATATCCAGATGGATGGGAAGTCCTTGTCTTGACATTGTTCTGAAGCCAAGAGAATCCCTACATCCCAGTACCATGATATCAGATGGATGGAAGTCCTGACTTGACATTGTTCTGAAGCAAAGACAATCCCCACATACCTGGCAGTACCATATTATCCAGGATGGATGAGTCCTTGACTTGACATTGTTCTGGAACCAAGACAATCCCCCACATACCTGGCAGTACCATGATATCTCAGATGGATGTGAAGTCCTTGATTTGACATTGTTCTGAAGCAAGACAATCCCTACATACCTGGCAGTACCATGATATCAGATGGATGGAAGTCCTTGACTTGACATTGTTCTTGCAAGCCAAGACATGAATCCCCCACATACCTGGCAGTACCATGATATCCAGATATGGATGAAGTCATGACGGACATTGTTCTGAGCCAAGACAATCCCCACAACCCGGACAATCCCCCCACATACCTGGCAGTACCATGATATCCAGATGGGATGGAAGTCCTTGACTTGACATTGTTCTGAAGCCAAGACAATCCCCACATTACCTGGCAGTACCATGATATCCAGATGGATGGAAGTCCTTGAATTGACATTGTTCTGAAGCCAAGACAATCCCTACATACCTGGCAGTACCATGATATCCAGATGGATGGGAAGTCCTTGACTGACATTGTTCTGAAGCCAAGACAATCCCTTTACATACCTGGTGCAGTACCATGATATCAGATGGATATCTTGACATTGTTCTGATGGATGGAACCATGATATCAGATGATGGAAGTCCTGGGACATTGTTCTGAACCAAGACAATCCCCATACCTGGCAGTACCATGATATCCAGATGGATGGAAGTCCTTGACTGACATTGTTCAAAAGCCAAGACAATCCCCACATACCTGGCAGTACCATGATATCCAGATGGATGGAAGTCCTTGACTTGACATTGTTCTGATAAGACAATCCCCCACATACCTGGCAGTACCATGATATCCAGATGGAAGTCCTGACTTGACATTGTTCTGAACCCAAGACAATCCCCCACATACCTGGCAGTACCATGATATCCAGATGGATGGAAGTCCTTGACTTGACATTGTTCTGAAGCCAAGACAATCCCCACATACCCGGCAGTACCCATGATATCCAGATGGATGGAAGTCCCTTGACTTGACATTGTTCTGAAGCCAAGACAATCCCAGCAGTACCTGGCTGATATCCATGATATCCAGATGGATGGACAGTCCTCTACACGACATTGTTCCTGAAGCCAAGACAATCCCCACATACCTGGCGTTAAAATGATGATATCCAGATGGATGGAAGTCCTTGACTTGACATTGTTCTGAAGCCAAGACAATCTACATACCTGGCAGTACCATGATATCCAGATGGATGGAAGTCCTGACTTGACATTCTGAAAGCCAAGACAATCCCCACATACCTGGCATTTTCATGATATCCAGATGGATGGAAGTCTGACTTGACATTGACATTGTTCTGAAGCTAGAGATGGATGGAAGTCCCTTGACATTGTTCTGAAGCCAAGACACTCTTGTTATTACCTTTTGGCAGTACCATGATATCCAGATGGATGGAGTCCTTGACTTGACATTGTTCTGAAGTAGACAATCCCACATACCTGTCGGTACCAATATATCCAGATGGATGGAAGTCCTTGACTTGACATTGTTCTGAAGCCAAGACAATCCCCTACATACCTGGCAGTACCATGATATCCAGATGGATGGAAGTCTTGACTTGACATTAATGTAGCCAAGACAATCCCCACATACCTGCGCAGTACCATGATATCCAGATGGATGGAAGTCCTTGATTTGACATTGTTCTGAAGCCAAGACAATCCCCCATACCCAAGAAACGCTGATATCCAGATGGATGGAACCATTTGATATCCAAGATCCCACAATTGGCAGAAGATATCCAGATGGATGGGTCCTGATTTGACATTGTTCTGAAGCCAAGACAATCCCCATACCTACCTGGCAGTACCATGATATCCTGATGGATGGGAAGTCCTTGACTTGACATTGTTCTGAAGCCAAGACAATCCCACATACCTGGCAGTACCATGATATCCAGATGGATGGAAGTCCTTGACTTGACATTGTTCTGAAGCCACAAGACAATCCCCTACATACCTGGCAGCAGTACCATGATATCCAGATGGATGGAAGTCCTGATTTGACATTGTTCTGAAGCTAAGACAATCCCTACATACCTGGCAGTACCATGATATCCAGATGGATGGAAGTTCCTTGACTTGACATTGTTCTGAAGCCAAGACAATCCCTACATACCTGGCAGTACCATGATATCCAGATGGATGGAAGTCCTTTGGATTTGACATTGTTCTGAAGCCAAGACAATCCCCACATACCTGGCAGTACCATGATATCCAGATGGATGGAAGTCCTTGACTTGACATTGTTCTGAAGCCAAGACAATCCCCACATACCTGGCAGTACCATGATATCCAGATGGATGGAAGTCCTTGATTGTTTGACATTGTTCTGAATCCAAGACAATCCCCATTGTTATAAGACAATTACATACCTGGCAGTACCATGATATCCAGATGGATGGAAGTCCACCTGACATTGTTCTGAACCCAAGACAATCCTACATACCTGGCAGTACCATGATATCCAGATGGATGGGAGTCCCTTGACTTGACATTGTTGCAAGAGAAATCCCCACATACCCGGCAGTACCATGATATCCAGATGGATGGAAGTCCTTGACTTGACATTGTTCTGAAGCCAAGACAATCCCCACATACCTCCAGTACCTCATGATATCCAGATGGATGGAAGTCCTTGAGTTGACATTGTTCTAGCCAAGACAATCCCCCACATTTCCTTGGTACCATGATATCAGATGGATGGAAGTCCTGACTTGACATTGTTCTGAAGCCAAGACAATCCCTGTTACACCTGGCAGTACCATGATATCCAGATGGATGGAAGTCCTTGATTTGACATGTTCTGAAGCCAAGACAATCCCCACATACCCTGGGTACCATGATATCCAGATGGGAATGGACTTGACATTGTTCTGAACCCAAGACAATCCCCACATACCTGGCAGTACCACATGATTCAGATGGATGGAATCCTAATTTGACATTGTTCTAAGCCAAGACAATCCCCATGGCAGTACCATGATATCTAGATGGATGGAAGTCCTTGACTGGACATTGTTCTGGAAGCCAAGACAATCCCACATACCTGGCAGTACCATGATATCCAGATGGATGGAGTCCTTGACTTGACATTGTTCTGAAGCCAAGACAATCCCTACATACCTGGCAGTACCATGATATCCAGATGGATGGAAGTCCTTGACTTGACATTGTTCTGAAGCCAAGACAATCCCCACATACCTGGCAGTACCATGATATCAGATGGATGGAAGTCCTTGACTTGACATTGTTCTGAAGCCAAGACAATACCTGGCCCATGATATCCAGATGATGAAGTCCTGACTTGCAGTATCCCCACCTGGCAGATATCCAGATGGATGGAAGTCCTTGACGACATTGTTTCTGAAACCAAGACAATCCCTACATACCTGGCGGTACCATGATATCAGATGGATGGAAGTCCTTGACTTGACATTTGTTCTGAAGCCAAGACAATCCCCACATACCTGCAGTTTCCATGATATCCAGATGGATGGAATCCTTGACTGACATTGTTCTGAAACCAAAGACAAATCCCACATACCTGATATCAGATGGTAGTCCATGATATCCTGAATCAAAGACAATGGAAGTCATTTTCCTTGATACAGATTGACATTGTTCTGAAGCCAAGACAATCCCTACATACCTGGCAGTACCATGATATCAGATGGATGGAAGTCCTTGACTTGACATTTTCAAAACCAAGACAATCCCACACCTAGCAGTACCATGATATCCAGATGGATGGAAGTCCTTGACTTGTTATTGTTCTGAAGCCAGACAATCCCTACATGCCTGGCGGTACCATGATATCCAGATGGATGGAAGTCCTTGACTTGACATTGTTCTGAAGCCAAGACAAATCCCACATACCTGGTACCATGATATCCAGATGGATGGAAGTTCTTGACGACATTGTTTGTTCTGAATGATATCCAGATGGATGGAAGTCCCACATTGTTCGAAGGCAATCCCCACACCTGCTTGTACCATGATATCCAGATGGATGGAAGTCCTTGACTTGACATTGTTCTGAAACCAAAGACAATCCCATACCTGGCGAATTACCATGATATTCAGATGGATGGAAGTCCTTGACTTGACATTGTTCTGAAGCCAGACAATCCCCACACCTGGCAGTACCATGATATCCAGATGGATGGAGATCCTTGTTCTGAACAATTGCAATGTCAGATGGATGGAGTCCCTTGACACAGACAATCCCCACATACCTAACGGTACCATGATATCAGATGGATGGAGAGTCCTTGACTTGACATTGTCTGAAGCAAGACAATCCCCCATACCTGGCGATTACCATGATATCCAGATGGATGATCCTTGACTTGACATTGTTCTGAACCCAAGACAATCCCCACATACCTGTGGCAGTACCATGATATCGATGGATGGAAGTCCTTGACTTGACATTGTTCTGAAGCCAAGACAATCCCACATACTGCTTGGTACCATGATATCCAGATGGATAGGTCCTTGACTTGACATTGTTCTGAACAAGACAATCCCACATACCCTGGCACCATGATCAATGGATGAGTCCCCATTGTTCTGAAGCCAAAGATCCCCTACATACTGGCAGTACCATGATATCCAGATGGATGGAAGTCCTTGATATGACATTGTTCTGAACCCAAGACAATCCCCACATACCTGCTTGTACCATGATATCAGATGGATGGAAGTCCTTGATATGACATTGTTCTGAAGCCAAGACAATCCCCACCTACTTGCCCGGTACCATGATATCCAGATGGATGGAAGTCCTTGACATTGTTGTTGAAGCCAGACAATCACCTAGCAGTACCATGATATCAGATGGATGGAAGTCCTTGACTTGACATTGTTCTGAAGCCAAGGGCAATCCCCCATACCTGGCAGTACCATGATATCCAGATGGATGCGAGTCCTTGACTTGACATTGTTCTGAACAAGACAATCCCTACATGCCTGGCAGTACCATGATATCCAGATGGATGGGTCCTTGATATATTGTTCTGAAACCCAGACAATCCCCACATACCTGGCAGTACCATGATATCCCAGATGGATGGGGTCCTTGACTTGACATTGTTCCTGGTAAGACAATCCCTACGCCACCTGGCAGTACCATGATGTCCAGATGGATGGAAGTCCTTGACTTGACATTGTTCCTTCAAGACAATCCCCATACCTGGCGGTACCATGATATCCAGGATGGTTGAGATGTGACTTGACATTGTTCTGAACCCAAGACAATCCCCACATACCTGGCAGTACCATGATATCAGATGGATGGAAGTCCTTGACTTGACATTGTTCTGAACCCAAGACAATCCCTACACATACCTGGCGGTACCATGATATCCATGGATGGAAGTCCTTGACTTGACATTGTTCTGAAGCCAAGTTAGTCCATACCTGGCTGGCATTGATGATATCCAGATGGTTGAAGTCCTTGACGACATTGTTCTGGTAAGACAATCCCCATACCTGGCAGTACCATGATATCAGATGGATGGAAGTCCTTGACTTGACATTGTTCGGAACCAAGACAATCCCCATACCCTGGCGGTACCATGATATCAGATGGATGGAGTCCTTGACTTGACATTGTTCTGAAGCCAAGACAATCCCCACATACCTGGCAGTGCCATGATATCCAGATGGATGGAAGTCCTTGACTTGACATTGTTCTGAAGCCAAGACAATCCCTACATACCTGGCAGTGCTATGATATCAGATGGATGGAAGTCCTTGACTTGACATTGTTTGAAGCCAAACAATCCCCTACATACCTGGCAGTACCATGATATCAGATGGATGAATGTGACTTGACATTGTTCTGAACCAAGACAATCCCACATACCTGCGGTACCATGATATCCAGATGGATGGAAGTCTTGACTTGACATTGTTCTGAAGCAATTAATCCCACATACCTGGCGGTACCATGATATCCAGATGGATGGAAGTCCTTGACTTGACATTGTTCTGACAAGACAATCCCCACATACCTGGCAGTACCATGATATCCCAGATGGATGGAAGTCCTTGACGACATTGTTCTGAGCCCAAGACAATCCCCTACATACCTGGTACCATGATATCCAGATGGATGGAAGTCCTTGACTTGACATTGTTCTGAACCCAAGACAATCCCTACATACCTGGCAGTACCATGATGTCCAGATGGATGAAGTCCCTTGACGACATTGTTCTGAAGCCAAGACAATCCCCACTTACCTGGCAGTACCATGATATCAGATGGATGAAGTCCTTGATTTGACATTGTTCTGAAAATGGACAATCCCCACATACCTGGCAGTACCATGATATCCATATGGATGGAAGTCCTTGACATTGTTTGACATTGTTTCTGAAGCCAAGACAATCCTTGACTTGACACCTGGCAGTACCATGATATCCGCGATGTCAGATGGATGAAGTCCTTGACTTGACATTGTTCTGAAGCAAACCAATCCCCCAATCCCCACATACCTGAAGCCAAGACAATCACATACCCATGATATCCAGATGGATGGAAGTCCTTGACGACATTGTTCTGAACCCAGACAATCCCCACATACCTGGCGGTACCACTGATATCCAGATGGATGGAAGTCCTTGACGACATTGTTCTGAAGCCAAGACAATCCCCACATACCTGGCAGTACCATGATATCCAGATGGATGGAGTCCTTGACTTGACATTGTTCTGAAGCCAAGACAATCCCCATACCTGGCAGTACCATGATATTCCAGATGGATGGAGTCCTTGACTTGACATTGTTCTGAACCAAGACCAATCCCCACATACCTGGCAGTACCATGATATCCAGATGGATGGAAGTGCTTGACTTGACATTGTTCTGAACCAAGACAATCCCCACATACCTGGCAGTACCATGATATCCAGATGGATGAAGTCTTGGACGACATTGTTACAGACAAGACAATCCCCACATACCTGGCAGTACCATGATATCCAGATGGATGGAAGTCCTTGATTTGACATTGTTCTGATGGAGACCAAGACAATCCCCACATACCTAGCAGTACCCATGATATCCAGATGGATGGAAGTCCTTGACTTGACATTGTTCTGAAGCCAAGACAATCCCCATACCTGGCAGTACCATGATATCAGATGGATGGAGGTCCTTGATTTGACATTGTTCTGAAGCCAAGACAATCCCCCATACCTGGCAGTATGATATCCAGATGGATGGAGTCCTTGACTTGACATTGTTCTGAACCCAAGACAATCCCCACATACCTGGCAGTACCATGATATCCAGATGGATGGAAGTCTTGACTTGACATTGTTCTGAAAGACAATCCCAAGACAATCCCCATACCTGGCAGTAATCCCATGATATCAGATGGATGGATGTAATGTGACTTGACATTGTTCTGAAGCCAAAGACAATCCTACATACCTGGCAGTACCATGATATCAGATGGATGGAAGTCCTTGATTTTGACATTGTTTGACAATACCTGGCAGCCTGCTGATATCCCATTTCCTTGACTTGACATTGTTCTGAAGAGACAATCCCCCATACCTGGCAGTACCATGATATCCAGATGGATGGAAGTCCTTGACTTGACATTGTTCTGAAGCCAAGACAATCCCCACATACCTGGCGGTACCATGATATCAGATGGATGGAAGTCCTTGATTTGACATTGTTCTGAAGCCAAGACAATCCCCACATACCTGGCAGTACCATGATATCCAGATGGATGGAAGTCCTTGACTTGACATTGTTCTGAGTCCAAGACAATCCCCATACCTGGCAGTACCATCCCAGATCGGATGGAAGTCCTTGACGACATTGTTTTGACAAACAATCCATACCTGGCGGATGATATCCAGATGGATGGAAGTCCTTGACTTGACATTGTTCTGACCAAGACAATCCCCACATACCTGGCGGTACCATGATATCCAGATGGATGGAAGTCTTTGTTGTTCTGACATTACATTCTGTGAGACCAAGACAATCCCCACATACCTGGCAGTACCATGATATCCAGATGGATGTCCTTGACTTGACATTGTTCTGAAGCCAAGACAATCACATACCTGGCAGTACCATGATATCAGATGGATGGAAGTCCTTGACTTGACATTGTTCTGAACCAAGACAATCCCTACATACCTGGGTACCATGATATCCAGATGGATGGAAGTCCTTGACTTGACATTGTTCTGAACCAAGACAATCCCCACATACCTGGCAGTACCATGATATCCAGATGGATGGAAGTCTTGACTTGACATTGTTCTGAAGCCAAGACAATCCCCTTACCTGGCAGTACCATGATATCAGATGGATGGAAGTTCTTGATTTGACATTGTTCTGAAGCCAAGACAATCCCCATACCTGGCAGTACCATGATATCCAGATGGATGGAATTTCTGACTTGACATTGTTCTGAATCAAGACAATCCCCCATACCTGCTTGTTACCATGATATCAGATGGATGGAAGTCCTTGACTTGACATTGTTTCTGAACCCAAGACAATCCCCCCATACCTGGCAGTACATGATATCCAGATGGATGGAAGTCTTGACTTGACATTGTTCTGAAACCAAGACAATCCCTACATACCTGGCGGTACCATGATATCGATGGATGGAGTCCTTGACGACATTGTTCTGAAGCCAAGACAATCCCCACATACCTGCAGTACCATGATATCCAGATGGATGGAAGTCCTTGACTTGACATTGTTCTGAACCCAAGACAATCCCCACATACCTGGCAGTACCATGATATCCAGATGGATGGAAGTCCTTGACTTGACATTGTTCTGAAACCAAGACAATCCCACATACCTGGCAGTACCATGATATCAGATGGATGGAAGTCCTTGACTTGACATTGTTCTGAAACAAGACAATCCCCCATACCTGGCAGTACCATGATATCAGATGGATGGAAGTCCTTGACTTGACATTGTTCTGAACCAGACCGTCCCCACATACCTGCAATTACCATGATATCCAGATGGATGGGAAGTCCTTGACGACATTGTTCTGAAGCCAAGACAATCCCTACATACCTGGCAGTACCATGATATCAGATGGATGGAAGTCCTTGACTTGACATTGTTCTGAAATCCCCTACAGACAATCAGTACCATGATATCAGATGGATACGATTTCATTGTTAGACAATCCCCATACCTGGCAGTACCATGATATCCAGATGGATGGAAGTCCTTGACTTGACATTGTTCTGAAACCAAGACAATCCCCACATACCTGGCAGTACCATGATATCCAGATGGATGGAATTCTTGACATTGTTCTTGATTGACATTTTCTGAAGCCAAGACAATCCCCCACATACCTGGCGGTACCATGATATCCAGATGGATGGAAGTCCTTGACTTGACATTGTTCTGAAGCCAAGACAATCCCCCCACATACCTAGCAGTACCATGATATCAGATGGATGGAAGTCCTTGACTTGACATTGTTCTGAAGCCAAGACAATCCCCACATACCTGGCAGTACCATGATATCCAGATGGATGGAAGTCCTTGACTTGACATTGTTCTCAAGCAAGACAATCCCCACATACCTGGCAGTACCATGATATCCAGATGGATGGAAGTCCTTGACTTGACATTCCTGGCAAACCAAGATGTCTGACATACCAAGACAATCCCCATACCTGGCGGTACCATGATATCGGATGGAAGTCCTTGATTTGACATTGTTCTGAAGCCAAGACAATCCCCCATACCTGGCAGTACCATGATATCAGATGGATGGAAGTCCTTGACTTGACATTGTTCTGAAGCCAGACAATCCCCCACGACCTGGCAGTACCATGATATCCAGATGGATGGAAGTCCTTGACTTGACATTGTTCTGAAGCCAAGACCAATCCCCCATACCTGGCAGTACCATGATATCCAGATGGATGGAAGTCCTTGACGACATTTCTGAAGCCAAGAGTCCTTGAATCTGAAGCCCAATCCCTACATACCTGGCAGTACCATGATATCAGATGGATGGAAGTCCTTGACTTGACATTGTTCTGAACCCAAAGACAATCCCCATACCTGGCAGTACCATGATATCCAGATGGATGGGGTCCTTGACTTGACATTGTTCACAAGCCAAGACAATCCCCATACCTGGCAGTACCATGATATCAGATGGATGGAAGTCCTTGACTTGACATTGTTCTGAAGCCAAGACAATCCCCACATACCTGGCAGTACCATGATATCAGATGGATGGAAGTCCTTGACTTGACATTGTTCTGGACCCAAGACAATCCCCATACCTGGCGGTACCATGATATCCAGATGGATGGAAGTCCTTGACTTGACATTGTTCTGGTAACATACCTGGCGTTACCATGATATCCAGATGGATGGGGTCCCTTGACTTGACATTGTTCTGAAGCCAAGACAATCCCCACATACCTGGCAGTACCATGATATCCAGATGGATGGAAGTCCTTGACTTGACATTGTTTGAAGCCAAGACAATCCCCACATACCTGGCAGTACCATGATATCAGATGGATGGAAGTCCTTGAAGTTGTTCTGAACCCAAGACAATCCCCCATACCTGGCGGTACCATGATATCCAGATGGATGGAAGTCCTTGTTGACTTGACATTGTTCTGAAGACAAACCCCCACATACCTGGCAGTACCATGATATCCAGATGGATGGAGTCCTTGACTTGACATTGTTCTGAAGCCAGACAATCCCCACATACCTGGCAGTACCATGATATCAGATGGATGGAGTCCTTGACTTGACATTGTTCTGAACCCAAGACAATCCCCATACCTGGCGTACCATGATATCCAGATGGATGGAGGTCCTTGACTTGACATTGTTCAAGCCAAGACAATCCCCACATACCTGGCGGTACCATGATATCCAGATGGATGGAAGTCCTTGACTTGACATTGTTCTGAAGCCAAGACAATCCCCTACATACCTGGCGGTACCATGATATCCCAGATGGATGGAAGTCCTTGACTTGACATTGTTCTGAACCCAAGACAATCCCACATACCTGGCAGTACCATGATATCAGATGGATGGAAGTCCTTGACTTGACATTGTTCTGAAGCCAAGACAATCCCCACATACCTGGCGGTACCATGATATCCAGATGGATGGAAGTCCTTGACTTGACATTGTTCTGAACCCAAGACAATCCCACATACCTGGCAGTACCATGATATATCAGATGGATGGAAGTCCTTGACTTGACATTGTTCTGAAGCCAAGACAATCCCTACATACCTGGCAGTACCATGATATCAGATGGATGGAAGTCCTTGACTTGACATTGTTCTGAAGCCAGACAATCCCCCATACCTGGCGGTACCATGATATCCAGATGGATGGAAGTCCTTGACTTGACATTGTTCTGAATCCAAGACAATCCCCACATACCTGGCAGTACCATGATATCCAGATGGATGGAAGTCCTTGACTTGACATTGTTCTGAAGCCAAAGACAATCCCATGTTACCATGATATCAGATGGATGGAGTCCTTGACTTGACATTGTTCTGAAGCCAAGACAATCCCCACATACCTGGCAGTACCATGATATCCAGATGGATGGAAGTCCTTGATTTGACATTGTTCTGAAGCCAAGACAATCCCCCATACCTGGCAGTACCATGATATCCAGATGGATGGAAGTCCTTGACTTGACATTGTTCTGAAGCCAAGACAATCCCCACATACCTGGCAGTACCATGATATCCAGATGGATGGAAGTCCTTGACTTGACATTGTTCTGAAAGCCAAGACAATCCCCATACCTGGCGGTACCATGATATCCAGATGGATGGAAGTCCTTGACTTGACATTGTTCAGATGGAAATAAGACAATCCCCACATACCTGGCAGTACCATGATATCCAGATGGATGGATTCCTTGATTTGACATTGTTCTGAAGCCAAGACAATCCCACATACCTGGCAGTACCATGATATCAGATGGATGGATGTCCTTGACTTGACATTGTTCTGAAGCCAAGACAATCCCCACATACCTGGCGGTACCATGATATCCAGATGGATGGAAGTCCTTGACTTGACATTGTTCTGAAGCCAGACAATCCCCACATGGCATTACCATGATATCAGATGGATGGAGGTCCTTGACTTGACATTGTTCTGAAACCAAGACAATCCCCACATACCTGGCAGTACCATGATATCCAGATGGATGGAAGTCCTTGACTTGACATTGTTCTGAAACCAAGACAATCCCCATACCTAGCAGTACCATGATATCCAGATGGATGGGTCCTTGACTTGACATTGTTCTGAAGCCAAGACAATCCCCACATACCCTGGCAGTACCATGATAATATATCAGATGGATGGAAGTCCTTGACTTGACATTATTCGAAGCCAAGACGAAATCCCCACATACCTGGCACTGCGATGATATCAGATGGATGGAAGTCCCTTGACTTGACATTGTTCTGAAGCCAAGACAATCCAGACAATCCAGTACCATATCAGATGGATGGAAGTCCTTGACTTGTTGTTCTGAAACCAAAGACAATCCCTACATACCTGGCAGTGATATCAGATGGATGGAGGTCCTTGACTTGACATTGTTCTGAACCCAAGACAATCCCCACATACCTGGCAGTACCATGATATCCAGATGGATGGAGTCCTTGACTTGACATTGTTCTGAAGCCAAGACAATCTACATACCTGGCAGTACCATGATATCCAGATGGATGGAGTCCTTGACTTGACATTGTTCTGAAGCCAAGACAATCCCATACCTGGCAGTACCATGATATCAGATGGATGGGTCCTTGACTTGACATTGTTCTGAAGCCAAGACAATCCCCACATACCTGGCGGTACCATGATATCCAGATGGATGAAGTCCTTGACTTGACATTGTTCTGAAGCCAAGACAATCCCACATACCTGGCAGTTCCATGATATCCAGATGGATGGAAGTCCTTGACGACATTGTTCTGAAGCCAGACAATCCCCCACATACCTGGCGGTACCATGATATCAGATGGATGAAGTCCCTTGACTTGACATTGTTCTGAAGCCAAGACAATCCCTACATACCTGGCAGTACCATGATATCCAGATGGATGGAGGTCCTTGACTTGACATTGTTCTGAAGCCAGGACAATCCCCACATACCTGCAGTACCATGATGTCAGATGGATGGATGGATGGAAGACAATCCATACCTGACGACATTGTTCTGACATTGTTATAAGACAATCCCACATACCTGGCAGTACCATGATATCCATGAATGGATGGAAGTCCTTGACGACATTGTTCTGAAACCAGACAATCCCTACGCCCTTGCGGTACCATGATATCAGATGGATGGAAGTCCTTGACTTGACGTGTTCTCAAAGCCAAGACAATCCCCACATACCTGGCAGTACCATGATATCCAGATGGATGGAAGTCCTTGACTTGACGTTGTTCTGAAACCAAGACAATCCCCTACATACCCTGGCGGTACCATGATATCGATGGATGGAAGTCCCTTGACTTGACATTGTTCTGAAGCCAAGACAATCCCTACATACCTGCTTGGTACCATGATATCAGATGGATGGAAGTCCCTTGACTTGACATTGTTCTGAACCAGACAATCCCCCATACCTGGCAGTACCATGATATCAGATGGATGGAAGTCCCTTGATTTGACATTGTTCTGAACCCAGTTCAATCCCCATATACCTGGCAGTACCATGATATGTCAGATGGATGGAAGTCCTTGACGACATTGTTCAAAACCCAAGACAATCCCCATACCTGGCAGTACCATGATATCCAGATGGATGGAAATCCTTGACTTGACATTGTTCTGAAGCCAAGACAATCCCACATACCTGGCGGTACCATGATATCAGATGGATGGGAAATCACTTGACTTGACATTGTTCAAATAAGACAATCCCCCACATACCTGGTACCATATGATATCCAGATGGATGAAGTCCTTGACTTGACATTGTTCTGAAGCCAAGACAATCCCTACATACCTAGCGGTACCATGATATCCGATGGATGGAGTCCTTGACTTGACATTGTTCTGAAGCCAAGACTGAATCCCTACATACCTGGCAGTATATGATATCCAGATGGATGGAAGTCCTTGACGACATTGTTCATGAAGCCAAGACAATCCCCCATACCTAGCAGTACCATGATATCCAGATGGATGAAGTCCTTGACTTGACATACAAGCCAAACCAATCCCCCACATACCTGGGTACCATGATATCAGATGGATGGAAGTCCTTGACGACATTGTTCTGAACCAAGACAATCCCCTACATACCTGGCAGTACCATGATATCCAGATGGATGAGTCCTTGATTTGACATTGTTCTGAAGCCAGACAATCCCCTACATACCTGGCAGTACATGATATCAGATGGATGGAGTCCTTGACTTGACATTGTTCTGAATCAAGACAATCCCCCATACCTGGCGGTACCATGATATCCAGATGGATGGAGGTCCTTGACGACATTGTTCTGAAGCCAGACAATCCCCACATACCTGGCGGTACCATGATATCCAGATGGATGAAGTCCTTGACTTGACATTACCTGAAGCAAGACAATCCTACCCTGGCATATCGTGTATCAGATGGATGGAAGTCCCTTGACTTGACATTGTTCTGAAGCCAAGACAATCCCCACGCCTGGCGGTACCATGATATCCAGATGGATGGAGTCCTTGACTTGACATTGTTCTGAAGCCAAGACAATCCCACATACCCTTGGTACCATGATATCAGATGGATGGAAGTCCTTGACTTGACATTGTTCTGAATCAAGACAATCCCCACATACCTGGCGATACCATGATATCCAGATGGATGTCCATGACGACATTGTTCTTGACAATCCCCACATACCTGGCAATCCCATATACCTGATCCTTGACTTGACATGATATCAGATGGATGGAGGTCCTTGACTTGACATTGTTCTAAAAGCCAAGACAATCCCCACATACCTGGCGGTACCATGATATCCAGATGGATGGAAGTCCTTGACTTGACAATCCCCCATTGTTTAATGGCCAAGACAATCAAGACACATACCTGGCAGGTACCATGATAGCCAGATGGATGGAGTCCTTGACTTGACATTGTTCTGAAGCCAAGACAATCCCAGACCAATCCATGATATCCAGATGGATGGAAGTCCTTGGCATTGTACCATGATATCCAGATGGATGATAGCCAGATGGATGGAAGTCCTTGACTTGACATTGTTCTGAAGCCAAGACAATCACATACCTGGCAGTACCATGATATCAGATGGATGGAAGTCCTTGACTTGACATTGTTCTGAAGCCAAGACAATCCCCATACCTAGCAGTACCGCGATATCCAGATGGAGTGACATTTTCTGAAATGATACGGTACCATGATATCCAGATGGATTAGAGTCCTTGACTTGACATTGTTCTGAAGCAAGACAATCCCCACATACCTGTTAACGATATCAGATGGATGGAAGAAACCAAGACAATCCCTACATACCTGGCAGTACCATGATATCAGATGGATGGAAGTTCTTGACTTGACATTGTTCAAGAAGCCAAGACAATCCCCCATACCTGGCAGTACCATGATATCAGATGGATGGAAGTCCCAAACTTGACATTTTCTGAAGCCAAGACAATCCCCACCATACCTGCTTGATACCATGTATCCAGATGGATATCCTTGAGATTGTTCTGGACAATCCCACATACCTGGGACCATGTCCAAGATGGATGAGTCCTTGACTTGACATTGTTCTGAAGCCAAGACAATCCCCACATACCTGGCAGTACCATGATATCAGATATGGATATCCTTGACTTGACATGGATGGCAAACTGATATCCTTGACTTGACATTAATTTCTGACCAAGACAATCCCTACATACCTGGCAGTACCACTTGGATATCCTTGACTTGATGGATGGAAGATATCCAGATTGACTTGACATTGTTCTGAAGCCAAGACAATCCCACATACCTGGCAGTACCATGATATCAGATGGATGGAAGTCCTTGACGACATAAATTTCTGAAGCCAAGACAATCCCTACATATACCTGCTTGGTACCACTTGATATCCAGATGGATGTCCTTGACTTGACATTGTTCTGAAGCAAGACTATCACATACCTGGCAGTACCATGATATCCAGATGGATGGAAGTCCTTGACTTGACATTGTTCTGAAGCCAAAGACAATCCCCACATACCTGGCGGTACCATGATATCAGATGGATTAGGTCCTTGACTTGACATTGTTCTGACCAAGACAATCCCCCATACCGGAGCGTACCATGATATCCAGATGGATGGAAGTCCTTGACGACATTGTTCTGAAGCCAAGACAATCCCTATACCTGGCAGTACCATGATATCCAGATGGATGGAAGTCCCTTGACTTGACATTGTTTGGACCAGACAATCCCCTATACCTGGCAGTACCATGATATCCCAGATGGATGGAAGTCCTTGACCTTTGTTCTGAAAGTAAGACAATCCCACATACCTGGCAGTACCATGATATCCAGATGGATGGAAGTCCTTGACTTGACATTGTTCTGAAGCCAAGACAATCCCCACATACCTGGCAGTACCATGATATCCAGATGGATGGAGTCCTTGACTTGACATTGTTTGAAGCAAGACATACCTGGCAGCATGATATCCTTGTTCTGACTTGACATTCCAAGACAATCCCCATACCTGGCAGTACCATGATATCCAGATGGATGATGGGGAAGACAATCCCATACCTGACTTGACAGATTGTTTGACTTGACATTGTTCTGAAGCCAAGACAATCCCCATACCTGGCAGTACCATGATATCCAGATGGATAGAGTCCTTGACTTGACATTGTTCTGAAGCCAAAGACAATCCCACATACCTGGCAGTACTACACCAGTATCCAGATGGATGGAAGTCCTTGACTTGACATTGTTCTGAAGCCAAGACAATCCCCATGCCCTGGCGGTACCATGATATCCCAGATGGATGGAAGTCCTTGACTTGACATTGTTCTGGTAAAACAATCCCTACACCTGGCGGTACCATGATATCCAGATGGATGAAGTCCTTGACTTGACATTGTTCTGAAGCCAGACAATCCCCCATACCTGGCAGTACCATGATATCCGAATGGATGGAGTCCTTGACATTGTTCTGAAGCCAAGACAATCATACCTGGCAGTACCATGATGTCCAGATGGATGGGTCTTGACTTGACATTGTTCTGAAGCCAAGACAATCCCCATACCTGGCGTACCATGATATCCAGATGGATGGAGTCCCTTGACTTGTTGTTCTGAAGCAAGACAATCATACCACAAAGTACCATGATATCAGATGGATGGAAGTCCCTTGACTTGACATTGTTCTGAACCAAGACAATCCCCACATGCCTGGCAGTACCATGATATCCAGATGGATGAAGTCCTTGACTTGACATTGTTCTGAAACCAAGACAATCCCCATGCCTGGCAGTACCATGATATCCAGATGGATGGAGACCCCTTGACGACATTGTTCTGAAATAGACAATCCCCCAGACCTGGCAGTACCATGATATCAGATGGATGGAAGTCCTTGACTTGACATTGTTCTGAAGCCAACCGAAACCCCACATACCTGGCAGTACCATGATATCAGATGGATGGAAGTCCTTGACTTGACATTGTTCTACCAACCAAGACAATCCCCTACATACCTGGCGGTACCATGATATCGATGGATGGAAGAGCATGAAACGACGTTCCTGAAGCCAGACAATCCCCCATACCTGGCAAGTACCATGATATCCAGATGGATGAGTCCTTGACGACATTGTTCTGAACCAAGACAATCCCTACCACATACTGGTGCCATGATATCAGATGGATTAGGTCTTGATTTGACATTGTTCTGAAGCCAAGACAATCCCCACATACTGCGGTACCATGATATCCAGATGGTGGAAGTCCTTGACTTGACATTGATTTCTGAAGCCAGACAATCCCCACATACCTGGCAGTACCATGATATCAGATGGATGGAAGTCCTTGACTTGACATTGTTCTGAAGCCGAGACCAATCCCCACATACCTGTCGGTACCATGATATCCAGATGGATGGATCCTTGACTTGACATTCTGAAGCCAAGACAATCCCCATACCTGGCGGTACCATGATATCAAGATGGATGGAAGTCCTGACTTGACATTGTTCTGAACCCAAGACAATCCCATACCTAGCGTACCATGATATCAGATGGATGGAAGTCCTTGACTTGACATTGTTCTAAACCAAAGACAATCCCATACCTGGCAGTACCATGATATCCAGATGGATGAGTCTGATTTGACATTGTTCTGAAGTAAAGACAATCCCCACATACCTAGCAGTACCATGATATCCAGATGGATGGAAGTCCTTGACTTGACATTGTTCTGAAGCCAAGACCATCCCTACATACCTGGCGGTACCATATTCATCCAGATGGATGGAGATGTGACTTGACATTGTTCTGAAGCCAGACAATCCCCACATGCCTGGCATTTTCCATGATATCCAGATGGATGGAAGTCCTTGACTTGACATTGTTCTGAAATAAGACAATCCCCACATACCTGGCAGTACCACCAATATCCAGATGGATGGAGGTCATGACCGGTGTTCTGAAGCCAAGACAATCCCTACATAGCAGTACCATGATATCCATTGACTTGACATTGTTTGAAGCCAAGACAATCCCCTACATACCTGGCAGTACCATGATATCCAGATGGATGGAAGTCCTTGACTTGACATTGTTCTGAACCCAAGACAATCCCCACATACCTGCTTGGTACCATGATATCCAGATGGATGGAAGTCCTTGACTTGACATTGTTCTGAAGCCAAGACAATCCCCATACCTGGCGGTGCCATGATATCAGATGGATGGAAGTCCTTGACTTGACATTGTTTGACATATTGTTCATGAACCCAGATGGACAATCCTTGACTTGACATTGTTCTGGCAAGTATCCCTACATACCTGGCATATCAGATGGATGGAAGTCCTTGACATTGTTTGGAAACCAGACAATTACCTTCTACCATGATATCCAGATGGATGGAATCCTTGACAATGAAGCCAAGACCACATACCTGGCAGTACCATGATATCCAGATGGATGGAAGTCCTTGACTTGACATTGTTCTGAAGCCAAGACAATCCTACATACCTGGCAGTACCATGATATCAGATGGATGGAGTCATGACTTGACATTGTTCTGAAATTTCTGGCAGTACCATGATATCCAGATGGATGGACAATCCCCACATACCTGGCAGTACATGATATCCATGATATCCATTGTTCAGATGGATGGAAGTCCTTGACTTGACATTGTTCTGAAGCCAAGACAATCCACATACCTGGCAGTACCATGATATCAGATGGATGGAAGTATGACTTGACACTTGTTCTGAAGCCAAGACAATCCCTACATACCTGGCAGTACCATGATATCAGATGGATGGAAGTCCTTGACTTGACATTGTTCTGAAGCCAAGACAATCCCCACATACCTGGCAGTACCATGATATCCAGATGGATGAAGTCCTTGACTTGACATTGTTCTGAACCCAAGACAATCCCATACCTAGATATCCTGGAAGTAACATGATATCGGATGATGTATGGAAGTCCTTGACTTGACATTGTTCTGAACCCAAGACAATCCCCCACATACCTGGCAGTACCATGATATCCAGATGGATGGAAGTCCTTGACTTGACATTGTTCTGAACCAAGACAATCCCTACATGCCTGGCAGTACCATGATGTCAGATGGATGGAAGTCCTTGACTTGACATTGTTCTGAGCCAAGACAATCCCACATACCTGGCAGTACCATGATATCCAGATGGATGGAAGTCCTTGTCAAGGAATAATCCCTGGCAGTACCATATCCACCTTGGACATTGTTCTGTAGAACAATCCCCCACCTGATATCCAGATGGATGGAATCCTTGACTTGACATTTTTCTGAAGCCAAGACAATCCCAGTACCATGATATCAGATGGATGGAAGTCCTTGACTTGACGTTGTTCTGAACAAGACAATCCCCACATACCTGGCAGTACCATGATATCCAGATGGATGGAGTCCTTGACTTGACATTGTTCTGAACCCAAGACAATCCATACCTGGCAGTACCATGATATCCAGATGGATGGAAGTCCTTGACTTGACATTGTTCTGAAACCAAGACAATCCCTACATACCTGGCAGTACCATGGATGGATGGAAGTCCTTGACTTGACATTGTTCAAAGCCAAAACCAATCCCCACATACCTGGCAGGTACCATGATATCCAGATGGATGGAAGTCCTTGACTTGACATTGTTCTGAACCAAAGACAATCCCTGCATACCTGGCAGTACCATGATATCCAGATGGATGGAAGTCCTTGAGTTGACATTGTTCTGAAGCCAAGACAATCCCCACATACCTGGCAGTACCATGATATCCAGATGGATGGAATCCTTGACTTGACATTGTTCTGAAATAAGACAATCCCCACAGACCTGGCAGTACCATGATATCCAGATGGATGGAAGTCCTTGACTTGACATTGTTCTGAAGCCAAGACAATCCCTACATACCTGGCAGTACCATGATATCAGATGGAAAGTCCTTGACTTGACATTGTTCTGAAGCCAAGACAATCCCCACATACCTAGCAGTACATGTTATCCAGATGGATGGAAGTCCTTGACTTGACATTGTTCACGAAGCCAAGACAGTCGACTGCCTTACCTGGCAGTACCATGATATCCAGATGGATGGAAGTCCTTGACTTGACATTGTTCTGAAGCCAGACAATCCCTACATACCACAGCAGTACCATGATATCCAGATGGATGGAAGTCCTTGACTTGACGGTTCTAGTCAAGACCAATCCCCACATACCTGGCAGTACCACTTAGTACCAGATGGATGAAGTCCCCTGACTTGACATTGTTCTGAAGCCAAGACAATCCCCACATACCTGGCAGTACCATGATATCCAGATGGATTTGGGGGAAGTCCTTGACATTTTTCTGAAGCCAAGACAATCCCCACATACCTGCAGTACCATGATATCCAGATGGATGGAAGTCCTTGACTTGACATTGTTCTGAAGCAAGACAATCCCACATACCTGGCAGTACCATGATATCAGATGGATGCAGTCCTTGACTCTGGACATTGTTCTGAAGCCAAGACAATCCCACATACCTGGCAGTACCATGATATCCAGATGGATGGAAGTCCTTGACTTGACATTGTTCTAGCCAAGACAATCCCTAATACATACCTGTCAGTACCATGATATCCAGATGGAGGAAGTCCTCCACTTGACATTGTTCTGAAGCCAAGACAATCCCACATACCTGGCAGTACCATGATATCCAGATGGTTGGAAGTCCTTGACTTGACATTGTTCTGAAGCCAAGACAATCCCCCACATACCTGGCGGTACCATGATATCCAGATGGATGGAAGTCCTTGACTTGACATTGTTCTTGAAGCCAAGACAATCCCCACATACCCAAGGTACCCAAGGATATCCAGATGGATGGAAGTCCTGACTTGACATTGTTCTGAAGCCAAGACAATCCCCACATACCTGGCAGTACCATGATATCCAGATGGATGGAAGTCCTTGACTTGACATTGTTCTGAAGCCAAGACAATCCCCACATACCTGGCAGTACCATGATATCCAGATGGATGGAAGTCCCTTGACTTTGACATTGTTCCAGATGGAAGCCAATTTGACAATCTGCCAAGACAACATACCTGGCAGTACCATGATATCCAGATGGATGGAAGTCCTTGACTTGATATTGTTCTGAAGCCAAGACAATCCCTACATACCTGGCAGTACCATGATATCCAGATGGATGGAAGTCACTGACTTGACATTGTTCTGAAGCCAAGACAATCCTACATACCTGGCAGTACCATGATATCAGATGGATGGAAGTCCTTGACTTGACTGGATTGTTCTGAAGCCAAGATTAATCCCTACATACCTGGCAGTACCATGATATTTATTTGGATGAAGTCCTTGACTTGACATTGTTCTGAAGAAGACAATCCCTACATACCTGGCAGTACCATGATATCCAGATGGATGGAAGTCCTTGATTTGACATTGTTCTGAAGCCAAGACAATCCCCACACCTGGCAGTACCATGATATCCAGATGGATGGAAGTCCTTGACTTGACATTGTTCTGAAGCCAAGACAATCCCTACATACTTGCAGTACCATGATATCCATGATGGAAGTCCCAGATTGGATGGAATCCTTACATGACATGGCAGTTCATGATATCCAGATGGATGGAAGTCCCTTGACATACCTGGCAGTACCATGATATCCAGATGGATGAAGTCCTTGACTTGACATTGTTCTGAACCCAAGACAATCCCCACATACCTGGCAGTACCATGATATCCAGATGATGGAAGTCCTGACTTGACATTGTTCTGAAGCCAAGACAATCCCCTACATACCTGGCAGTACCATGATATCCAGATGGATGGAAGTCCTTGATTTGATATTGTTCTGAAGCCAAAGACAATCCCCACATACCTGGCAGTACCATGATATCCAGATGGATGGAAGTCCTTGACTTGACATTGTTCTGAACCCAAGACAATCCCCACATACCTGGCAGCACCATGATATCCAGATGGATGGAAGTCCTTGACTTGACATTGTTCTGAAGCCAAGACAATCCCTACATACCTGGCAGTACCATGATATCCAGATGGATGGAAGTCCTTGACTTGACATTGTTCTGAAGCCAAGACAATCCCCCACATACCTGGCAGTACCATGATATCCAGATGGATGGAAGTCCTGACTTGACATTGTTCTGAAGCCAAGACAATCCCTACATACCTGGCAGTACCATGATATCCAGATGGATGGAAGTCCTTGATTTGACATTGTTCTGAAGCCAAGACAATCCCATACATACCTGGGATGGAAGCATTTGACTTGATATCCAGATGATGGAAGTCCTTGTCCTTGACTTGACATTGTTCTGAAGCCAAGACAATCCCCACATACCTGGCAGTACCATGATATCCAGATGGATGGAAGTCCTGACTTGACATTGTTCTGAAGCCAAGACAATCCCTACATACCTGGCAGTACCATGATATCCAGATGGATGGAAGTCCTTGACTTGACATTGTTCTGAAGCCAAGACAATCCCTACATACCTGGCAGTACCATGATATCCAGATGGATGGAAGACTTGACATTGTTTGACATCCCACATACCTGTTACCATGATATCCAGATGGAATCCCACTGACAATCCCTACCTGGCAGTACCATGATATCCAGATGGATGGAAGTCCTGACTTGACATTGTTCTTGAAGCCAAGACAATCCTACATACCTGGCAGTACCATGATATCCAGATGGATGGAAGTCCTGACTTGACATTGTTCTGAAGCCAAGACCCCCACATACCTGGCAGTACCATGATATCCAGATGGATGGAAGTCCTTGACTTGACATTGTCCTGAAGCCAAGACAATCCCCACATACCTGGCAGTACCATGATATCCAGATGGATGGAAGTCCTTGACTTGACATTGTTCTGAAGCCAAGACAATCACATACCTGGCAGTACCATGATATCCAGATGGATGGGAAGTCCTTGATTTGACATTGTTCTGAAGCCAAGACAATCCCCATACCTGGCAGTACCATGATATCCAGATGGATGGAAGTCCTTGACTTGACATTGTTCTGAACCCAAGATAATCCCCACATACCTGGCAGTACCATGATATCCAGATGGATGGAAGTCCTTGATTGACATTGTTCTGAAGCCAAGACAATCCCATACATACCTGGCAGTACCATGATATCCAGATGGATGGAAGTCCTGACTTGACATTGTTCTGAAGCCAAGACAATCCCCACATACCTGGCAGTACCATGATATCCAGATGGATGGAAGTCCTTGACTTGACATTGTTCTGAACCCAAGACAATCCCACATACCTGGCAGTACCATGATATCCAGATGGATGAAGTCCCTTGACTTGAACAAGATAATCCCCACATGTACCATGAAGCCATGGATGGAATCCCTGACTTGACCTGGCAGTACTAACATGATATACAGATGGATGAAGTCCTTGACTTGACATTGTTCTGAAGCCAAGACAATCCCCACATACCTGGCAGTACCATGATATCCAGATGGATGGAAGTCCTTGACTTGACATTTTTCTGAACCCAAGACAATCCCCACATACCTGGCAGTACCATGATATCCAGATGGATGGAAGTCCTTGACTTGACATTGTTCTGAAGCCAAGACAAGACAACCTCCCATGGATATCCAGACATACCTGACTTGCAGTACAAGACAATCCCCACATACCTGGCAGTACCATGATATCCAGATGGATGGAAGTCCTTGACTTGACATTGTTCTGAAGCCAAGACAATCCCCACATACCTGGCAGTACCATGATATCCAGATGGATGAAGTCCTTGACTTGATATTGTTCTGAAGCCAAGATACCTGGCAGTACCATGATATCAGATGGATGGAAGTCCTTGACTTGACATTGTTCTGAAGCACAACCTGGCAGTACCATGATATCCAGATGGATAGTCCTGGCTTGACATTGATATCAAGATGGATGGCAGTACCATGATATCCAGAGGGATGGGAAGTCCTTTGACATTGTTCTGAAGCCAAGACAATCCCCGACATACCTGGCAGTACCATGATATCCAGATGGATGGAAGTCCTTGACTTGACATTGTTCTGAACCCAAGACAATCCCTACATACCTGGCAGTGCCATGATATCCAGATGGATGGAAGTCCTTGATGATATCCAGATGGATGGAAGATATCCAGATGGATGGGAAGTCCTTGACATTGTTCTGAACCCAAGACAATCCCCACATACCTGGCAGTACCATGATATCCAGATGGATGGAAGTCCTTGACTTGACATTGTTCTGAAGCCAAGACAATCCCCACATACCTGGCAGTACCATGATATCCAGATGGATGGAAGTCCTGACTTGACATTGTTCTGAAGCCAAGACAATCCTACATACCTGGCAGTACCATGATATCCAGATGGATGGAAGTCCTTGACTTGACATTGTTCTGAAGACAATCCCCATACCTGGCAGTACCATGATATCCAGATGGATGGAAGTCCTTGACTTGACATTGTTCTGAAGCCAAGACAATCCCCACATACCTGGCAGCACCATGATATCCAGATGGATGAAGTCCTTGACTTGACATTGTTCTGAAGTCAAGATCCCTACATACCTGGCAGTACCATGATATCCAGATGGATGGAAGTCCTTTGACTTGACATTGTTCTGAAGCCAAGACAATCCCCACATACCTGGCAGTACCATGATATCCAGATGGATGGAAGTCCTTGACTTGACATTGTTCTGAAGCCAAGACAATCCCTCACATACCTGGCAGTACCATGATATCCAGATGGATGGAAGTTTTGATTTGACATTGTTCTGAAGCCAAGACAATCCCTACATACCTGGCAGTACCATGATATCCAGATGGATGGAAGTCCTTGACTGACATTGTTCTAGCCAAGACAATCCCCACATACCTGGCAGTACCATGATATCCAGATGGATGGAAGTCCTTGACTTGACATTGTTCTGAACCCAAGACAATCCCCACATACCCTGGCAGTACCATGATATCCAGATGGATGGAAGTGTTTGACTTGACATTGTTCTGAAGCCAAGACAATCCCTACATACCTGGCAGTACCATGATATCCAGATGGATGAAGTCCTTGACTTGACATTGTTCTCTGCAAGACAATCCCTACATACCTGGCAGTACCCATGATATCCAGATGGATGGAAGTCCTTTGACTTGACATTGTTCTGAAGCCAAGATAATCCCTACATACCTGGCAGTACCATGATATCCAGATGGATGGAAGTCCTTGACTTGACATTGTTCTGAAGCCAAGACAATCCCTACATACCTGGCAGTACCATGATATCCAGATGGATGGAAGTCCTTGACTTGACATTGTTCTGAAGCCAAGACAATCCCTACATACCTGGCAGTACCATGATATCCAGATGGATGGAAGTCCTTGACTTGACATTGTTCTGAAGCCAAGACAATCCCCACATACCTGGCAAACCATGATATCCAGATGGATGGAAGTCTTGACTTGACATTGTTCTGAAGCCAAGACAATCCCCACATATACCTGGCAGTACCATGATATCCAGATGGATGGAAGTCCTTGACTTGACATTGTTCTGAAGCCAAGACAATCCTTTACATACCTGGCAGTACCATGATATCCAGATGGATGGAAGTCCTTGATTTGACATTGTTCTGAACCCAAGACAATCCCCACATACCTGGCAGTACCATGATATCCAGATGGACAAAGTCCTTGACTTGACATTGTTCTGAAGCCAAGACAATCCCTACATACCTGGCACCATGATATCCAGATGGATGGTGTCCTTGACTTGACATTGTTCTTGAAGCCAAGACAATCCCACATACCTGGCAGTACCATGATATCCAGATGGATGCAAAGTCCTTGACTTGACATTGTTCTGAAGCCAAGACAATCCCTCACATACCTGGCAGTACCATGATCCAGATGGATGGAACTTGACATTGTCTGAAGCCAAGACAATCCCTTACATACCTGGCATTGATATCCAGATGGATGGAAGTCCTTGACCATTGTTCTGAAGCCAAGACAATCCCCTACATACCTGGCAGTACCATGATATCCAGATGGATGGAAGTCCTGACTTGACATTGTTCTGAAGCCAAGACAATCCCCACATACCTGGCAGTACCATGATATCCAGATGGATGGAAGTCCTTGACTTGACATTGTTCTGTCCCAAGACAATCCCACATACCTGGCAGTACCATGATATCCAGATGGATGGAAGTCCTTGACTTGACATTGTTCCTGAAGCCAAGACAATCCCCACATACCCGGCAGTACCATGATATCCAGATGGATGGAAGTCCTTGACTTGACATTGTTCTGAAGCCAAGACAATCCCCACATACCTGGCAGTACCATGATATCCAGATGGATGGAAGTCCTGACTTTGACATTGTTCTGAAGCTGAGAATGACATATTGATATCCTGGATGGAAGTCCAACATTGTTCTGACAAGACAATCCCCCACATACCTGGCAGTACCATGATATCCAGATGGATGGAAGTCCTTGACTTGACATTGTTCTGAACCCAAGACAATCCCCACATACCTGGCAGTACCATGATATCCAGATGGATGGAAGTCCTTGACTTGACATTGTTCTGAAGCCAAGACAATCCCCACATGCCTGGTGCAGTACCATGATATCCAGATGGATGAAGTCCTTGACTTGACATTGTTCTGAAGCCAAGACAATCCCCATACCTGGCAGTACCATGATATCCAGATGGATGGAAGTCCTTGATCCAGATTGACATTGTTGAAGCCAAGACAATCCCCACATACCTGGCAGTACCATGATATCCAGATGGACAAGTCCCTCTGACATTGTTCTGAAGCCAAGATAATCCCCACATACCTGATATCCAGACATGGATGGGAAGTCCTTGATTTGACATTGTTCTGAAGCCAGACAGTCAAGACATACCTGGCAGTACCATGATATCCAGATGGATGGAAGTCCTGACTTGGACATTGTTCCTGAAGCCAAGACAATCTACATACCTGGCAGTCTCCATGATATCCAGATGGATGGAAGTCCTTGACTTGACATTGTTCTGAAGCCAAGACAATCCCTACATACCTGGCAGTACCATGATATCCAGATGGATGGAAGTCCTTGACTTGACATTGTTCTGAAGCCAAGACAATCCCCACATACCTGGCAGTACCATGATATCCAGATGGATGGAAGTCCTTGACTTGGACATTGTTCTGAACCCAAGACAATCCCCACATACCTGGCAGTACCATGATATCCAGATGGATGGAAGTCCTGATTTGACATTGTTCTGAACCCAAGACAATCCCCACATACCTGGCAGTACCATGATATCCAGATGGATGGAAGTCCTGACTTGACATTGTTCTGAAGCCAAGACAATCCCTACATACCTGGCAGTTCATGATATCAGATGGATGGAAGTCCTTGACTTGACATTGTTCTGAACCAAGACAATCCCCATATACCTGGCAGTACCATGATATCCAGATGGATAAAGTCCTTGACTTGACATTGTTCTGAACCAAGACAATCCCCACATACCTGGCAGTAACATGATATCCAGATGGATGGAAGTCCTGATTTGACATTGTTCTGAAGCCAAGACAATCCCTACATACCTGGCAGTACCATGATATCCAGATGGATGGAAGTCCTTGACTTGACATTGTTCTGAACCCAAGACAATCCCCACATACCTGGCAGTACCATGATATCCAGATGGATGGAAGTCCTTGACTTGACATTGTTCTGAAGCCAAGACAATCCCACATACCTGGCAGTAACATGATATCCAGATGGATGGAAGTCCTGATTTGACATTGTTCTGAAGCCAAGACAATCCCTACATACCTGGCAGTACCATGATATCCAGATGGATGGAAGTCCTTGATTTGACATTGTTCTGAACCCAAGACAATCCCCACATACCTGGCAGTACCATGATATCTATAGATGGATGGATGGAAGTCCTTGACTTGACATTGTTCTGAAGCCAAGACAATCCCCACATACCTGGCAGTACCATGATATCCAGATGGATGGAAGTCCTTGATTTGACATTGTTCTGAACCCAAGACAATCCCCACATACCTGGCAGTACCATGATATCCAGATGGATGGAAGTCCTTGATTTTGACATTGTTCTAAAAGCCAAGACAAGACATATGGCAGATACCATGATATCCAGATGGATGGAAGTCCTTGACTTGACATTGTTCTGAAGCCAAGACAATCCCACATACCTGGCAGTACCATGATATCCAGATGGATGGAAGTCCTTGACTTGACATTGTTCTGAACCCAAGACAATCCCCACATACCTGGCAGTACCATGATATCCAGATGGATGGATGTCCTTGACTTGACATTGTTCTGAAGCCAAGACAATCCCCTACATACCTGGCAGTACCATGATATCCAGATGGATGGAAGTCCTTGACTTGACATTGTTCTGAAGCCAAGACAATCCCCACATACCTGGCAGTACCATGATATCCAGATGGATGGAAGTCCTTGACTTGACATTGTTCTGAAGCCAAGACAATCCCACATACCTGGCAGTACCATGATATCCAGATGGATGGAAGTCCTTGACTTGACATTGTTCTGAAGCCAAGACAATCCCCACATACCTGGCAGTACCATGATATCCAGATGGATGGAAGTCCTTGATTTGACATTGTTCTGAAGCCAAGACAATCCCCACATACCTGGCAGTACCATGATATCCAGATGGATGGAAGTCCTTGATTTGACATTGTTCTGAACCCAAGACAATCCCCACATACCTGGCAGTACCATGATATCCAGATGGATGGAAGTCCTTGATTTGACATTGTTCTGAAGCCAAGACAATCCCTACATACCTGGCAGTACCATGATATCCAGATGGATGGAAGTCCTTGACTTGACATTGTTCTGAAAGCCAAGACAATCCCCACATACCTGGCAGTACCATGATATCCAGATGGATGGAAGTCCTTGATTTGACATTGTTCTGAACCCAAGACAATCCCCACATACCTGGCAGTACCATGATATCCAGATGGATGGAAGTCCTTGACTTGACATTGTTCTGAAGCCAAGACAATCCTTACATACCTGGCAGTACCATGATATCCAGATGGATGGAAGTCTGACTTGACATTGTTCTGAACCAAGACAATCCCCACATACCTGGCAGTACCATGATATCAGATGGATGGAAGTCCTTGACTTGACATTGTTCTGAAGCCAAGACAATCCCTACATACCTGGCAGTACCATGATATCCAGATGGATGGAAGTCCTTGACTTGACATTGTTCTGAAGCCAAGACAATCCCCACATACCTGGCAGTACCATGATATCCAGATGGATGGAAGTCCTTGACTTGACATTGTTCTGAAGCCAAGACAATCCCCTACATACCTGGCAGTACCATGATATCCAGATGGATGGAAGTCCTTGACTTGACATTGTTCTGAAGCCAAGACAATCCCCACATACCCGGCAGTACCATGATATCCAGATGGATGGAAGTCCTTGACTTGACATTGTTCTGAACCCAAGACAATCCCTACATACCTGGCAGTACCATGATATCCAGATGGATGGAAGTCCTTGAATTGACATTGTTCTGAACCCAAGACAATCCCCACATACCTGGCAGTACCATGATATCCAGATGGATGGAAGTCCTTGACTTGACATTGTTCTGAACCCAAGACAATCCTCACATACCTGGCAGTACCATGATATCCAGATGGATGAGTCCTGACTTGACATTGTTCTGAACCCAAGACAATCCCCCACATACCTGGCAGTACCATGATATCCAGATGGATGGAAGTCCTTGACTTGACATTGTTCTGAAGCCAAGACAATCCCCACATACCTGGCATTACCATGATATCCAGATGGATGGAAGTCCTTGACTTGACATTGTTCTGAAGCCAAGACAATCCCCACATACCTGGCAGTACCATGATATCCAGATGGATGGAAGTCCTTGACTTGACATTGTTCTGAAGCCAAGACAATCCCCACATACCTGGCAGTACCATGATATCCAGATGGATGGAAGTCCTGATTTGACATTGTTCTGAAGCCAAGACAATCCCTACATACCTGGCAGTACCATGATATCCAGATGGAAGGATGGAAGTCCTTGACTTGACATTGTTCTGAACCTGAAAGACAATCCCCACATACCTGGCAGTACCATGATATCCAGATGGATGGAAGTCCTTGACTTGACATTGTTCTGAAGCCAAGACAATCCCCACATACCTGGCAGTACCATGATATCCAGATGGATGGAAGTCCTGACTTGACATTGTTCTGAAGCCAAGACAATCCCCACATACCTGGCAGTACCATGATATCCAGATGGATGGAAGTCCTTGACTTGACATTGTTCTGAACCCAAGACAATCCCCACATACCTGGCAGTACCATGATATCCAGATGGATGGAAGTCCTTGACTTGACATTGTTCTGAAGCCAAGAAAATCCCCACATACCTGGCCGTACCATGATATCCAGATGGATGGAAGTACTTGACTTGACATTGTTCTGAAGCCAAGACAATCCACACATACTTGGCAGTACCATGATATCCAGATGGATGGATGTCCTTGACTTGACATTGTTCTGAAGTCAAGACAATCCCCACATACCTGGCAGTACCATGATATCCAGACGGATGGAAGTCCTTGATTTGACATTGTTCTGAAGCCAAGACAATCCCCACATACCTGGCAGTACCATGATATCCAGATGGATGGAAGTCCTTGACTTGACATTGTTCTGAAGCCAAGACAATCCCACATACCTGGCAGTACCATGATATCCAGATGGATGGAAGTCCTTGACTTGACATTGTTCTGAACCCAAGATAATCCCCACATACCTGGCAGTACCATGATATCCAGATGGATGGAAGTCCTTGACTTGACATTGTTCTGAAGCCAAGACAATCCCCTACATACCTGGCAGTACCATGATATCCAGATGGATTGAAGTCCTTGACTTGACATTGTTCTGAAGCCAAGACAATCCCCACATACCTGGCAGTACCATGATATCCAGATGGATGGAAGTCCTTGACTTGACATTGTTCTGAACCCAAGACAATCCCCACATACCTGGCAGTACCATGATATCCAGATGGATGGAAGTCCTTGACTTGACATTGTTCGGAACCCAAGACAATCCCCACATACCTGGCAGTACCATGATATCCAGATGGATGGAAGTCCTTGATTGACATTGTTCTGAACCAAGACAATCCCCACATACCTGGCAGTACCATGATATCCAGATGGATGGAAGTCCTTGACTTGACATTGTTCTGAAGCCAAGACAATCCCTACATACCTGGCAGTACCATGATATCCAGATGGATGGAAGTCCTTGACTTGACATTGTTCTGAACCAAAGACAATCCCCACATACCTGGCAGTACCATGATATCCAGATGGATGGAAGTCCTTGACTTGGCATTGTTCTGAACCCAAGACAATCCCCACATACCTGGCAGTACCATGATATCCAGATGGATGGAAGTCCTTGACTTGACATTGTTCTGAAGCCAAGACAATCCCTACATACCTGGCAGTACCATGATATCCAGATGGATGGAAGTCCTTGACTTGACATTGTTCTGAAGCCAAGACAATCCCCACATACCTGGCAGTACCATGATATCCAGATGGATGGAAGTCCTTGACTTGACATTGTTCTGAACCCAAGACAATCCCCACATACCTGGCAGTACCATGATATCCAGATGGATGGAAGTCCTGACTTGACATTGTTCTGAAGCCAAGACAATCCCTACATACCTGGCAGTACCATGATATCCAGATGGATGGAAGTCCTGATTTGACATTGTTCTGAAGCCAAGACAATCCCCCACATACCTGGCAGTACCATGATATCCAGATGGATGGAAGTCCTTGACTTGACATTGTTCTGAACCCAAGACAATCCCACATACCTGGCAGTACCATGATATCCAGATGGATGGAAGTCCTTGAGTTGACATTGTTCTGAAGCCAAGACAATCCCCACATACCTGGCAGTACCATGATATCCAGATGGATGGAAGTCCTTGACTTGACATTGTTCTGAAGCCAAGACAATCTTTACATACCTGGCAGTACCATGATATCCAGATGGATGGAAGTCCTGACTTGACATTGTTCTGAACCCAAGACAATCCCCACATACCTGGCAGTACCATGATATCCAGATGGATGGAAGTCCTGACTTGACATTGTTCTGAAGCCAAGACAATCTTTACATACCTGGCAGTACCATGATATCCAGATGGATGGAAGTCCTTGACTTGACATTGTTCTGAAGCCAAGACAATCCCCACATACCTGGCAGTACCATGATATCCAGATGGATGGAAGTCCTTGACTTGACATTGTTCTGAACCCAAGACAATCCCCACATACCTGGCAGTACCATGATATCCAGATGGATGGAAGTCCTTGACTTGACATTGTTCTGAAGCCAAGACAATCCCCACATACCTGGCAGTACCATGATATCCAGATGGATGGAAGTCCTGACTTGACATTGTTCTGAAGCCAAGACAATCCACATGTACCATGATATCCAGATGGATGGAAGTCCTTGACTTGACATTGTTCTGAAGCCAAGACAATCCCCACATACCTGGCAGTACCATGATATCCAGATGGATGGAAGTCCTTGACTTGACATTGTTCTGAACCCAAGACAATCCCCACATACCTGGCAGTACCATGATATCCAGATGGATGGAAGTCCTTGACTTGACATTGTTCTGAACCCAAGACAATCCCTACATACCTGGCAGTACCATGATATCCAGATGGATGGAAGTCCTGACTTGACATTGTTCTGAAGCCAAGACAATCCCCACATACCTGGCAGTACCATGATATCCAGATGGATGGAAGTCCTTGACTTGACATTGTTCTGAACCCAAGACAATCCCCACATACCTGGCAGTACCATGATATCCAGATGGATGGAAGTCCTTGACTTGACATTGTTCTGAAGCCAAGACAATCCCCACATACCTGGCAGTACCATGATATCCAGATGGATGGAAGTCCTTGAGTTGACATTGTTCTGAAGCCAAGACAATCCCCACATACCTGGCAGTACCATGATATCCAGATGGATGGAAGTCCTTGACTTGACATTGTTCTGAACCCAAGACAATCCCCACATACCTGGCAGTACCATGATATCCAGATGGATGGAAGTCCTTGACTTGACATTGTTCTGAACCCAAGACAATCCCCACATACCTGGCAGTACCATGATATCCAGATGGATGGAAGTCCTTGACTTGACATTGTTCTGAAGCCAAGACAATCCCTACATACCTGGCAGTACCATGATATCCAGATGGATGGAAGTCCTTGACTTGACATTGTTCTGAAGCCAAGACAATCCCCACATACCTGGCAGTACCATGATATCCAGATGGATGGAAGTCCTTGATTTGACATTGTTCTGAAGCCAAGACAATCCCCACATACCTGGCAGTACCATGATATCCAGATGGATGGAAGTCCTTGACTTGACATTGTTCTGAACCCAAGACAATCCCCACATACCTGGCAGTACCATGATATCCAGATGGATGGAAGTCCTTGAATTGACATTGTTCTGAACCCAAGACAATCCCCACATACCTGGCAGTACCATGATATCCAGATGGATGGAAGTCCTTGACTTGACCTGGCATTGTTCTGAACCCAAGACAATCCCAAGACAATACCTGGCAGTACCATGATATCCAGATGGATGGAAGTCCTTGACTTGACATTGTTCTGAAGCCAAGACAATCCCCACATACCTGGCAGTACCATGATATCCAGATGGATGGAAGTCCTTGATTTGACATTGTTCTGAACCCAAGACAATCCCCACATACCTGGCAGTACCATGATATCCAGATGGATGGAAGTCCTTGACTTGACATTGTTCTGAAGCCAAGACAATCCTCACATACCTGGCAGTACCATGATATCCAGATGGATGGAAGTCCTTGACTTGACATTGTTCTGAAGCCAAGACAATCCTACATACCTGGCAGATACCATGATATCCAGATGGATGGAAGTCCTTGATTTGACATTGTTCTGAACCCAAGACAATCCCTACATACCTGGCAGTACCATGATATCCAGATGGATGGAAGTCCTTGATATGACATTGTTCTGAAGCCAAGACAATCCCACATACCTGGCAGTACCATGATATCCAGATGGATGGAAGTCCTTGATTTGACATTGTTCTGAACCCAAGACAATCCCCACATACCTGGCAGTACCATGATATCCAGATGGATGGAAGTCCTTGACTTGACATTGTTCTGAAGCCAAGACAATCCCCACATACCTGGCAGTACCCATGATATCCAGATGATATCCAGATGGATGGAAGATATCCTTGAAGTCCTTGATATGACATTGTTCTGAAGCCAAGACAATCCCCACATACCTGGCAGTACCATGATATCCATGGATGGATGACATTGTTCTGAAGCTAAGACAATCCCCACATACCTGGCAGTACCATGATATCCAGATGGATGGAAGTTGACTTGACATTGTTCTGAAGCCAAGAACAATCCCCACATACCTGGCAGTACCATGATATCCAGATGGATGGAAGTCCTTGACTTGACATTGTTCTGAACCCAAG
Source organism: Acanthosepion pharaonis (assembly GCA_903632075.3). Classification (NCBI taxonomy): domain Eukaryota; kingdom Metazoa; phylum Mollusca; class Cephalopoda; order Sepiida; family Sepiidae; genus Acanthosepion; species Acanthosepion pharaonis. The sequence goes on from CAHIKZ030000073.1 coordinate 957,564, forward strand.
ACAATCCCCACATACCTGGCAGTACCATGATATCCAGATGGATGGAAGTCCTTGACTTGACATTGTTCTGAAGCCAAGACAATCCCCACATACCTGGCAGTACCATGATATCCAGATGGATGGAAGTCCTTGACTTGACATTGTTCTGAACCCAAGACAATCCCTACATACCTGGCAGTACCATGATATCCAGATGGATGGAAGTCCTTGACTTGACATTGTTCTGAACCCAAGACAATCCCTACATACCTGGCAGTACCATGATATCCAGATGGATGGAAGTCCTTGACTTGACATTGTTCTGAAGCCAAGACAATCCCCACATACCTGGCAGTACCATGATATCCAGATGGATGGAAGTCCTTGACTTGACATTGTTCTGAAGCCAAGACAATCCCCACATACCTGGCAGTACCATGATATCCAGATGGATGGAAGTCCTTGAGTTGACATTGTTCTGAAGCCAAGACAATCCCTACATACCTGGCAGTACCATGATATCCAGATGGATGGAAGTCCTTGACTTGACATTGTTCTGAACCCAAGACAATCCCCACATACCTGGCAGTACCATGATATCCAGATGGATGGAAGTCCTTGATTTGACATTGTTCTGAACCCAAGACAATCCCCACATACCTGGCAGTACCATGATATCCAGATGGATGGAAGTCCTTGATTGACATTGTTCTGAACCCAAGACAATCCCCCATACCTGGCAGTACCATGATATCCAGATGGATGGAAGTCCTTGACTTGACATTGTTCTGAAGCCAAGACAATCCCCACATACCTGGCAGTACCATGATATCCAGATGGATGGAAGTCCTTGACTTGACATTGTTCTGAACCCAAGACAATCCCCCACATACCTGGCAGTACCATGATATCCAGATGGATGGAAGTCCTTGACTTGACATTGTTCTGAAGCCAAGACAATCCCCACATACCTGGCAGTACCATGATATCCAGATGGATGGAAGTCCTTGACTTGACATTGTTCTGAACCCAAGACAATCCCTACATACCTGGCAGTACCATGATATCCAGATGGATGGAAGTCCTTGACTTGACATTGTTCTGAAGCCAAGACAATCCCCACATACCTGGCAGTACCATGATATCCAGATGGATGGAAGTCCTTGACTGACATTGTTCTGAACCCAAGACAATCCCCACATACCTGGCAGTACCATGATATCCAGATGGATGGAAGTCCTTGACTTGACATTGTTCTGAACCCAAGACAATCCCCACATACCTGGCAGTACCATGATATCCAGATGGATGGAAGTCCTTGATATGACATTGTTCTGAAGCCAAGACAATCCCCACATACCTGGCAGTACCATGATATCCAGATGGATGGAAGTCCTTGACTTGACATTGTTCTGAAGCCAAGACAATCCCTACATACCTGGCAGTACCATGATATCCAGATGGATGGAAGTCCTTGACTTGACATTGTTCTGAAGCCAAGACAATCCCCACATACCTTGCAGTACCATGATATCCAGATGGATGGAAGTCCTTGATTTGACATTGTTCTGAAGCCAAGACAATCCCCACATACCTGGCAGTACCATGATATCCAGATGGATGGAAGTCCTTGATTTGACATTGTTCTGAAGCCAAGACAGTCCCACATACCTGGCAGTACCATGATATATCCAGATGGATGGAAGTCCTTGACTTGACATTGTTCTGAAGCCAAGACAATCCCTACATACCTGGCAGTACCATGATATCCAGATGGATGGAAGTCCTTGATTTGACATTGTTCTGAAGCCAAGACAATCCCCACATACCTGGCAGTACCATGATATCCAGATGGATGGAAGTCCTTGATTTGACATTGTTCTGAAGCCAAGACAATCCCTACATACCTGGCAGTACCATGATATCCAGATGGATGGAAGTCCTTGATTTGACATTGTTCTGAAGCCAAGACAATCCCCACATACCTGGCAGTACCATGATATCCAGATGGATGGAAGTCCTTGATTTGACATTGTTCTGAAGCCAAGACAATCCCCACATACCTGGCAGTACCATGATATCCAGATGGATGGAAGTCCTTGACTTGACATTGTTCTGAAGCCAAGACAATCCCCACATACCTGGCAGTACCATGATATCCAGATGGATGAAGTCCTTGACTTGACATTGTTCTGAACCCAAGACAATCCCCTACATACCTGGCAGTACCATGATATCCAGATGGATGGAAGTCCTTGATTTGACATTGTTCTGAACCCAAGACAATCCCCACATACCTGGCAGTACCATGATATCCAGATGGATGGAAGTCCTTGACTTGACATTGTTCTGAACCCAAGACAATCCCCACATACCTGGCAGTACCATGATATCCAGATGGATGGAAGTCCTTGACTTGACATTGTTCTGAAGCCAAGACAATCCCTACATACCTGGCAGTACCATGATATCCAGATGGATGGAAGTCCTTGACTTGACATTGTTCTGAACCCAAGACAATCCCCACATACCTGGCAGTACCATGATATCCAGATGGATGGAAGTCCTTGATTTGACATTGTTCTGAACCCAAGACAATCCCTACATACCTGGCAGTACCATGATATCCAGATGGATGGAAGTCCTTGACTTGACATTGTTCTGAACCCAAGACAATCCCCACATACCTGGCAGTACCATGATATCCAGATGGATGGAAGTCCTTGATTTGACATTGTTCTGAACCCAAGACAATCCCCACATACCTGGCAGTACCATGATATCCAGATGGATGGAAGTCCTTGACTTGACATTGTTCTGAACCCAAGACAATCCCCACATACCTGGCAGTACCATGATATCAGATGGATGGAAGTCCTTGACTTGACATTGTTCTGAACCCAAGACAATCCCTACATACCTGGCAGTACCATGATATCCAGATGGATGGAAGTCCTTGAGTTGACATTGTTCTGAAGCCAAGACAATCCCCACATACCTGGCAGTACCATGATATCCAGATGGATGGAAGTCCTTGACTTGACATTGTTCTGAACCCAAGACAATCCCTACATACCTGGCAGTACCATGATATCCAGATGGATGGAAGTGCTTGAGTTGACATTGTTCTGAACCCAAGACAATCCCCACATACCTGGCAGTACCATGATATCCAGATGGATGGAAGTCCTTGACTTGACATTGTTCTGAAGCCAAGACAATCCCTACATACCTGGCAGTACCATGATATCCAGATGGATGGAAGTCCTTGAGTTGACATTGTTCTGAAGCCAAGACAATCCCCACATACCTGGCAGTACCATGATATCCAGATGGATGGAAGTCCTTGACTTGACATTGTTCTGAACCCAAGACAATCCCCACATACCTGGCAGTACCATGATATCCAGATGGATGGAAGTCCTTGACTTGACATTGTTCTGAACCCAAGACAATCCCCACATACCTGGCAGTACCATGATATCCAGATGGATGGAAGTCCTTGACTTGACATTGTTCTGAACCCAAGACAATCCCCACATACCTGGCAGTACCATGATATCCAGATGGATGGAAGTCCTTGATTTGACATTGTTCTGAACCCAAGACAATCCCCACATACCTGGCAGTACCATGATATCAGATGGATGGAAGTCCTTGAGTTGACATTGTTCTGAAGCCAAGACAATCCCCACATACCTGGCAGTACCATGATATCCAGATGGATGGAAGTCCTTGACTTGACATTGTTCTGAAGCCAAGACAATCCCCACATACCTGGCAGTACCATGATATCCAGATGGATGGAAGTCCTTGATTTGACATTGTTCTGAAGCCAAGACAATCCCATACATACCTGGCAGTACCATGATATCCAGATGGATGGAAGTCCTTGACTTGACATTGTTCTGAACCAAGACAATCCCTCTACATACCTGGCAGTACCATGATATCCAGATGGATGGAAGTCCTTGTTGACATTGTTCTGAAGCCAAGACAATCCCCACATACCTGGCAGTACCATGATATCCAGATGGATGGAAGTCCTTGACTTGACATTGTTCTGAACCCAAGACAATCCCCACATACCTGGCAGTACCATGATATCCAGATGGATGGAAGTCCTTGAGTTGACATTGTTCTGAACCCAAGACAATCCCCACATACCTGGCAGTACCATGATATCCAGATGGATGGAAGTCCTTGACTTGACATTGTTCTGAAGCCAAGACAATCCCCACATACCTGGCAGTACCATGATATCCAGATGGATGGAAGTCCTTGACTTGACATTGTTCTGAACCCAAGACAATCCCCACATACCTGGCAGTACCATGATATCCAGATGGATGGAAGTCCTTGACTTGACATTGTTCTGAACCCAAGACAATCCCCACATACCTGGCAGTACCATGATATCCAGATGGATGGAAGTCCTTGATTTGACATTGTTCTGAACCCAAGACAATCCCCCATACCTGGCAGTACCATGATATCCAGATGGATGGAAGTCCTTGACTTGACATTGTTCTGAACCCAAGACAATCCATACCTGGAGTACCATGATATCCAGATGGATGGAAGTCCTTGACTTGACATTGTTCTGAAGCCAAGACAATCCCCACATACCTGGCAGTACCATGATATCCAGATGGATGGAAGTCCTTGACTTGACATTGTTCTGAACCCAAGACAATCCCCACATACCTGGCAGTACCATGATATCCAGATGGATGGAAGTCCTTGATTTGACATTGTTCTGAACCCAAGACAATCCCCACATACCTGGCAGTACCATGATATCCAGATGGATGGAAGTCCTTGACTTGACATTGTTCTGAAGCCAAGACAATCCCCACATACCTGGCAGTACCATGATATCCAGATGGATGGAAGTCCTTGACTTGACATTGTTCTGAACCCAAGACAATCCCCACATACCTGGCAGTACCATGATATCCAGATGGATGGAAGTCCTTGATTTGACATTGTTCTGAACCCAAGACAATCCCCACATACCTGGCAGTACCATGATATCCAGATGGATGGAAGTCCTTGACTTGACATTGTTCTGAACCCAAGACAATCCCCACATACCTGGCAGTACCATGATATCCAGATGGATGGAAGTCCTTGACTTGACATTGTTCTGAACCCAAGACAATCCCCACATACCTGGCAGTACCATGATATCCAGATGGATGGAAGTCCTTGATTTGACATTGTTCTGAACCCAAGACAATCCCCCACATACCTGGCAGTAACATGATATCCAGATGGATGGAAGTCCTTGATTTGACATTGTTCTGAACCCAAGACAATCCCCACATACCTGGCAGTACCATGATATCCAGATGGATGGAAGTCCTTGATTTGACATTGTTCTGAACCCAAGACAATCCCCACATACCTGGCAGTACCATGATATCCAGATGGATGGAAGTCCTTGACTTGACATTGTTCTGAACCCAAGACAATCCCCACATACCTGGCAGTACCATGATATCCAGATGGATGGAAGTCCTTGATTTGACATTGTTCTGAACCCAAGACAATCCCCACATACCTGGCAGTACCATGATATCCAGATGGATGGAAGTCCTTGATTTGACATTGTTCTGAAGCCAAGACAATCCCCACATACCTGGCAGTACCATGATATCAGATGGATGGAAAGTTGACATTGTTCTGAACCCAAGACAATCCCCACATACCTGGGTACCAGATACCAGATGATATCCAGATGGATGGAAGTCCTGGATGAAGTCCTTGATTTGACATTGTTCTGAACCCAAGACAATCCCTCACATACCTGGCAGTACCATGATATCCAGATGGATGGAAGTCCTTGAGTTGACATTGTTCTGAACCCAAGACAATCCCCACATACCTGGCAGTACCATGATATCCAGATGGATGGAAGTCCTTGAGTTGACATTGTTCTGAACCCAAGACAATCCCCACATACCTGGCAGTACCATGATATCCAGATGGATGGAAGTCCTTGACTTGACATTGTTCTGAAGCCAAGACAATCCCTACATACCTGGCAGTACCATGATATCCAGATGGATGGAAGTCCTTGACTTGACATTGTTCTGAACCCAAGACAATCCCCTACATACCTGGCAGTACCATGATATCCAGATGGATGGAAGTCCTTGAGTTGACATTGTTCTGAAGCCAAGACAATCCCCACATACCTGGCAGTACCATGATATCCAGACGGATGGAAGTCCTTGATTTGACATTGTTCTGAAGCCAAGACAATCCCCACATACCTGGCAGTACCATGATATCCAGATGGATGGAAGTCCTTGATTTGACATTGTTCTGAAGCCAAGACAATCCCCACATACCTGGCAGTACCATGATATCCAGATGGATGGAAGTCCTGACTTGACATTGTTCTGAACCCAAGACAAATCCCCACATACCTGGCAGTACCATGATATCCAGATGGATGGAAGTCCTTGATTTGACATTGTTCTGAACCCAAGACAATCCCCACATACCTGGCAGTACCATGATATCCAGATGGATGGAAGTCCTTGACTTGACATTGTTCTGAAGCCAAGACAATCCCCACATACCTGGCAGTACCATGATATCCAGATGGATGGAAGTCCTTGATTTGACATTGTTCTGAACCCAAGACAATCCCCACATACCTGGCAGTACCATGATATCCAGATGGATGGAAGTCCTTGACTTGACATTGTTCTGAACCCAAGACAATCCCCCACATACCTGGCAGTACCATGATATCCAGATGGATGGAAGTCCTTGACTTGACATTGTTCTGAAGCCAAGACAATCCCCACATACCTGGCAGTACCATGATATCCAGATGGATGGAAGTCCTTGACTTGACATTGTTCTGAAGCCAAGACAATCCCCTACATACCTGGCAGTACCATGATATCCAGATGGATGGAAGTCCTTGAGTTGACATTGTTCTGAAGCCAAGACAATCCCCACATACCTGGCAGTACCATGATATCCAGATGGATGGAAGTCCTTGATTTGACATTGTTCTGAACCCAAGACAATCCCCACATACCTGGCAGTACCATGATATCCAGATGGATGGAAGTCCTTGACTTGACATTGTTCTGAACCCAAGACAATCCCCACATACCTGGCAGTACCATGATATCCAGATGGATGGAAGTCCTTGACTTGACATTGTTCTGAACCCAAGACAATCCCTACATACCTGGCAGTACCATGATATCCAGATGGATGGAAGTGCTTGAGTTGACATTGTTCTGAACCCAAGACAATCCCCACATACCTGGCAGTACCATGATATCCAGATGGATGGAAGTCCTTGATTTGACATTGTTCTGAACCCAAGACAATCCCCCACATACCTGGCAGTACCATGATATCCAGATGGATGACTTGACATTGTTCTGAAGACAATCCTTGACTTGACATTGTTCCAGATGGATGAACCCAAGACAATCCCCACATACCTGGCAGTACCATGATATCCAGATGGATGGAAGTCCTTGACTTGACATTGTTCTGAACCCAAGACAATCCCTACATACCTGGCAGTACCATGATATCCAGATGGATGGAAGTCCTTGACTTGACATTGTTCTGAAGCCAAGACAATCCCCACATACCTGGCAGTACCATGATATCCAGATGGATGGAAGTCCTTGAGTTGACATTGTTCTGAACCCAAGACAATCCCCACATACCTGGCAGTACCATGATATCCAGATGGATGGAAGTCCTTGACTTGACATTGTTCTGAACCCAAGACAAGACAATCCCACATACCTGGCAGTACCATGATATCCAGATGGATGGAAGTCCTTGACTTGACATTGTTCTGAAGCCAAGACAATCCCCACATACCTGGCAGTACCATGATATCCAGATGGATGGAAGTCCTTGACTTGACATTGTTCTGAACCCAAGACAATCCCCACATACCTGGCAGTACCATGATATCCAGATGGATGGAAGTCCTTGACTTGACATTGTTCTGAAGCCAAGACAATCCCTACATACCTGGCAGTACCATGATATCCAGATGGATGGAAGTCCTTGATTTGACATTGTTCTGAAGCCAAGACAATCCCCACATACCTGGCAGTACCATGATATCCAGATGGATGGAAGTCCTTGACTTGACATTGTTCTGAACCCAAGACAATCCCCACATACCTGGCAGTACCATGATATCCAGATGGATGGAAGTGCTTGACTTGACATTGTTCTGAACCCAAGACAATCCCCACATACCTGGCAGTACCATGATATCCAGATGGATGGAAGTCCTTGACTTGACATTGTTCTGAACCCAAGACAATCCCTACATACCTGGCAGTACCATGATATCCAGACGGATGGAAGTCCTTGATTTGACATTGTTCTGAACCCAAGACAATCCCCACATACCTGGCAGTACCATGATATCCAGATGGATGGAAGTGCTTGACTTGACATTGTTCTGAACCCAAGACAATCCCCACATACCTGGCAGTACCATGATATCCAGATGGATGGAAGTCCTTGACTTGACATTGTTCTGAACCCAAGACAATCCCCACATACCTGGCAGTAACATGATATCCAGACGGATGGAAGTCCTTGATTTGACATTGTTCTGAAGCCAAGACAATCCCCACATACCTGGCAGTACCATGATATCCAGATGGATGGAAGTGCTTGAGTTGACATTGTTCTGAACCCAAGACAATCCCCACATACCTGGCAGTAACATGATATCCAGATGGATGGAAGTCCTTGACTTGACATTGTTCTGAACCCAAGACAATCCCCACATACCTGGCAGTACCATGATATCCAGATGGATGGAAGTCCTTGACTTGACATTGTTCTGAACCCAAGACAATCCCCACATACCTGGCAGTAACATGATATCCAGACGGATGGAAGTCCTTGATTTGACATTGTTCTGAAGTCAAGACAATCCCCACATACCTGGCAGTACCATGATATCCAGATGGATGGAAGTGCTTGAGTTGACATTGTTCTGAAGCCAAGACAATCCCCACATACCTGGCAGTACCATGATATCCAGATGGATGGAAGTCCTTGACTTGACATTGTTCTGAACACAAGACAATCCCCACATACCTGGCAGTAACATGATATCCAGACGGATGGAAGTCCTTGATTTGACATTGTTCTGAACCCAAGACAATCCCCACATACCTGGCAGTACCATGATATCCAGATGGATGGAAGTGCTTGAGTTGACATTGTTCTGAAGCCAAGACAATCCCTACATACCTGGCAGTACCATGATATCCAGATGGATGGAAGTCCTTGATTTGACATTGTTCTGTTCAGATGGATGGAACCCAAGACAATCCCCACATACCTGGCAGTAACATGATATCCAGACGGATGGAAGTCCTTGATTTGACATTGTTCTGAAGTCAAGACAATCCCCACATACCTGGCAGTACCATGATATCCAGATGGATGGAAGTGCTTGAGTTGACATTGTTCTGAAGCCAAGACAATCCCCACTTACCTGGCAGTACCATGATATCCAGATGGATGGAAGTCCTTGACTTGACATTGTTCTGAACCCAAGACAATCCCTACATACCTGGCAGTACCATGATATCCAGATGGATGGAAGTCCTTGATTTGACATTGTTCTGAAGCCAAGACAATCCCCACATACCTGGCAGTACCATGATATCCAGATGGATGGAAGTCCTTGAGTTGACATTGTTCTGAAGCCAAGACAATCCCCACATACCTGGCAGTACCATGATATCCAGATGGATGGAAGTCCTTGACTTGACATTGTTCTGAAGCCAAGACAATCCCCACATACCTGGCAGTAACATGATATCCAGACGGATGGAAGTCCTTGATTTGACATTGTTCTGAAGTCAAGACAATCCCCACATACCTGGCAGTACCATGATATCCAGATGGATGGAACCTGAGTTGACATTGTTCTGAAGCCAAGACAATCCCACATACCTGGCAGTACCATGATATCCAGATGGATGGAAGTCCTTGACTTGACATTGTTCTGAACCCAAGACAATCCCACACATACCTGGCAGTACCATGATATCCAGACGGATGGAAGTCCTTGATTTGACATTGTTCTGAAGTCAAGACAATCCCCACATACCTGGCAGTACCATGATATCCAGATGGATGGAACCTTGAGTTGACATTGTTCTGAAGCCAAGACAATCCCCACTTACCTGGCAGTACCATGATATCCAGATGGATGGAAGTCCTTGACTTGACATTGTTCTGAACCCAAGACAATCCCTACATACCTGGCAGTACCATGATATCCAGATGGATGGAAGTCCTTGATTTGACATTGTTCTGAAGCCAAGACAATCCCCACATACCTGGCAGTACCATGATATCCAGATGGATGGAAGTCCTTGACTTGACATTGTTCTGAAGCCAAGACAATCCCCACATACCTGGCAGTACCATGAGAAGGGAATATAGATCTCTTCCACGGCACAATGTAGAGTATGCTGAAGCACGACAAGAACTAAGAAAATCTAGTCGTGTATCGGAACCTCTTAATCGGATAGGTGTACTTTCATAAAGTACACTTTACCTGCTTGTATTTTCTTTCTGGGAGGGAAAAATATAATAATGATGAATTACAAGTAGTACTTCAGTACTTCCGTATTTCTACTTGCTGGCATTCATATTTATAATCGAAAAATCATCATATTCGATAAAATGTTTCAGTAAGTTTTGGTTTTTCCTTAGAGATCATAATTTAATTTTTGCTCTTGTCAAGTATAAATCTTATTGCACCTTGCACCTTTATATTTCTCCATTATGTTGGTGGTGGCATCATCTTTACTGTGACAACACATACGCATACGTACAATATTATGGCTTATAAAAGCGTCAATGTGTTGAATAGATTCTGATGTTACCGGATTTATTGGCTATTATGATGAATATCAGTGGTGTGTCCGAATAAAGCATGAAAGATGAAAGTACGTTCATATGTGGAACAACTCAGAATGCAATGTATGTTATGATGACTTTCGGACAGTATATATTCAAAAAAGTAATCAAGTATCATTTGCTTCTAATATAGATATTCCATTTTAAGATCATTTATATTGGTTTCTAGTGAGAATTGTTTACTGACTGTTTGAATCACTCATTGTCACTTTAGCTCCGTGACGTTAGGAATAAAATAAATAACAAACTGATTATAATATTTACATTGTTCGGATTGTTGTCTTTATCTTTGTTGCCATATTCACAACGTTTCGGTGGTTGTACGCTCCGGCCTTCTTCAGGTGACTGAAATTTTGAACTGAACTCGTTATTTCGTCCACCGAGGTAGAAGGTTCTAGTTCTACGGGTCATGAGTATTCCGTATGTATCAGTTATCTACATTCAACTCAGCTTTTTGTTTCACCACTGCAGTAGCCAGGTATTGAACTTACAACTCTTTGGATCTAATCACTGAATCCAACCAACGCTTTTATAAACTGGATAATGTCTCAATAACCATTTTTTATTAAAAAAAATCGTTACTAAGACATTAAGTTTATAAGTAGCCAAAATTGGAGAGTTAAAGGGAGATAACGGAGACATTCGGAAGAGGCATGGCCTGTGGAACTAGAACATTTTACTTTGGTGGACGAAATAAAGGGTTCACTTCGAAATTCTAATCATCTGAAGAAGGGCAGAGCATACAACTGTCGAAACGTTGCGATATGCTAACAAAGATGAGGATAACAGTCTGAACAATGTAAATATTGTAAATAATTACAATACTTCATCTCAGAAATATAGACAAAATAAAAACTGGCTAATCTTATTCAGTGCCTCGAAAACCCAAACCAAACAGACCTCAAAAACCAAACTATTGACGTTCCATCATCACTGAGCGGACCCTGTATTTTCACCTATCACAATGATCGGATAATCTCATAGAAAGGGCCCGTGAATTTGAACGCCTATTACGATTTAAACTCAACCCAAATTTCTAGTGGAACACGTACATACGATCAGTGCCAAGAAAAGTTTATCATATAAAAAGCGAACATTTCATTTTAAAGATACGCATATGCAACAGATGTAAAATATTTGCTAAAATAGATATGAAATATGATTTCTTCCTTCATTTCTCATATCTATATTAAAGGTGACAATTTTTTATCGCTTTAAAGAACGATAAAAAAGGTAACAATTGCTGTCACCTTCATTGTGGACCCCACATTAATTTGACATCATCCAGATTTAAGAGTTTTTTCCATTTAAACACAAAAATATGTTTTGTTTTTCCCATGCCGATTTCTAAAGAAAAAACAATTTTTCACCTTCTTTATGAATCCTACATTTATGAGATTTAATCACAAAAAATTATTTGTTTTCCATCCCGAATATCTTCTTTAATTTTCTTTCGTCACAAAACGTAAATGCTATATACAGATTTTATTCAGATTTGTCGCCAGTCTAATACATTTGATGCCTAATTTGTTGTGAAAATATTGTCATCGAAATTGAAAATGTCCTCTTGCATTCATATCATCTAGCAATCGTTGCTACATGATTTATATAATATTCTCATGATAAACAATCATAATCATATTCTGAGAATAATGTGACTTTTATGAAAGAAATTAACTACAATTTCTATTGTGTTAATCAAAATATGTTCAGAAAATTACACGAGTTAAAGCTAAAATAAATTATCTGCATTTTCTTTTATTGAAATTTTGTGTTAAATCAACATTGACATATTCGTTATTGGTGTCCACATTCTTAACAACATAAGATATGCAGACGACACAATGTTGATAGTAGAAACAAAAAGGAATTCCTGCAAAAGAAAGATGGATATTTTTTCATATTTATATAGATTTTTCTGTCCTTTGTTTCTGCTTGTAAATTTTTCAAAATTCATTTTTTCTATGTAAAGAAAAAAATAATTTTGAAAAGTATAATTTCACAGCATAATTTAGGTCGGTGTTGTTATATAAAATTTATCAGCATACAAAATTGAAATGTTGCTAACGTTTTAACAACGTTAGCAACATTTCAATTTTGTATGCTGGTTACAAGAATCGCAAACTGTGTTTATCCCCTCCTCAAAAGTTGGTATACAAATTTTCTATATAAATAAATGCGAATGTCAGTGTGTCATACTTTTCCAACTTTCCTAGTGGGCGTAGCCTAACATATAATACCATTTTGCTATCAGGCCCACTCCGGGAGCAAATCAAAAACATTCAAGGACGGATCTGAACCCGCAATCTTGAATTCCCATGTTATTATTACTACGATTTGTTTTCGGTGATTTCTTCTTTTTTTTTTTTTTTTTTGCAAAGAGATTTTTTGTACGATACCATAACAATTTTTATAACTTGGGAATAAATTTGGGAATAATTGAAATTATTTGCGAAATCCAGCAAAAGTTACACATGAAATAAAAATAATTGTACGGAAAGTAAGGACCTACATACATCACATTGTCTTTAAATTAAGTAGCGGCAGAAGAATTATCATTGAACTTTTAAAAGGTAAGCTTAAATATTAATGCAATACTTATATGCAGCGATCAATTTTGAGTTCTTCTGTAGTTTATTGTTGCCTAACGCATACGGCATCAGTATGCCTCGCAAAAAGAAATCTCCACCAACAGAGGACCAGATTGCAATCAAGAGAGCTAAGGTTGCAGCGAAGAAAAGAAAGTCCCGCGCAAATGAAAACCCAGATCAAACGACAGCCAGGAGAGCTTCCAATGCTAAAAATAGGAAAAGACTTGAACTCAAACTCTTGAACAAGCCGATGGGCCAATCAAGAGCATTCAGCAGAAGCTAGCTTAAATGCTGCCTGATAGGGCGACTTTTAAGGTAGCTAATAATAATTTTAAAAACCTCCAAGCCAAATTTATCATGAAAAATACACTGTAAAGCTGTGCATCTGCAAAAGATATAAAAGGTTTGTATAATATAGATATGAAATGATCTAGATAATAATATACAGATATGAAATATTTCATATCTATATTGAGGGTGACATATAGAAGGTGACAACTGTTTTATATCGCCCTTTAGAGCGGTTAAAAATATTTCTCAACTTCATTGGGAATCCAATGTCTATTTAGCATTTTCCAGATTTAAGAGGTTCTTCATCTAAACACAAAAAAACGTTTTGTTTTTGTGATCGTCACAAAACGTGGATGTTACCTACCGATTTTATTCAGATTTGTCGCCAGCCGAATACATTATTGACGTTTCAATAATAATGTTGTTATATTATTATCATCGAAATTGAAGATGTCTTCTTACATTCATATCATCTACGAAATTGTAAGATATTGATATTTCATTCTTGCTATTTTGATTTGCACTGAAAAAAGAGACGAATAAAAAATATTTTTTTATTTGTAAATGTAAGAAATCGTTGAGAAGCATACTTGGGAAGAATTTTACTAGCAAGAATGAAACCTTTATAAAATATACTGAGTAAGTAAATACACATTGATAATTGATTTATATTGTGAGATTAATGTTAATTTACTTAAAATTAAAATTTAATCACCATTTCTATTGTGCTAATGAAAACATGTTCAGAAAATTATATGAGTTAAAGCAAAAACATCTTTAGAAAATTGTGAATCAAATCTATAACATGTTCAGAAAATTATGAGTTAAAGCTAAGTCATGTTTAGAATTTTATGGCATCAAATCGTGTTCAGTAAATGATATGAGTTAAAGAAAAAACATGTTATATGGAAAATATATGACAAATCTAAAATGATATAAGTGAAAGCATTTTCAGAAAATTATAAAAGTTAAATCTAAAATTATATGAGGGAATTGAATTTCAGAAAATTATATGAATTAAAATTAAACGTTCAAAAAATTATGTGTTAAAACTAAATCATGCTCAGAAATTATATGACAAACCTAAAATTATATGAGTTAAAACATGTTCAGAAAATTATTTGAGTTAAAACTAAAACATATTCAGAAAATTGTGAGTTGACGCTAAAACATATTCAGAAAATTAAATGAGATAAAGTAAAAACATATTCAGAAAATTATATTACTTAAAGCATATTCAGAAAATTATATTACTTAAAGCTAAAACATATTCAGAAAATTATATTACTTAAAGCATATTCAGAAAATTATATTACTTAAAGCTAAAACATATTCAGAAAATTATATTACTTAAAGCTAAAACATATTCAGAAAATTATATTACTTAAAGCTAAAACATATTCAGAAAATTATATTACTTAAAGCTAAAACATATTCAGAAAATTATATGAGTAAAAGCTAAAATATTTTCGGAAATAGATGAAGCTTGAACATGTTCAGAAAATTATGTGAGTTAAAGTTAAAATATCTTCAGAATTTTATAAGTTTAAGTTACCTGTGCAGAAGAGTATATGACCAAGCTAAAATGAGTGAAAACGTTCAGAAAATTATATATGTTAAAGCTAAAATTATAAGAGTGAAATTATGTACAAAAAATTGCATGAATTACATGAAATTGCTAAAACATGTTCAGAAAATTAAGAGTTACAGCTAAATCATTTTCTGTAAAAACATTTTTGGCACTTCTAAAATTATATGAGTGAAAACGTTTAGAAAAGATTTAAAGCTAAAATATATAAGAGGAAAAAGCTAAAATATATCTGTTAAAACTAAAATATGTTCAGAAAAATATATCAGTTAAATCTATAATATATCAGTGAAAACGTGTTCAGGAAATTATATCAGTTAAAGCCAAAGATGTTCAGAAAATTATGAGTTAAAACACATGTTCAGAAAATTATGAGTTAAATCTATTTGTTCAAAAAAATATATGACCAAGCTAAATTCTATTAGTGAAAACATATTCAGAAAATTACGAGTTAAAGCAAAAATTATAGAAGTGAAATCATGTACAAAAAATATATGAAAAACTTGTTTTTTTAATGAAGTGTTAATTTTTTGTATAATTCTTATGTTAATGAAGTGTGGATTGATTTTATCTATCGTTTAAATAAAGAGGTTGATAAATCGTAACTAGAATAAATTGATGATTTTAATATCCTGGCCTTTCAAACTGTAAGACAATCATAGCTCTCCATAACTTCCATTTCTTATATCTGAGAATTGCCGTAACTGTTCTTTAAAAAGGCTGACAGTGATTCGTATAAACACGCAATTCACTATCAGTTTTTAAAAGATTCTTTCAGATTCGTTCTTATGTAAATGAAGTCTGGTCAGATCTTATCTACCGTATAAATAAAGAGCTTGATAAGATGTAACTAGAATGATTTGACGATTTTTAATGTCCTGTTCTTTAAGAGTGAAGACAATCTCCATTGCTTCCATTTCTTATTATTTGTGGAAAATTGTAAGATTTTAAATGAAAAAATTGGCAAATAGAGTGGAAAGTTTCAATTCGGTCTTTAAGTAATAGAGGTCGATAGTTAAACAGACTTGAACATAAAGAAATCGAAAAACTAAATGACGGCCTCTGAAATGGTGAAGGTGAGTTAAAAGAAATTTGATAGACTGAAAAGTATGTTTTCGTGAACATCGCCATTATAAACGTTATCTTAATCGGATCGTTCACTCAATTTCCTATAATTCCAAAATCATCGACACAAACCTTTTTCAAAGCAAATTACATATTTAAAACTTAGCTGAAATTGGTGTTACTCCGACACTAGTTTAAAAATGAGTTCAAACTTTCAAATAAAGAATGAACAACGTTATCTGATCCAAGGGAATTAAATTAAATTATGTATCTAATATCATCATCACAATTATCGTCAATCCTGATGATAATCGTGATGATGATATTAGAAGAAGACTAAAAATTCAGTTGAAAAAACTGAACCACAAACAATAAAAAAGCCGATGTTGGGGAACATGAAGATGACAGTCGTACCACTCCTTATCGGTATGCTTCGAAAATGAATGGATGGTATGAGAATTACGGGAAGAGTTGGAAGTAACTAAAATACTAAAAAGCTGCTACAATTTTGAGGAGAGTTACACTCACTTAATGTTCCGTTTCTGTAAATATTGAAGAGCTATAATGTACGAGACTACTGAAAAGTTCATAGCCTGACTGGAACCTGTTGAAACTGCTTAGCAATATATTTGGAGAATATATTAGAATAATCAAGTATCTATACTGGCAGCAAACCGCCTTGAAACGAATAGAAAAATGAGTTCAGCAGATGTACAAAATTAGAAATGGGTGTAAGACAATGGTGTTTCTTCTTATCGATTTTATTCAACCTATATAGTGAGGCGACTCTGAGAGAATTATAAATCTACCAGTATCCATTATTGGTGGCCACAATCTTAGCAACATGCAGATGGCGCAGTATTGATAGCAGAGATGGAAAGAAAACTACAAAACTCATACAAAAGTTAATGGAAGCGAGAAGAAAGGATTGCAACAAAACATAATGGATGGTTGTTAGCAAAATGCAAATCACAAATTTGAGATTAAAAAAATGAAAGAAGTGCAAAAATTTAAATATCTGGGAATCGTTCTAGCAGAGGACGAAAAGTGTGAAACTGCAATCCGAAGACGCATTAGGATAGCCAAAGATGTATTCCAAAAGCTAAGCAGAAACAAAGGAAAGTACTAAACTGTTACGTGATATTCTTTATGGCAGTGAATGCTGGACAGTCCCCTCACAAATGAAGAAGCAACAGAAATATGATTCTACAGAAGGGTGCTGAGGATAACATGGACCGAATATATCAGTAACGACGAAGTTTTTGAGAAAAGAAAAAGTAAAATTAGATTTACAATCAAGAAGAGAGTTGAAATTTCTAGGGCATATAATGAGAAAACGGTGCTTGGAAAATTTGGTACTCACGGGACAGATCGGAGACAAGAGGGACAGATAAAAACAATGCATAACATAATTAGTGAGCTTCAGTAAATGGATGGCGGAACAAGGTTAAAGAGAAATAATAGAAAGAGAGAATAATTTACACTGTTCGGACTGTTGCCTTCATCTTTATTGTCATATTCACGACGTTTCAGCCGTTGTACGTTCCCGCCTTCTTCAGGTGATATACGTTGGAATTTCGAACCAAACCCTTTATTTTGACCACTGGAGTAGATTATTCTAGTGACTTGTCTGGATATCGCAGTTTCAGTTATTTCCCTTTAGTAATTGAACAAGTTTTTGTTCACCTCTGCTGTGGCCAGGTATTGAACTCACAATTTTTTGTGCCAAGTCATTGGATTACTTCAACCAACGCTTTTATCCACTGGGTCATGTGTCCTTGTGATTTTTTGGGACTTATAAACCTGATGTATCAGAATCATTTTTACCAGAGCTCATATTATAATTTCTTGCTATTGTGGTTTTTCGCTAGTACTCTATATTACTGGTTCCCATATTGTATTCATTTCTATGTTTTGTCAACTTAGGATATTGTTGTGGCCTAGCATATGCGCTGATTCCTTATTATCCAGTGATGTTCTCTGTTTAATATTTCCACCTCATTCCACAGGGGGCGGTGGTCTCCCTTTTCCCTCCATATATGGTGAGCCACGCCTGATTTTCTATTCTCCTTCGTGTTAAGGCTTTACAGTGTTCCTGCAGTCTTATAATAAGGGAGTGAACTGTTTCTCTTTTATATTTCTTGCTACAGCTGCATAGAATTGCGTACACACGGTCCTTAATCATGTTCTTTTCTATGGTAAGTCTTACTCGAAAACGTTGAACTATTTAAGTTTGTCTTGGTCTTTCTATTTTTCCATTAATCCCTTTACATAAGCTAGGCAGACTGAGGCTACTTTCTGAGTGCTGTTATCCTGTTGTACTCTTCTATCTAAGTTTCTCGGAGCTGCTGTCATGTACCCAGGGTAGTTGTTACGTCGTAGAGTGCTGCGTATATTGACTATTTCTTGTTCATACGTCTCTTTGACGCCACTTATGACTTTTGTTCGATGTTGCAGGCAGCGGACGATCCCTTTCTTTACACTGTATGGGTGGTGGGAGTTGAAATTGTGGTATTGTTCGTTGAATGTAAGCTTGCGGTATACGGAGGTTTTGAATCCATGCTCTGTTCGAGATGTTAGTGCATCCAGGAATGCTAGATTTTTGTTCTTTTCTCTCTCCACTGTGAACTGCATCGATGATCCAATTGAGTTCACATGGTCCAGTAGTACCTGGTCCTCTTTCTGGTGTGGTCAGAGTATGAAGGTGTCATTTTTGTATCTCAGCCATTGAGTTGGCTTTGGTGATGTTGATTCAAATGTCATTTCTTAGAAGTATTCTATATGTATGTGTTAACCATTGCTGGTGATAATGGTGAGCCCATAACTAAACATTTATTATGCCGATATATGTCTGATCCCATTCCGAAGTGTCTTTGCGTTCAGAAAGTCAGCATCTCCATCAGGTTATCTATTGTTCTACTGGTACATTCTTCTAGGAATGAGTCCAAGGCTAGTCTGTCCCTGTGTACCGGTAGTGCCTCCTCCGTGAATGCCTTGGTGAACAAAATTACCACGTCCAGTCCCACCATGTGGTTGGATTGGATGGGGGCATCTCTGATTATTTCCTCGAAGTGGACGAAGTTTCGGACATATGATGGTGACTTTCCTGTTAATGGGTCAATTATATCCACAAGGAAGCCAGTCCGAGAGTGGCACACAGAGTCTTGGCATCTAAAAATTGGCCTACGAGGAATACCATCTTTGTTAATTGTGGGGAGACCGTATATGTGACTTAGCTTGCTATAACGTTGTGACAACTACCTGTATGTCTTAGATGGAAAGCGGTCCTTGTTCTTGATTATGATCTGCAACTGTTATCTTTCTGTTTACATTGTTGAATCCTTCTTTACTTTACTACAGCTACCATTTCTAATGTGTTCTTCCAGTTTTTCTGTATATTCCGTTTTAGCCATCGCTATAGTCGCATTGCTTTTTTCAGCTGGTAGTATGATGATGATGTCATTCCTCTTTAATTGTCAGCATCTCCAGTTTTGTGATGTTTGATTTGAGTGGCTTTGCTTTCTTCAGTATCTTTTCATCTTAACTCATCCGCCTGAGACTGAGGAATGCTCAAGGCTATTTCCTTGATTGGGGAAATGATGACCATGTCCGGTATCCGCCTGATCGTTGTTGCGAAATCGAAACCCTTGTACGGTACAGATTCCTCAGATGTACTCAGCTGGCCTTCACTGATGGGGGTGATGGGCCTTGTGCGTCACCTTCTCGCCTTTCAATCTGTTTAATTTCTGTACTTTCGCGGGCCTTGATTCTTTTTCGGTCTTCTTCGTCGGTAATTCTATTGAAAAACGCTACGCGCCTCTTAGAGATATCGGATTCCAGTTTTTGTACATTCCAACAGTTGTACTGGATTTTTTTTTCAAACAAGTGTGTGTCCCGCTTTTTGTGCGACTAGACGGGCTCTCCTTAAATAGAAATGGTACCAAACCTGAAGAGATAACTCGTAAATCTCTGCATCAGTGTAGAAATGTAATTCTGTAAAGATCAGCTGAGATAAGAAATAATGATATTAACTATTCTACCTAAAGGAATGTTTTGTTTATGTGGAGTGCGAGTCAATATTCTATTAGAGAATTAAAAATATGTTATCTTTAAGGAGAAATAAGATATTTTCATTTTCGACATTAACTTTCTAGAACAACTTATTTGCTATTTTATTTTACTATTTCAAACAACTTTGTATTTGTATCCTCCAAGAACCATCATTTTTTTCTCAGGAATTAACTTACTAACTATTGAAATCTATTAAAGAAATGAGTTTTTTTTTGTTTTTATTTTTTTCCGGAAAATTACGGAAAATTCCGTAAAGACACAATTCAAAGTTTCAACATCTGGTGAATTTGGTGAATAACTTAAACCTCCCATTCAAGCTGTAAGAATTATCTTGGTTACCAAGAACATGCAATATCCTAAAAGAATATTATTATTATTTTATTTCCTTTGATTTCAGGAGTGTATTCATTTCTTTCTGGGTCCCGACCAGAGACCTAAGGTAAAAAATGACATCATACCAATTTCTACTAAGCAATTTTAAAAAAAAATAATTTTACGTAAAGCCCTTCGTAAGGTGTGGGTTGTACTTGTGAGAACAATTTTTTGTATTTCTTTAAGTCATGGACTACCAGGAATTCCTTCAATGAGTGTATTGGAATCCTTTCCAATCAATCCGAGGGCTCCAACTACAACAGAAATTAATGATATTCTCATGTGCTACATTTTTGAGATTTCAATTTCAAGGTCCTTGTATTTTGATAGCTTTTTTAAGATCTTCAAAAACACATTGCAGTCTGCAGGGACTTCCATATCAATAAGGAGGCACCTTTTTTCCGTCTCTCTAATCACAATGTCTGGGTGATTAGCTTTGATTGTTCTGTCTCTGTGTATTATGAAGTCCCATAAAATTGTTTCAGGTTAACCGGGTCTGGGTGGCGTTCATACCAATTTGTTTCAGCTTCCTTTCTGTAGAAGTTGCAGATTTTCCAGTGCAGATATTATCATGCCGTGTTTTATATTATATATACCGTGCAACCTGATAGAAGGTGGTTAATTGTTTCTGGATATTCATCACAGAATCTGCATTTTGGGCTAACCTAATTATTCATTATGTGTGCTTGATAATTTCTAATTAAGAAGCATTGGTTTTGTTCAGCATAATAAAACCTTCGGTTTCAGTTTTTAAACCCGCACTACGTAGCCACTAGTTCCTCTCTGAAGTAAGCGGCCCTTGTTGACGCAGGTGGCGGCCGATCTGGCATGAAACTTTATTCGTAATCATTGAGATTTGTAAAAATTTGCATTTTATCTTTGACAGTCAAGAGGTAATTTTGTTCGAGTTATCAGCTTTAGGATGACAGTCGAACAAGACCAGAGAGCTCGTCCTGCCCATGAGATATTGGGGATGGGGATTATATTCATATATCCATGGCTAAAGAGTATATTATTGAGCATTGTATTCAGTGGCGTATCAAATACGTATAGAGATTACACTGACTATAGTACGGTTTAACTTAGTATAAGTTGCAGTGACCATTACCAGGTGAAATAAGTGGAGATATACTTTAATATTGAGTTTTATTTTTTTTTTAAATAGAGGGGAAAGAAAAAAGAAAAAAATTATAATGAAAAAATTAAAGTTAAATAAAGTCAAAGAGACTTAAAATGAAATTAAAGAACAGGATAAATGTAATTTAAAATGGTATAAACATTACGATTGCTTACATGTTGAGAGGCAGACACAGAAAAAATGTTCAACTTTCCGACGCCAATGAGAGTGATAGTTATCAAGTTTTATAGGGTAGATCATCCCCTCATTACAGTTTGGCGTAAGGATCATCAAGGAATTAATTAAACAAAGGGATAGAAACAAGAAAACAAATTACATTTGGGGTCATTTTTTCAACCTGCTAGCAACTAAAATTTAAATTTTCACTCAAAAAGAAGTCAGTCAAATAGCAGAACAGTGTCAGATTAGTCCTCCTGTAGGCATATGCACAAGGAGGAAAAAAAAATTATTATTATTATTATTGTATGTTATGTTTCCTGCTTTATATTATGTAGAGCCGAGTCCAAACTATGGTCCTTAGGCTCTATAGGAGAATTGTCAGTTAATTGATAGCACTTTTCTTAGTATGTTCTTAGTAGGGCGATCTTCTGTACAAGTTATATGTTGATGTTACCTAAGACACTGTTAGTAAAATTGTTCATTCGTTTTTTTTCTTACAAGGCCCAGAGCTCCGATTACTATTGTTACAATCTCAGTTTTCATTCCCCACATCCTGTTAATCTCGATCTCCAGGTCCTTGTATTTGGACAATTTCTCGATAATTTTATGGGGGTGTTTCTCTCAATTGGTACTGCTATGTCAATAATTTCTTCTCTTTTATGATAATATCAAGTCTGTTGGCTTTTATTTTCCCTGTCAGTTTGAATTGACATGTTCCAGAGGATAGTTACATAGGGAAACTGTGTATAGTTGGTGCACATACCATCTCTTGATTATGTGACAGTGATCTGGTTGCGAGGCTTTGGTCCTGAGCTGCAATAATTAGGCATTCTGTCTCAGCTTTCAACCTGGTGCTCCTCAGCCACTGATGTGTTTTCTGTTGGTCCACATCTACTTCTTTCTTTCTTTTAAGCAGTTTTTTGTAATTTCATTTGGCCAAGTTGTTTCGCTTTCCGTTTAGCACAGATGGTATTCACTTCGTTTTTTATTGGTAGGATTTCAGGTATATTAAGGTGCTTCCTGAAGAGTGCAGCTTCTTTGTTGGTGGAGTGGATTTGGTGTTTTACTCTTTGTAGGAATGAGTTATTGGCTTTTGTGAGGTATTATTATTATTATTATTATTATTATTATTATTATTATTATTTTCTTTGATTTCTGGCGTTTACACATTTCTTTCCGGGTCTCGCCCAGGGACGTAAGGTTAGAGATGGCATCATGACACTTTCCACTGACAAAAAAAAAAAAAAAATTACATAGATAAAGCCCTTTGTAAAGTGTGGGCTGTACTTGTCAGAACAATTTTTTGTATCTCCTTGAGGCATGGATTTCCAGGGATCCCTTCAATTAGTCTACTGTAATCTTTTCCAACAAGTCCTAGGGCTCCAACTACAACAGGGATTGTTGATGTTCCCATATGCCACATTTTCGAGATTTCTATTTCAAGGTCCTTGTATTTTGACAACTTTTTGAATATCTTCAAAGATACCTTGCACTCAGCACTTTTTTTGTTTGTGGTCTTTAATAACAATATCTGGGCGGTTGGCTTTGATTGTTCTGTCAGTGTGTATTGTGTAGTCCCATAGAATTGTAACAGGTCCTATCTTCGTAACCGGGTCTGGGTGGTGTTCATACCATTTTCTTTCAGTTTCCTTCTCTTAGAAGTTGCAGATTTTCCAGTGCAGATATTGGCCCACTCTGTTGTGCCGGGTTTTATATTCAGTGGGTGCCAATGTCGTTCAACCTGACACAAGATGATCAATCGTTTCTGGATATTTATCACAGAATCTGAATTTTGGGCTGACACAATATTTCAGTATATGTGCTTGATAATTCCTAGTTAGCAAGCATTGGTCCTGTGCAGCAAGGATGAAACCTTCAGTTTCAGCTTTCAACCCTGCACTACGTAGCCACTGATGGGTACGGATTTTGTCTACGTCAAGCTTGTTTGGTACGGGCAGAGTATTGGCCATGAAGCGGTTTATCTTGCCATCGCTTCTGTATCTGGTCGGTTGCATTCTTCTTTGCTATCTTTTTTAAGTATTTTGCAGTTTCAGTATTGTGATGTAATTGCATCTCTACGCTCATTTGGAATTCCATTTTGAATTTGTTGGCTTCTTTTATTACGGAGTAAAGACGCTTACTACTTTCATGTTCCTTGACGCATACCATCATCCAATCTTCTGTAGTTTCAAAGTATCTTTGGAGGCCAATTGTTGTAGTTTTGTAGGACAGTTCTAGTTGAACTAATCCTCTGCCTCCTTCGGATCTGGGTACATACAGACGATCAACATCAGCTTTGGGATGATGCATGCGGTAGCAAGCGAGAAGCTTCCTCGTTTTGGCGTCCATTCGCTTAATTTCAGCTATGGTCCAGTTAAGGACATTAAAGCTGTATTGCACCACAGGGACAGCCAATGTGTTTATGGCTGATATTCTGTTTTTTGAGTTTAGCTCGGTATTTAGTACCAGACGTACACGCCTGTAGTACTCTTTTCTTATTTTTTCCTTCATTTGGGGGTGTTGTATGCCATCTCCTTCGCTAGGTACTTATAAGCTTCATCATGCTCCAGTTCCCTAATCTTTGTGACAAAATCTAAATCTATTAAGGGTGTTTCTGTAATTCTACCTTTCTTGAATGTTACTTTTGCACATTTATCTAATCCGAAGTCCATACCTATGTCGTCACTGAAGTATTTTACAATATTGAGGAGGCCCTTCAACTCATTGTCGTCTTTGGCAAAGAGTTTGAGATCATCCATGTAGAGTAGGTGATTGAATATTTTCTTATTTATTTTGTAACCATAGCTACTGTTGTTCAGTTCATGTGTAAGAGGGATTAAGGATAAACAAAACAGAAGGGGTAACAGAGAGTCTCCTTGAAAGATTCCACGTCGGATATTCAGACGGTGTGACTAAGGCATAGTTTGGTGATCCACATTCCCATGCTGTGCTTAAGGAAATTCAATACCACAGGGGAGACTTTGTACATTATTATTATTATTATTATTATTATTATTATTATTATTATTATTATATTATACTCTTTCTCATTCGAGTTTACAGTCAGAAATATAAACACTGTTGATGATTCTATAACAGATAACAAAATTAAGCATCGATATAAAAGTCCGTTTTCGTTAAACAAACATTTGGTACTTTTTTCTTTTTCTATTTACCGTTTGTTTACCTGAGATAGTTTTCTGTAATTAATTAGAATTACTAGTGCATAATATATCTTTAATTTTTATTCTATTTGAATTCGATTAAAAATAAACCGAATGAGAATATTCTTATGCTAACAAGATACTTTCAAAGTGCAATATTAATAACAACAAATATTGTATATTTTACCTCAATTCCAATTAAAACTGAACAGGATAACTTATGACAATGTATACATAAATGACAATAGAAAGCAGCATGTATGTTTTCGGTAGATAGATAATAAAGATTATATAACATTGTATTTTATCTGTATTATACAAAATAATTCATTTGACTTCATATAATCGAAATTTTATTGTTATTCTCACTTTATTCAGGTTATATAACCACTATTCTTCAGAACATCCTATTGTATTTATTGCATTGTATTGTATTTATTGCATTGTATTGTATTTATTAAAGCTTAACAAAGTGTACTGTTTATGTTTATACAATTATACTATACTTATGTTGTTTCATTTAATCAAATCATATTTTCTCTCTATATATACAACATTGTGAAATTACTATTGCTTTGTGCCATTCATATTACATTGATTATAACTGGTGGTATAACAGAATTTTTTTTTCCATTCATTCACTATCTTTGAAAGAAAGTCATTATTCGAAACTTGCTAACGACCGACTGACCAACCGACCGACCGTCACAGTCAGTATAACGATGGAATTCCAACGAGATGGCCACCAGCAGATTCGACATTATTGAAGTACCCCTAACTGTTTCACGGCAAGTCATTTTCTGCTGAAGACTGAAGATAAATGAAAGCAAGTTAGCTAAACTAATTTCTCTTTGCATGACGTCTTTGTGCTTGCAAGGCGTCACTGTTCTGTTGATAATAAAAACAGTTCCTCTCTCCTCGTGAGTACGACAGAGATTATATATATATGTGTCAAATTATATGCATATGTATGAATGTATGTATGTATGTAAGCATGAATATATGTATGATTGAGCGTATTGTATTTGAATGTACACATGCATACTTATGTGTTTGAATAATTTGTTCTAGTTCATCAAAAGAGTTACACAAACGACAAAATAGTTTCGAATTTTAACTACCAACTGCTGTTCTTACGCCATTTTAATATATGGTATAAACTTCAGTTCTAATTCACCATAAGAAAATATAACGTGGTTTTGTTGTTATTAACGCATTGCAGGAATAAAAATGTGAGGTCGTTTCTGCGTATGTACTTGTCATTAAAGTCCATTTTCACGTACAAGCATTAATATCTTCGTTCCAAAATTTAAAATATAATATATGAGCATTAAGAAGCTACTATTATTTGCCTAATCATTCCTGAATGCACTTCTATGAACATAAGTTAGATGTCTGCTTTGATATATTCTCAGGTACATTATCAGGTTCTTAGTGTTGAAGAAGAAAAAATCCGGGACGATTGTAAAGTTGTTTGGTGTGTGGGAGTATTCCAGAAAGTCAGCCATTTCACTAATTTCAAACCATCGCTTATCCTTGAATTTTCTTTATTTCATTCGGTGTCCGCAGATGAAGTGAGGTGATCACTTCATTTTTGCAACATTAAATGAAAATTAAATTATTTTTTTAATTTTGCTTTTTAATTTTAACGTTAATTTTTATTCTAAATTTACTTTTTATTTTCAAATTTACATTTTTTTAAAATATTATATGTCTGAATGTTTTTAAAATTCATGAATGCAAAATTTTAAATACGTATTTGTGAGCTTGTAAGTAAAGAACATAAAAGCTTTGTACACGTTTATAACTGGAATGTTTATTTAAAATAAGTTAATTGAAAATGAATGTATCAAATTTCATTTGACTTCTTTTACAAACTTAGATGAACTTATATTGAAAGTTATATTAAAAGAAGCAAAATATATTTACCAAAAATTACCTCTTGATCATAGCGAGAAAAATTATTCGATCTATTTGTTTTAAGTCAGTGGTAATTTTTCCTTTAACTAAACACATGGCGTTTGAAGTGTCAGTGTAGATAAAACTATTCTTTGAGTTTGAAATAAATACTTACTGAAGAAAATATAAAAAAAACTAATGAAAAAAGAAACAATTAATTGATGGTAAAATATAGTTGCTGACAAACAATGTTTTCATAAAAATTGTGTTGTCGCGTTCAAAGTTTTTGAATCATTCAAAGAGAATTTTTTTTTCTTGGGATCCACTCAAAATTAATGAACTCTTCTCATAACATCCTTGTAAGAAGTTTTACTCTTTATAAATGTAAGTAAAAATATCCTCACTAATTTTTAATACGATAGGGCATCATTTCATCGGTTGCCATTTCAAAAGGCTGTCGTTATTATAACAGTAACTCAAACAATATAATTCACTAGTGACTTTGTAAGAGAAACACTTTAGGTTATTGATATTCTAATCTCTCCGGTGTTCGCATTGAATATTAATTGCATGTAGCACCACAAATGTATTATTTTCTAATTAGCATCAGAATACACAGAAGGATGGATGGCTTTGATAGATATAACAAGAGAAATATGCAGAAATAGAGTTAAGCAGGTACTAGATATTTCCACATATGTATATAGATAGATATGTGTAAATATATAGCTACCTAGTTATCTATAGATATATATATTTACAATAAAGAGCGTGTAGGAGGTGACAACATACTTTCGGTGGACAAGGGCAGTGTGGTGTCTCAAATAGGTATTTGGTTTTAACACTGTTATACACACACACACACACACACACACACACACACACACATATATATATATATATATATATAGTTGTATATTTAGGCAGCAATCCTTCCTTTACGCATGTTTCATTAAAAACGACAGACAAGGTACTACGGTTGCTTTTTATTTAATTTTTCTTGTGTTCTGACAAGAGCTTTTCTTTTCTGGACAAAGGGTGTGTAAGAACTGTCCAAATGTTTTATATTTCCGAGCGCTTTCGGCTATACCTTTACCCATTATCAAGGATGATTCGATTTTCAGATTAAATTTATATATTTGTCTTCACCGTTGGGTAGTAAAATATTTCCTTGGTACAATTTACAAAGTTTTTTAGTAATTATTTGTTTGTGTGTAAGTTGGTGCTGGCTGATGCTAAGGTTGAGGTGGTACAATGCTTCATTATATTCCATTTCGGTCAAGGTGTTTTTTAGTGTAGTGTTATGTTTGAGGGGATTTTATTTGTCGTAAGATGAGGTTTTTCCTGAATGTAGTGGTGTTATTTTCCTTGTTGGACAGTTCTTACACACCCTTTGTCCAGAAAGGAAAGCTCTTGTCATAACATAAGAAAAATTAAATAAAAAGCTCAACCGTAGTACCTTGTCTGTCGTTTTTAATGAAACATGCATAAAAGAAGGATTGCTGCCTAAATATACAACTATCAAATTACACGAAATAAATTATTGTAATGGTACCTTAAAGTGGTCTGTTTTTCATTAAATATTAGCTCTGTTCTTCACATTGAGCTCTCAGGATTTCATCCTCCTTGGATTTACCAATTCGGTTTACCAAGTTCTTCATAACTTAAATATATATATATATATATATATATATATATATATATATATATATATATATAATATATATAGAAATTTCTAAAGAATTAATGAACATTTTATTACTTTAAGTATTAAATAAAAAAGGTTATATTTTTTAATCTGAATGAAGAGGATGTGATTTTCTTAAAAAAAGGAAAATAGAAGCTTGCTTTCTGTGATGGTCTTTGCGGTCGTACAAGTAAAGCACACCGGATAATATTCTTCAAATATTATCCGGTGTGCTTACATAGACGTAATAAAAGCTATTTACATTGTTTACCTTGTTCGGACTGTTGTCATCATCCTTATTGTTATATTCACGACGTTTCGGCCGTTGTACACATGGCACAGTTGGTTGAAATAAACCAGTTACTTGACCGAAAGAGTTGTAAGTTCAGTACTTCAACACGGTTGAGATGAACAAAAACTTGAAGAATTGAGTTACTAAATGGAAATAACTGAAACATAGATATCCAAAAAAGGCATGAAAAGTGAAACGAAAATAGATCTACCCCAGTTGACTAAATAAAGGGTTCGTTTCGAAATCACCTGAAGAAGGCCGGAGCGTACAACGGCCGAAACGTCGTGGATATGACAATAAAGATGAGGGAAACAGTCCGAACAAGGTAAATAGTGCAAATAGTTGCAATACCTCATTTTGGAAATATAGACAGACGGTAATAAAAACTGTTTAATAAATAAAAATGAGGCGCCTATTTCAAATACGAAGTATCCACTATAATGTTATAATGTTTATATATATATATATATATATATATGTTTATATATTTATATATATATATGTGTGTGCGCGCGTGTGTGTGTGTGTGTGTGTGTGTGTGTGTACGCCGAGTTTCTGCAAGGTTCTCGACCTGATTCACTTTGCAAAGTTGAGCCAAATAAGCAAACATTAAAATCTCAAAATTAATTTGGCCAGACTTTCCTTTTTGTTCAAAGCAAGATTTTTCAGCATCCCCTAAGACAGATAAATAAATTGATAAAAGAGAAGACGATTTTCTTTTTCTTATTTTGCCACTGATTAGTATTACTACACATGTAAGTACATATAAATATATATAAGTATTTACACACACATTTATGTATATATTTATAAGTATTTACACACACATTTATATATATATTTATGTATACATACATATATGTCTGTATGTGTGAGTGTACATATGTGTGTGTGTGTTCATGTATGTGTGTATTGCGTGTAACGATAAAAAAGTGATTTTTGTAATCATAATGAGACCATAGGAATCCCGTAGCGAAAGATTAAATGGATGATGCGTGTTTCGAAAATATTGAGATGGAGACCACCTGCCAGTCAACCGATTAATTCGCTACTTACTACTTTATCTAAATGTTACTTTGCTTTGTATTTCCTCCTCCACTAAAAACAAGCGACTATGAAAAAATCCTCAAAATTAGCGCCAGATTCCGAATCGACAAAGGGTTAATTTAGAAAATTCTGAATATAGTGGAGACTAATGCCGTCAAATACACATCTGGACATGACAGCAAACGCCCAACTGCTCGTTGGTATAAATACGAACGTGTCCATTTGTTTGTTAAACGAAGATTTCCTCTCCGGCTGGCATTCTCTTGTGACATACCAGGAATATTCGGATCAGATTTCATCAGGTAAGCGGTTTAATAATATTTTTAGTATAGTTTTAATTTAACCATCATTATTTTAATTGACGCTGTTTATTGATTCTAAAGATGAAACTATTCTCGTGAATTTCTTAGACTTTAATTTGTCAATATTTCAGTATCTGAATGATGTTTATTGGCTTACTGTGATGTCGAAATATTACGGAAAATATCCAAGTTATTTTGTATAAGTGCAAGAGAATCAAGAAATATTTGTTTGCTCCAGGCCAACTTCTTTATTTCCCTTTATAAGATTTATATTTTATCAATTTTACTCTTTTTATACTGAAACAGTTTAATAGATTCGAGCTAAAAGAATACTATTCGTTCTAAGATGGATAAAATAAATTAAGATTTTAAGATATATCAATATAATTTCTAGGCTATGAGAAGAACAAGAGAGAAAGAATAGATATAATTTAATAACTGAGAGAGATAGACAGATATTAAGAGTCTGAGAGTGAAACAGTGACGTGCAGAGGTTTGGTGATGTGTGGTAATGCCCGGGGCCAACTCCTTGATTCTATGCCCCTAAGTCTCAAGTGGGGAGGGGACTATAGAGCCTAGTACTAAGAAATGTGAGAAAAGAAGTCATTTTAAATATGTCAAAACAAATGAAACATGAAATAAACACTTTATTTAAATTAAATATAAACTAAATTTTTATTTCACTCTTTGATTGGATGTCCTCCCAATATGGATGCTCGGGGCCGTCGCACCCTCTATCCCCTCTTCTGAACACTACTGGAGGGAGATGTACATTTGCGAGCAAACAAACAAGATGTAAATATGCTGAGATATAAAATGATACAATCAATGTAGATAAGTAGAATAGACTTATACCACATGCTTTTATCTGGGATTGAACCTCAAAGCAAAAGAAATATACAAATATCTCAGTAAGAAATAAATTATAAATATATGTTTAGTTTAATCTAGTATAATGTCATGTTCCAATGAAAACAATTCACTCTCAAAAATTGATATGGGAATTAGGAATGTTGATCATTATGAGAAGACAAATGAAAAATACTTTACTTTATAATTTGAACAGTAATACACATTTTTTACTCAAAATATTAATTCACATGTAAATACATATTCATAAACGGACTGAAGGAAAAACTTGAGTACACGAAAGTATCCATCTCTTCGGAAATTTTACCAAAACACCAAAATACTGCATAAATATATAAATGTTTATAGGAATTTTAGTGTAGCAAAAGGAATTATAAAGGCGATTTCAGTTGCCCAAGTAAGATTAGACAACAGAAAAAAACCCATAAAATACACCATGAAATCTTAGTTGAATTTTCATAAATTTTAGAAAGAATTCGTAAAAATTCATCAAGAATATCAATTACAAAAATAATACTGAAAAAAAGAGTTTAGTAACGAATTTTATGCATTGACTTTGAGATATAAATATTAAAAATACTTTCATTTCTGTTTATCAAAGCAAACTTTTCAAACTATCCTACAATGCATGATCGTCAATTTATTTTTGCAGATTCTTCCTCAGGCGAAATGATATCATTAAATCAGTTTTACTCACTATTTCTAGTTTTCGCAAGTGACTATACCCCATTAACGCGCGGTCAGTTTTCATATTTCATGAACACCAGTAAAATAATATACGAATATTTTATGTAACCCGAATTAACAGATTGCTACAAATATACAAATCAAATCAACCTAAATGTACAGAACATTATGCTATATGAAAACTTCCTTATATAATTCCTTATATAAACTGAGAATAATATATTTTAACATGTATCAGTTAATTTTTCATGTCTTCTCTTGCTTTTATTTGCATTTTGAAAATTTCATGTCATTCACTTTTTCTGCTTGTACGTCTGTGTGCGCGTGTGTGTGTGCGTGAGTGTGTGCGTGTGTGCTATGCGTGTGTGCTATCCGTGTGTGTAGGTAAGAAAAACAGTTAAAATAAAACATTTACAATGTCTGTCCTTATGCTTTCTATCTATTCGAACTAAAGAGAATTTAAATTTGTAATAATTGACTCAAATATTGTACATTTTTTTAAATACTTAAGCGTTAATGATAAATAGGACAATAACAGAATCTCTACGAAATGAAGTTTTACATCACATTGCTGTGGGCCTTTCTTATGATTAATGATGCCGATTATGAGTATGATTAGCATTGGTACAGTTACTGAATGCTTGACTTAGTCTGGTACAAGGTCTTCGTAGTTGGAAACTCAGAAAAGTTCGTTGCTAGAAGTGAAACAAATGAAAATTGCAGAATGCTCAATTATCATTTCTCTTTCTATGTTTGTTCGTACGATCAGCTAGATTGACTGGAGATAACTAGAGATGAAAATCCAGGGATTCAAATTCATGCCTTTCACATTTCTGAATCAATCTTCGATAGTAAAATGATGCATTATATTTAGTCTATAATAAATCAATATATTTGCTGTGATGCATTGGTTGTCAGGATCTTTTTATTCACAAATATCGGCATGTGTCAAAACTGATACTAATACCTACTCATTACTCTATTTATCCCTCTTGTGACCATAAATACTTTTCAGTCACTTCTTTTATATATATATATATATATATATATATATATATATATATAGAGAGAGAGAGAGAGAGAGAGAGAGAAAGAGGAGAGGGAGGGTGAGAGAGAATATATATAAACATATATATAATATATATATAAAATATATAATTATATATTATATATGCATTATATATAATATATATATATAATATATATATATTATATAATATATATATATATATTATATTATATTTAAAACGTTGAATATGATGTTTATTACTATGATAATTTAATTATAAAACCCTATGTTAAATTCTGATGACTTGCTCTTTTCACGCCTTTAGATTTCGGGTAGGGATTTAAAATCGTATCTTTCAGTTTCCTTTTATTATAATAGAAAATTCGCATACCTGATAACTTTAAATTAGAATCAAATCTCTACGAGAACACTTGTTTGCGCAATATAACCTTTATATAAGAGGTGATGCGTCATAAATATAATCAAGAACCTCCTTTTTCCTTCATTTGAAAGTTAAACTCCAAATGTAAGTAATTTAGGTAAAACTGAGCATCTATGCAGAGAGCCTAGATAATCTATCCGTTATACAATGGAGACCAATGTTAGAGACAGTTTAAAAATAAAGATACCTGATTCAACAGAATCGATTATAATAAAAACTGCAGTAAATATTGTTAAAAATAATTCTGCTTAAAAATGTCCAAGGATAAAAAAAATTATAGAATGAAACTGTTTATTACAAATACGTTTAAGATAAAAAATTAGAGAATCTTCACTTAATTAAATAATTTTTAAAATTTGTAATAATTTCCAACAAAATATGGTTACACTGAAATGCACAAATAATAATCTTTATTCGTATTCAGTATTGTTTTCTAACGTTGCATAGTTGATGAATCGTTCAAACATCGGGGTTTCTGCGATTGCGAAAGAGGTTCATAGATCTTAAAGTGAAATTTCTAGAAATTTAAATCTTTACGCCGACACCGGCTAGTTTAATTCAGCTAGACCACCAGGACAGCAATGTAGAATGACACAGCGGCAGAATCGAGCGATTCAAATTGTCAAATAACTGATGGATTTAACATATAAATGTCTCAACATACAATGTCGCGGCATTTATGTGAATCAGAGTTTCATGTATATTTTCCTGTTGTCAAAGCATTTACCAGCAAAAAAAAAAAAAAAAAAAAAAGCCTAGACTAGCCTTTACAACTTTACAAACGAGCGCTTTTTCTGGATCGATTAAAATTGAACAACAATATTGATGAGCGATGAAAGTAATTTAGTTGACTCTGAAGGCAAGCAGTATCCCAGATAGCATAAAGATGAGATTGATTCCAAAATGTGTGGAAAAAAATCAATTAAATTGCGAGATTATAGCATAGCATCTTAGTGTGAGCGTGTTCTTCAGCCTTAGTATTGGTTCACTCAGTTTTTATTCCATAACTTTATTCCCGCTTCTTTTCTATGTAAATTTGCCAGAGCAGAACATGTAAAGGTAAAACTATATTTATTTGCATATTTTAATAAAAAATGAATAAAGTAAATATATTTTGCCTCACATCAAAACATATGATCTAAACTATATGGATATAAACATCCTCATATATATATATATATATATATATATATATATATATATATATATATATATATATATATATATATATATATATATATGTATGTATGTATTTATACAAGAGCCATTGTCGTACACACAAAAAACTAAAATCATTGATCATACTTGTCAATGATGGTTATGCTCGTTCAACAAATTGACAACCATGATTTACGTATGTATATATGTAACTGTTCTTTTTGAGACACGTTAAATATTGTGTTTAATATGCATAACCACACGCTTTGTATATAATTCAGTAAGTGTTTTTATTTAAATAAAAAATATTCTTCGAATAACAGAATATTGACGGGTAAAATGAATCACTAATTAACTTCAACGGCAAGGTGTTCAATGAAATATTTAAATTTTGGAAAATGCGAGTGACAGCTTCGAATTTCTCTACGCTCTAAATCCATCTAGCGAAAGACATCATAGCTTTACAAGTCGCACCACTGTTCACTGCCTCTGCATTGAGATCTTCCGTAGAACCCATATAATATCATTAAAATATCGTTCAGCTTAAGGGATAAAATTCCCATAGATTAACTCCTTCAATTCAGATAATTGATGTTACTAATTAATAATTAACATAAGGTATTTCATTAACTTCCGTATTTTAACAACTGGAACGTTTATCTTGATTTTATTGCTTCCAGTTGTGAAAACGGGAGACTGTTGTTATTCATTTAATCAGTAACTGAGATATACGTTACACGCGGTTAGACGATCAAGTTTTTTTGATTCATGGCTGTCTAGGCAGAAGAATTTCCCTCTGTAGGTGGCTGTTTCTTTCTGCGGTAGACTGATTGCAAACCAAACCTGTAGGACCCGGTTTGTCCTAGAGGAGAAAAAAATGGATTCATAACTTTCCAACGATATTTGTGCACGTAAGTGAATGTAACGAACCTGACTGGAATTCGAAATTGGCTCTCCATTGTCTCATTTCCAACTCATTACACGACAACTCACAGCAGTCACTGGAGACAATTCAAATATGTTTTTCTTTGATTTTATATGAGAACTAGTCGATGCATGAAATCCAGCATGACGCTTTTACTCTGGCGATATTCAGATTTTTTACCTTTTTTATAATTATAATAAAGATGGAAAATTAAGTGGCAGATATTGACTAACGTCAAGAATAAGAATGGATGACTAATGAAATCATCATAATAACGTTGATTTTATTTCAAAGTTTGGTGCATAAATGCAAACTTTTGTAATCATTAAAGATATATTCTAATCTTTCTTAAATCTCGCCTGTATTTTAAATTATGAATATAAATTTATTTGTATACAAGTATATGGGAAATATTTAAGACAATTTGAAAACCTTTTTACAACGAGATGTTTCGTTGGAACTACAATCTTTTCAGAAAAAGAATTTACATTACTGAGACATACGTCATTAAACGTTTGATACTCTGTTTCTTTATTCTTTTCTGCATTTTTTTTTACTCTAACTGTATCTTTATAGACATTCGATCTTTATGGTTTAAATATTCTTCATTGTTTCATTATTAATGTAGTAATAAAGGAGATATAGTGATTATATCCCAGTTGTATATTAATCGTAGGACACAAGAATCATGGTACTTTTAATTCATCTTCGAATAAATTATATTTACTTTGGATTAAAAACAGCATTCTCCACGTCAAAGTTGTGATCATGCAGGTTCCAGTGATACACACAATTGAATTGACTTATTTAGTTTAGTTTTAAGTTTCTTCTATGTTCATTATTTTATTTATTTATTTTATCTCAAGATGTTTTATCAATGTATTTATGGAGAGTAATTCTTTGTAAAACTATTATTGAATGTGAAAAGATATCGACAAATATGTATGACTTTTGATCAATAAAGAAAGGTTTTCTTGATTTTATGAGGTGGTGCCACAGGTAATTTAGATATTTATCAACTGGTAATTTAGTAAATAAAGATTTAATGTTTATGACCTTATTTTTCGTATTTATATTTTTGATGATAAGACCGCTTAATTATTAAATTGACCCGAATGTTTAATAATAAATCACCATTTTAATAAAAGTGAATATAATTTATTTAAACTAAGACACATTGAAAGTGTCATGATCTATGAGACCAACTAAGATTAGTATATGACCAAGCTATTTAAATATAACCCCTTTTTACACTAAAATACTATTAGAACAATGTGATATACGCCAACCAAAAATAGAACTGAATTGAAATGAATTAAAATCTAATTTCAGTGACGAATTAATTTGTTTTTGTGCAATCATTTTTTTCTGATGTTGCCACATTATCATTGGTCAAGGTAATTTATTTCTGAACTTTCTAACTCTACAAATAGGTATATACGTATGTGTGCATACCTAATAATTATACATGTATATTTATATATTTACATATGCACACATACACTCAGACACACCCGCCTACACACACACACATGTATATACATACACACGCACATACACATATATATGTGTGTGTATGTGTGTTTGAGCGCGTGTATATGTGTGTATGTGTATACTTACACACTCATTTATATATAATATGTACAACAATTTATTAGCTAAATAGCGAAAAATGAAGTAAAAATATATTTTTACGCACAGTTGTCTTAAGAAATGTGAAAGTTTCATCTGAGATTTATTTGCAACTTATAATAGAAGCATCCATGTAATCACTAAATAATTTTCTGATGATCATACCGCCCTTAGAGCGTGCTGCCATATTTACATGTAGATGTGCAGATGTGAACCTGTATCTTTGTCTTTTCCTTTTCGTATTTTAAAAGCATTTTGTTTGCCTTCATCACTTGAATATATATTTTTTTATGCAACATTTACTTTCATTTTATTTCTTGCACACAACGAGGTGTCAGGATTATTGAAGAAAGTGAAAACCAATGATAGACATTTTACTATTCTCAAGACACCGACGAGATTATGTTTAATGTATTTACTTAAAGTTATAGTTTAATATTCATAAATTTAAAGAGGTTTCTATTTTACTATATATCATATTATTTTAGTTTCTATTATACTGAATGTTATATTTTAAATATTTTATATTTTAGATGGCTACATAAATAAGGAACAAGCAAAATTACTCACTATGTTTGGCTTTTGAGATAAGTTCATCAAATATTGCACAAAAATGTATGCTTCGATCTTGTGTTACATATTTCTACTATAATAAGTATAAAAAATACATAAACAAAGTCCTATTATTTCTAAAATGACAAAGATTTTTTCATAACAAAGCTGATACATTTTCTAAAAGTAACCACGTTTTTCTACTTTCAATAACTGTAAAATTTGTTATTGTGCTTTGACAGCTATTGCCTGAAATTCTAAAATATGTTGTAATTATAAAAAGTTAATATTCAAACCTCATCTTTCTTCCTCAAGGTTTCGATGTAAATTCACTTATAATTTTCTCCCTCTCTTTTCTTAGGTTCGTTGAATTATTTTTTTTTTTTTTAATTTATATCTTCCTATTTTTAACAGAACATTTTACAACAAAGTTTTCATCAAATGAGAAAAACTTTGTGATCAGAAAATAAACAAATAAATCGTATAAACTAATATTAACGAAAAAATTTAATTTCATAATTTAAAGTATTTTCCTTTCATTTTTTATTATTTCAGCAACGTTTCAAGAAGCATTTCAAGAATGCAGAAATCTCTTGTGGTCATCGTTATTGTCGCAATGCTTTTTGCCGTACAAGTAACATGCCAGGGTAGTATGTTTGCTCCTCCCAACAGGCCTGCTGAATTTAAGAGTCCTGAAGAACTTCGACAGTACATGAAGGCTCTTAATGAATATTATGCCATAGTTGGGCGACCTAGGTAACTATTTTGTCATTTTACAAACTGCACGATTTAAAGAAAATATGAAGAATAAAAGTAACTTTTAAAATATAGTCACTGTCATTTGAAGAACAAAGAAAAAATGTCGTTTGTTTTGGGAATAATTCAATATTCAAATTTTCATAATTGTCAATTTTCAAATTTCATATTATAAAACGTTTTGTTAAAATTTATATGCCCTCATCCACGTGTGAATTTTCATAATATTTCTTCTTAGATGCGATAAAAGTAAACTCTCTTTGTACTAATAACTGTCTGCATTTGGGATAAAATTATTAACAGCATAAAGCCAGCTTTTAATTTAGAGAAACATATTTATAAACAGTCAATATTTTCTTATCAAATAGAAGCATGTTATAAATTTTGTTAACGTTTTAATATACTATACATCTATATGCTATATATTAATTTTACGAGACATTCGAATTTATTAACATTGAAGTACTTGTTTTTTAGTTAACACACTTTTTCTACATGGAAATACTTTTCATGAATGATACAATTCATGAAAACTAATTTTATTCATTTGATAATTTTTTTAGAAAAATCCCATACCTGACTGGTGTATTTTCTATTAACTTGTATGATCAAATCCAAGATTTTTTTTAACAATTTCCTAGGAAAAATACGTATGCAGTCGTACTTGCATTTTTTGGTGAAGTTTATTACGGCGTGTCATTTCTTTGTTTCGTTCTCCAAATTTCAGCTTTTGACCTAATTCTTTGAATTGTGTCTTTTTAGGTTTGGCAGAAGTATTAGTAAAAGATCCGGTCACAGTGACCTTTCTGAAGAAGATAAAAAAAAGTGATGGTAAGACATTTCATTACTTCAATTGTGTTAATATAGGCATGTGTGTTATATATGTTTTAACGTACATATGTACATGTACTTGTTTGTGAGATGGTCAGTGTTTTTTGAGCAGCCTATATAAACGGATAAGAATGGAATAAAACCCTTGATATGATAAGATAAGAAGGGTCATTTTGAGAAATTCTCAACACCCTCTCTCTCTCTCTCTCTCTCTCACGCACACACAGACACACACTGACATACATACATTCATATATATATATATATATATATATATATATATATATATATATATATATATATATATATATATATATATATATATATCATTGAATACGGCAGACAAGGTAATTTGATTTAGTTTTTTTATACAATTTCTCATGTGATCTAATTTTTTTCTTTACAGATGATAAATTATATAAAAACTGTCCAATTGTTCTTTTTATCCGAGCGCTTTCGGCTATACATTTAGCCATTTTCAAGGTTGAAATATATTAACTGTTAACAAGAAATAGTTTGTCATATGTATGTATTTATATAATGTTTTCATTTTCAAAACACGGTGAAGATATTGTGTTCATATTGTTGAGCACTCGGATAAAAAGAACATTTGTACAGTTTTTATATAATTTAGCATCCGAAAAGAAAAAAATATGCACCTTATACATATATATAATGAAACATGTAGGAATGAAAAAATGCTGCCTAAATACACACAATTTAAATTACATATATAAAATTCAACCGACAAGGTCTAGTTGCTTAATTTATCTTTTTTTTTTTGTTTTTACAATTTTCAAAAACGTTAATTTTATAAAGGGTAAAGTGTCCGAAATTAATTCATGCTTTGGTCTGTTTTTGTTAAAAAAAAAAAAAAAAGAAAGAAAAGTCTTTAGATAGTGTTGGTTATTATCAAGAATAGGATGTTGTCAGTGTGGAAGACAAGATTTGTTGACTCCATCCTGATATTTTTTGGAGCGCTGGGATTCGAATTACGTTATGTGTAACGGTTACACTACACCGCAAAAACATATATAAAACATTTATACGTATTATTATTTTGTACAAGTATTAAATATTTTAACACACTTAAACACCGTTTCCTGATTTTTTCTGCAATCAAGTGTATGAGCAAACCAAAGTCTTTTGCACTATTGATAAGTGCACACAATCTTCGATACTGATGACAAAAGTTTGCCTTCTTTTTTTCTCTTTACATGTCGATATCATCTCCAGAGTGTAGAACATTACGCATCATCATCAATTTTTTGCTTCTTCGCTTCTATGTTGTTCTATGACGAAATTGAGAGTTAATCATTCATCCCTTTTTTTTCTTTTTTTTCTCCTGTTCACGTTTATCTCTTTTTTATTCTCAGGAGGTTTTCCTTTTTTATCTCTTCCTTCATCCTGTTTTCTAAAGTTGTATTCAAATAATCCAAAATATCTGCAAATGCCATTTGTGTTTAATGCCTTAATGATTTCTTATTTGTCAATTCAATCCCATTTGTCATCAAGTTTCACCACGACTACACATTTCTCTCAACCAAATTCAATTGCTATATCTTCACTAAAGGTATTTTTATAGTTATTTTGTTTTTGTTGTTTTTGATGATAATTTCAGTTCATCCATCTATTTGACTTTTTCATCATATTCTTTTGATATATTTTATTTTTTTTTTATATTCAGTGACGTTAGTCACCCTCAATAATCATTCACTTTCTTCGGTCAAGTCCACTTAGTAATTCTTTGTGAGTGTTAGGTATGAATCACTATTTCTGTCGTCTTAAATAGTTTAAGACATTTATAGATCTAGGTTTGAAGATTATGCGTTTTTGAAACACTTAAGATTTTTCGTCTTGTTTAAGGCCCTTCAAAATCAGTTTGAAGGCAGTTTGTTTGATCCTCTGGTTCTTCTTTTGCAGCCAATTTATTTTTCTGAATATCTCAACGACAATATAACCATTTAGGGCTTTTTCTCTTAGCATTTTCTTTCTCTTCTATTTCTTAGCCGTTCGTTTCTTCATATTTCATTTTCAAATTCATGGAATTCAAATTTTATGGAATCTCATCCAGCTATCGCGGAAACACGTCGTTTATGACGTCTACCAGCCCACGATAGCTAAATCTTGGTTCCGATCCAGTCATATTTTAACATGTAAGTTACCAACTCACAAACTAGTTTTTCCTTTTCATTTTTATCTGTAGCTAGAGGTTACTGGTTTTGAATTCAGAATTGTCCTAAAATAGTTGATAAACAAATCTAAGTTGCCAGTTTGCCCTGCTATTTTACACATAGGAAAGGGGATGGGCTCACATCTGTTGGTGTACATAAGCCCATCAAAGGTGTAATCTAAGCAAGAATTGGTGGTGCAGAATTGTCTGAACTGGTAATACATTAACTGTTTTAATATATTTTAAAATTCCAAATGTTTTTAGTCTTTATTTTAAGAAATTTATGTTTTCCTCGTATTTCCATCAACATACCAAAGGTAGCATTTGGTTTTTATCATGTTGGCGTCGAAAATAAAGTAGACATAAGTCCGAAAATATTTAAATTTGTTAACGTAATGAAAATTCGGATTTCAAAATATATTAATGTTAATATAACACTGGTTCATGCAATACAACATCCCCACTTCAAGATTTCGTATGTATGCTCTACAAAACAGAATGCTGAAAATTATTTTCGTATCAACAGAAATATCTGAGTTATTTTTTAAACAATACAACACTTTTTTGGCACTCTGCGTTAATTCTACAGCTTATATGAATTTTTCTGTAGTTCTTCAGTAAAAAGCACAACGACCGACGGCGTTTGTTTTGGTTGTTGTATTTTTTTTTTTTTTTTTTTTACCAGTACCGTTTTAGACATTTTACATTGGTTACATGATAGCGGGAAAGAAATATGTGTAGACAGACAACAAAAATGAACTCATTCTCGCAGATATATGAATTGGAAGCACTATCTGCCTTTAATACACTTCAGGCATTAATCATTGCTAATTCGTATGAGTTTATGCAAACGATTACTGGTAAGTGATTGCTAATAAGAGATTAACGTTCACATGATTGAAAAAAGTTTTTTTTTAAGTTTTTTTTAAATTTAGTTTAAAGTACAAGGTAGTTTTAACAGCAAATATTATTTATATTTTAACAATAGTTAACTGGCAAAAGATCCCCGAAGAATTACAAAACATTATCTATTTCTTCCTCGTGTCATAAAAAAAACACTTCAGTCTGGTTTCGTAACCAAGTCAGTTGGTCCCATTGTTTAATTTTAGTTTTCTTGTTATTGTTGTTCCTATTGAAAGTATAATTATCGCTCTTACATCTATTAATTTTATTAAATGACATATACTGTATATTTACATAATTATTATTAAAATATAAATAATACCGTGAAATTGTTTTATCCATTCTTATGTATCATCTACAAAAAAAGAAACAATAATTTTTACTATTTTTTTTCAGAGTATATGGCCAAAGAACGTTGAAATGGCAGGTAGAAAATCAAGACATTGGATCACCGCTTCTTCTATTTGAAATAACTTAATTTTCTTTCTTTGATTTTCTGTATATATATATATATATATATATATGTATATATATATATATATATATATATATATATATATATATATATATATAATTGCTTAGAGAGAAAATAAAAATGTAAATACGAACTATTCAGTCTTTATAAATGTGTTTGGCATTTTTAATGGTTTTGTCATAATTAGAATTTGTTTATTCCGAAGTCAAAATGAGTCCATGAACTTAATTGCATCTATTATAAGCAAAAGCTTATTAAAAGAAAATGGTTTAACCAATGTTTCTGATTATCACATTATGTGGGGATTATTATTATTAGTTACTATAAATAGAATATGGAAGCACATATGCTATTAATGTCACCATTAATAATCTCTATTTTGAAGATTTCATGAGATTCCCTTATGCTTTATGTGTATATCCTACAGATGCTAGAATAATTAGTATCTTTACATCTTTTGCGTTGTTGGGAAAGATTCGCAATAATATAGAACAGCAAGCTAAACAAATGGAGATTATAATCAGAACAAGAGAAGATTATTTTGAATTCGTTTTAACATCTAATAGTATTTTTAATTTCACACACTAATGGATGATCCCGTAATTCAGTGAAACTCTTTCTGGATTAATAAATAAATAGCAACATGTATTGGAATAAAAGTGACTCACAAACGTATGATTTTTAAACTTTTATTTGTAAATCATTTCGTAAGCATATTTTCCGCACACGAAAGAGAAAACATAAGTTTTCCAAATATATGCGTGAGCAGTTGCAATGGGTCCCCAGTTTTTCTTCTCAATATCTCAGTTCTAGTTGTTGCTGACATGAAACATCCAATGAAATAAACAAAACGGAATTTCAACCTCTTGAGGAAGAAGAGGAAGAAATTTTAATAGAATTTGATATCCTTACGAAACGGTCAGTCTTTAAGCAATCTTCAACTAAATCTACTGGACCAGCTTCAGTCGCTAAAATCTGAAAGTGAAATAACAAAGAAT
This sequence comes from Acanthosepion pharaonis, assembly GCA_903632075.3. NCBI lineage: Eukaryota > Metazoa > Mollusca > Cephalopoda > Sepiida > Sepiidae > Acanthosepion > Acanthosepion pharaonis. The sequence goes on from CAHIKZ030000073.1 coordinate 1,001,585, forward strand.
GAACGATAAAAAAAAAGTGAAATAGGAAAAGAACAGGTTATGCAAATAATGATAACGGAAATTCAAGTTGGTTGCATCTGGCATTCATGGGACAGGTTCTGTGAGGTCAGTGAGTGACGCAAAACAAAATGTTTTGGTCATTGGCCGATAAAGATATCATCTGATAATGGTAGACGAGGTGTTTAAAATAACTGTATTAGCATATATGGTGAAAGCGATTGATATAGATGTCAGCTATGAGCTTTAGGCTGTACCAGATAGATTGGAACAGAATGATACGGAAAAACTATCCGCGTGTGTACACAAAACTGTGCATTTAAAACATATCGAAGTATTACGTACGCAAAGTTTTACTGTTAAATTTAAGAAGAATCACGAAACTTGCTCGACATGTGTGCATAATTGATTGCATAATAGCTTTTGAAAATTACTGTCAAACAATATTGTTTAATGAATATATTAAAAACAATATTCACTTTTAAATTGTTATTGTAACATTAATTATATTCATGTAATTAATATTCTTATGCACCATTCGAATAATACAGTATTTATACAGTTTTCTAAAATGGAGGATAAGAAAGGTAAAGTAAACTTTTCTTTTTGTTTCTGCAATTTAGATTTATCGAAGTAAAAATATCGCATAATAGTTAATTTCTCTCTTAATGTTTTCATCAATACTTTCTATTGCACTGTCAATAAACATGATTTCAGAAAAGACAGACATATTACATAATTGAAATTTTGTATTGTAAATAATTAGAAATGCGATCGTGTTTCAATGTTTTACATAATATCAAAATGGAAACCTTTTAAAGACCATTCTTTTCTTTTATTTGCTTTTACTATATCTGTATATAGTGTGTGTGTGTGTGTGTGTGTGTGTGTGTGTGTGTGTGTGTTCATGATTATTGCTCTGCTCTAAAAGTTTCCATAAAAATTCTGCTAATTTTCGCTCCGTAAATAATTACTTTTAAACAAGTCCCCGATTCACACCTCTTATATTCAGCCTAGTGTAGATGGAAAACATAATGCAAAATGTATTGTTGCCTTTTTAGCTGAAAATATATAAATCGGTTTCATATCACAAACACCCGTACCTAAACATCGAACTAAAGAATTTTTTTTCATTATTTACATATATATATATATATATATATATATATATATATATATAGATAGATAGATAGATAGATAGATAGATAGATAGATGGGGCGTTAGTAATAATTATGTACTGAGAAGAAATGCTCAAGCTATCAGAACACAGAAATTTACAATTTAATTTCTTTTTAGACGTGTCTAGTCCATCTCAATTATTTTTTTCTACGCTTTTGCTTTTGCTAAAATAGATAAAATTAAAATTTCAGCGTTCCCACATCTTTCTCTTCGATATATAATTATAACCGACGCTCGAGTTTTTACACCTCCCCTATCCCGACACATATATAACTCTATCATTTATTTCAATCCAATGAAGTTCTTCATAAGGACGAAACGCGTTACACACCATTTTTCCATTATGTGATACATTTGCTTAACATTATTCTGATATATATAGAAATTATTAACTTATATATATATATATATATATATATATATATATATATATATTATGTGAAAAGTATATATATATATATATATATATATATATATATATATATATATATTATATATTTATATATATGCGCGGTACTTATTAGAAAGCGCTCAATATCAGAGATAGAGCTAACATATTTGGTTGGATTGATGTGAGTTTCTATATATTGCCTCAATGGTAGCACGATTCGGAGTTTCATCCAACGCAATCTTCAATTAAGCACTTGAAGATTCCGTCGCGGATGAAACTCATATTTGTACTACCGGTGAGGAAAAAAACTGTTTATTTATTAATATATACTTTATAGCCCCATTATATTACATAGAACACTATTTTATTAATACCAGCACTCAATACGCGATATATATATATATATATATATATATATATATATATATATATATATATATATATATATATATATATATATATATATATATAGTTTACTGCTGGAGAGATAAATCTATAAAACTAAGGATTCAAGAAGGAACCCAAGTCTTAAAAAAAACTATAAAGAATATATCATTATAATATATAATTTATGATATATAATCCAATTCTCTTAAAGCTTTTACGCCAATATTCAGTGTATTCAATTATGTTTCTAAATATCATTGTAGGCAAATCCTAGACAGTTCCAAGATTTGTTTCATTTTACGTGTTTTGTCCTGTATTTCAAATCTTATACCAGCAATCTCTTATAGGAGGACAGATGAAAAATTTCTGTTCTCTGGGTTTACTTTGCTGTGAAATTTTGTTTATCATGTATCTGCCTTTCTCACACTTTTTTTATATATCTAAGACAACGTCTTTCATCATTGTTATTGTGTTTTTAGGTTTTTAAGATTACAATTACAAATTTTTAGGTTTTTAAGATTACAATTACAAATTATAATAACATACGATTCTTAAAATTAATTAAGAATCGTATGTAATTATAATTTGATATTTGTGTTGAGAATCTCATTTAAATTTGAAGGAAATCACTTGTCATTTGTTTGTTTTTTATTCTGAAAAAATATAGTTGCTTACCATAAGCTAATTAGGCAGCATCCGCAAGAGATCTGAGAAAGGATCGTTTCTGGATAATACTGCGTCCAAATCTATATTTAAACAAATAAAATGAAAATGGTCGCATAAGTTATCATTATATACATTTTTACTTTTATTTTATTAAATTTCTTTTTTATAAATGTTTCAGTTTACTTCTTGTTAATACGACATTCAACGAATAAGAATTATTACAAATATGCATTGGATAAAATAAATTTAAGAAAACTGTATTATTGGAGAGACAAAAAATACACACCTGGGTCGAGCAACAATAGCATAATATTCATTAAGTGCCTTCAGGTAATTTGTAAGTTCTTCCGGGCCCTGTGGAGCAGCACCGCCATTGTTCTGACTGTAAGCATCAGCAGAGAACATAGCAACAAACAAAAAGACGATAATAGTAGTTTTCTGCATAGTAGAAGGTAGATTTGTCTCTGGAAAATGCTTCTGGAAAAAGTATATAAAAAAGTGTTTAACTTCAAATATGAGGAAAATTTAAAATTTAGTTGTAGAAATAATTTATAAAAATTAATATGATATTTTATAATTTGTTTATTCTAAGTAAAAGAAAAAAATTTTTTAAAAGATTTCAAATAAGAAATAACATTATTTAAAAAAAATGATTGACAATCTAAGAGTTGCCATCAATTTTAAGGTTTAAAAAAGGAAGTTCAAATCTATGAATTTAGGTAAGCAGTATAAATACTTTACTGAGATTTTAAGCTTTCAAAATATCATAATTTTCTGAATAGACTGCAAATAAATATAAGAATCAATGATGTTTATCTTAAACAAGCTTATCGACAATCCAAATGATAAGAAATGTACACTGTAAAGCGATACTGGATTGATCAACAGTTCATGTAACAAGCATTGATGATGCAGATGCGTTATTTATTTTAATAAAATTTATTTAAAAGTAAAATAACTTTTTTAACAGAATAGGACAGAGTCGAAACCATAACTTCGCCGTCAGTCTGGTAAATGTTGCCATAATGATAATGAAAAGTTAGTTGCGTCGAGAAAGATAGAATTTTATATAGAATTTTATATAGAATTGGGGATCTAATATTAGTAGATCTGCTGATTATATACGTTTTGTATTACTATGACTAGTTTATTTGACAGACATCGGTAAACATACTTTCAACGTCTAATGAGACTAAATATACCATTATTATGCATATTTCGAGAAAATTATTAGTAAAATTACCACTATATTTGCTAGGCAGGATATCAAGTTCGTATGGCCTAGAGGTTTGGATAAGCGACACAGGGGTAGAGATTTATGAAATTATAGGATGTCTGCAGCGAGTTAGATTTGTGTGTTTTACGTTTCCGTAGGAATAAACGGATTTGCCATGGATAACGGCTGAGAATGAGAGATAGGTGAGCAGAGTTAGAATTCCTGTCGGGTTATTTTCGCGCAAATACCCCTGGGAAAGGTCTGAATTTATGTCTTCTCTTCTCACCTATGGGTTGAATAGCAGGACAGACTGGGTCCTATAGCCTTTGTTGGCAACTAGTCTACGGCAAAAAAGAAACGGCAACCTATTACTAAAAAAATCTCCTGCTTAGTCAGTGATGAATCAAAAGAGACCCTGATCGCCCAAACATGTACGATGTATAGCACTTAACTGACTAATGGAGAGGTAGATTAAACCTATAACTCTACGTAAACTTTTATCTTTTCACGACAAAAGTACTTTTTGGTGATGATTATTACAACATTTACACAGACTGATTCTCAGCCGTACTATGATTTCTTGAAAAAAAATAAAAGAAATATTTTCTGCTTTCTCATTTACAAAATGAATGTCTGCACAGATAAAATGCCTGTTATAAAAAGTATAATTAATTGTGGCAAAATAATTTCTTCTTCGTACACGTATTAATTTGAAAAAAATTAAGAAACATAAAGCAAACATTTATCAACAATAAATTCCCAAAGCACGTTTTCGACGAGCAAATAAAATTATCCTTAAAGTAAAAAAGAATTACACAAGCAATCATTGTAATATAATTTTGTCTTTATCCATATATATGTGTGGGGGAGGGGGCGCCTCGAGGCGGTGTAATAGTTAGCAAGCTTGTCTCGCTAGAACAATTACGACAGAGTAATGAGTTCGATCCTCACTGGGTGCCCCATACTTTCGGCCTTGTGCCACCTCCAAGCTACGCTTGGAAAATCACTATATGTGCGTGTGCATGTGCATGTGTGTGTGTGTGTGTTAGTTGCAATGCTGTTTAAAATAAAATGGAGCATCTACTCAAATACGGCTAACCAATAAAAAATTGTTTGATGTAATAAAAATATATCGGATTAAAAAATAATGTCTATTATTTAGAATTTGCTTTGGTTAACGTTTAGGATACAAAACTAAGCATCTATGAGATTTGAGAAAATCTGAATGTTTGAGTGTGCTTTAAGGACAAAAAAAAAGAACGTTGCTTGTTTGTGAAAATTTTCGTAGCCGAACGATTAAAGCATGCTGGATCAGATGGTGGCTTCTCCTTCAAAGAGGCTGCAGGTTCAAATCCTGCTGAAAGGCAAATTTTCTATAAGTTTTCTCCTGTGTGCAGGCTGGTAGACGAAATAAAGACTCTTTAAAATAAAACGGAACGTCTACTCAAATACGCGTATTCACTAAAAGTAACGTTTGAAGTCATAAATTATGTATACATAATTGGGAAATTTCTCAACTAATCTGGCTCAATAATTGTAATCATTTTTCTCTGTTTTGTTATTTTTAATTAGTTGCTTTATTGTAGTTACCTTTGCTGTTAAAGCAATAATTTAAGATAGCGCAGAGAACCATGTTTCAGGTGAGTTCAAAGTAATTAAAACATACAGATTCAGTAATATAAATTGATTGAATATAATATAATTCAGTAATATAAATTGAAGTTAAATCAAAGTTATATTTTCTAAGATAATGGAGACATTTTCAGATAATTATTCTGACAGAATAATAATAATAATAATAGTTATTATTATTATTATTATTATTATTATTATTATTATTATTATTTATGTATGTTATGTTTCCTGCTTTGTATCCTGTAGAGCCGGGTCCAAACTATGGTCCTGAGGCCCAATAGGAGAATTGTCATTTAATTGATAGCACTTTTCTTAGTATATGAGATATTCCTAGTAGGGCGATCTTCTGGGCAACTTATATGTTTATTATTATTATTATTATTATTATTATTATTATTATTATTATTATTATTATTATTATTATTATTCAACTGTGATTAGTATATACACTATTACGCAAATTCTAAATGGATAACACTAAAATAAGGTAACATAATAAATTAATCTATTCTGTAATATAAAAGTATGTCTTTAGATATTTATTAGCCATGCAAATTGATCTTAGTAATGAAATATTCCGATCTTATGGTAACTGAAGTATATACCTCGTTCGTACATAGATGAGAACATATTGCTAATACATCATTTTTAATTTCTTTTTTCGTGTAAACTTCCTTTTGAATTTTTACTTTTAATGATTTAAAAAGTAAAATCTCTTCTTACACACAAATCGGTTAATTTTACAGATCAAAATGCAAAATTTTACATGCAAAAATATTTAATGATATTACATTAACTGCAAAATTAAATATCTCTAGCATTTTTACAGTAGTAATTAATAAAATTAAAACGAAGAAATAATTACTTAGAAATGTTAATCAATCGATTATCTAAATAAGACAAAAGTGTTCATTTCTTAAGAATGTTATTCCCATATAAGTATTAAACGCTTACAAATTCAATGAAGAGATAAAATGTACAAATGCAATTAATCGTTCCTTAATTTAAAAAAAAAAATCTTTTATCAGGTCACCCCAATCAAGACAATAATTCTACTAAGATGCAAGAGGCTACTTTGAGTGAAATAGAATGAGAAGACTTGAGAGGCAACTGAAAATCCAATCCTAAACAGGAAACAAGAGATAAATCGCTACTCCTGTTCCAAAAGAAAGAGGAAGCTTGTGAACCGGGCGATAGATTAACTTATATACTCCTATTGAAGGAAAACAAAAATGAAATTGCAGAGTTTAAGCGGAGATGTTAGAAGTATAAAGAAACATTTAAAAACTATAACATAATATGATAAAAAAAATTTTCTTTAAATATGTTCATCTAATATTTTCAGATCAAACCATCATTCAAGCTAGTAACAAAAATGAGACCTGTTTTTGGTTTGTTTGTTTTTGTAGAGGATTCATACATCTATCCTGTGAAAATTGTTGGACAGATTGCACTTAACAAACATTAAAAGAGAGGTTCACAAGAGAATGAAATTTTTTACCAAATCTTGTCACCCACTGTAATTAAGTTTCTGTAAATATCAAAATGCAAAGAGTGAAAATATTCGCATCTCGGATATGCAAAGATTAAAATACTTACATTTGGAAGATACACAAAGATTCTCAAGCGCAAATTTGAAAATGATTTTCTTCCAAGAAAAGACGACTTATATACCGTCTTCTTTGGCAATTACCTGTCAAATACAGAAAGGTATTTTTATCATTAATTAGCACAGCCATCATTTCCTCTCCTGCTGAGCGAAGTTAATTAACCATGCTTTTAAGACCATTTTATGATTACATTTCATTGATACATGACAATTCGGTCGCCACGGATAGAATAGTAGCAGAAGAGAGTTCCAAGTCCTGCTTTTGAATGAAAAAAATAGCAAAGTACTTAAAAAGTTATACGCCTTTTCTCCGAGTTTAAATGTGACCCTGATCACTGGGATAGTAACCTCAATAACAGGATTGTCAAAACCACGATGAATAATTCTCTTCAAGAAGTTGACACAACAATTCTCACGTTTTCCGTTGTCGTCCAACGATTACATTGTCCTTTTTTTTTCTTTTCTTAGTGGATGTAATATTATATTTCTTTCGTTCTGTTTTGTCTTGTTGGAAATTTTTCTCATCAATCTAAAAGTTTAAGGGTGGATGGACAGGTTAAAAGATCAGATATTTCATTGTTCAATCGTATGAAAATACACACTAATAAAAATATATAACTCGGTGATACGTTAAATTACATATACACATTCAGATAGATGAGCACAGAACAAAAGCGTATTCATAAATATACATCTAAAGCATATTTCATTTTTTGATATATTTTATAAGTACATTGAAATAACATAATTACTATCCATTTATCTGTCAGCTAAAAAACAATCTAGGAGCTAAAATAATTTAAGATATAAAACAAAATATGGTTCTTTATTTGTTAAGATTAAATTATCTACTACGTCATCAGAAAGAAATGGGCACATTGCTTATCATTTGCATAAATATTTAAATGTCTTACATGCAAGCCTACACACACACACGCAAGCACACACACACACACGCACACACACACACACATATATATATATATATATATATATATATATATATATTGGGGAGGATAACGTTGTTTTAATCTCAAATATAGACATATTTGCATACATATGCATGTAAATATCTCAGTTTCTTAGATTAAAACAAAGTTCTCATCTCCAGAATTGGTCAAAAATCCTATTCACGAAGTTTTATTTATAAAATTCTTTTTCTACTACGTCATCAAAATAGTCCACTGCATAGAAATGAATAGATGGTATATCTGTGCAATAACACTTAAGGTGACGAAGAAAACGTTTATACACTAAAAAATATATATAGATGAATTGGTGCTGAAAGTTTCTCCGACCAACCAAGAAGCTCTTGAAATAATCTGATGTTTGGTTAAATTTTGACGAGTTACTCTGTGATGGAGGTGATATCACCCACGAAATAATAATAATGATAATAAAAGAGAATATGATGTAAAACAAAAAAAGGAGTTTTCAAAAGAACCAAGATGTTAAAAATGCTGTAAAGACTTTGAAATGTAAATGTTACAGAAAGTTAATTTAGAACACAAAATATAATCTGGTTGTAAGTGTACAAAGAATATCAGATTACTAATAGAAAATTACTGGGACAATGATAATTGGAAGTTTAGAAAAAGAAATGCATTTTGACACTTTAAGAATCGAAGTTAAAATAAAAGATGTTTTGATTTAGAATTTATTTTTGAAACTGGACTCTTTGTAGTTTACAAAGAGCGGCAGAGTGATTGCTAGCGAGGTGATAACAATAGAGTCTTGTTGTGGACCTTGGAAGCCAGACGGTGAAAAAGTAAACTGTTTACTCGGAGGACTGAAATTATACTTTCGAAGTATGTCACTACTCTCGCACTAGAAAAATAGATACGTCACCAGTTCCCTATATAAAGAGGCGAACCAACCGTAAGAAAGGGGAGTTTTGGCTCGTATGTCTTCGAGTCCAGTCGAGTTGGGTGGAGAGATGTTAGAGATTGTAAAGGAAAGTTTCTGGTTCGTCTGTCTTCGAGTGCAGTCGAACTGGGCGTCAGAGATTGTAAAGAAAGCGTCCGCCCGTGTGCTGCTGAACGGGAGGTGAATAGTGAATTACCACCGATAACATATAGGTCCCGGTACATCTTCTACTACGAATACTACAACTACTACTGAGTACGGGAACATCGAAAGTTGTAGTAGTTGCGCTAAGAACAGACCAAAATGGGTTAAAACGAAGGCCACATCTCACATAACCGAAATTATTCGAAGTATTGTGCTTGTTTGGTTATGGTTCACATACAAGAAACATTCAACCTCGTGCAGCAAGAATTTTGTGTGTGTGTGTGTGTGTGTGTGTGTGTGTGTGTGCGTGTGTGTGTGTGTGTGCTTTTATATATATAAAAAAACTTTTGTCCTTTCAAAATCGAATCAACTTGGTTATTTATTTTTTCTGTTAACCTAAAATCACCCGACGAACTCGCAGGTGGACCAACGGGGCGCTTCCGGATGTCTACGATCTGATGACCACTCTCCAGGATAAAAAAAATCACAACGTGGCTTGAGGATGGCTTCGAATTGACATTGGGAACCGGAGACTTGTGTCTAACCTGTAATAATGGGACGTACCGGACCAACGGCCGGTCTGGTGGAGTGCGTAAATCCAGTGGGCTGAAGATTCGGTGTTACAACTCAGGCTGAGAACTTCTCAGCACCTTCCAGAATATGTAACTCGTACTATTATATGTACAGTTTATGAAACAAATACCTCCAGACTTTCATTAATTTTAATGATTTTATATATTGTGACAATATATTATGTTGAACTCTGCTCTCGTTTTAATCGTGAATAAAATATTAAGTAAAATTATACTCTTTATTACATAATATAGTGATATTCTAAGCATTGCTAAAATGTGGCATGAGGTCGAAGCCATGGAGCACCCAGTTTGGACCTAACACAATACTCAGTAGTAATTGTTCTCTAGACAAACTTGACTCAACCATGGTGCCCAAATAATTTTCTAAGAATAGCTTAGATGTGGCACAATGCCGAATGTTGTGGACACTCAGTGAGGATCAAATTCACTATTCAGTCGTAATTGCTCAAGCAAGCAAGCTTGCTAATCATTACACCACGTCGAAGTAACCAAATTATTTTTAAGCGTAGCTTAGATGTGGTACAAGGCCGAAAGTGTGAAGCACCCGTTGAGGATCGAACTCGCGTTTACTACATAATATATACGTAATTTTAATATTTATTTCGTTATGCCATGTGATTTTACCTTTTTAAAAGTTTTTTTTTTTTTTATAACTTATAACTTTATATTTAAATTACTAAAAAAACAGCCTTATTTTATGTACTTCTGATGACAGTCATAATTCATACGATACTCGATAGTGTCATATTAAAAAAAGAAATATATAATATTTTTCTATACACCATTCATGTTAATTATAAATAAAGATATATTAAATGAACGTTGGATTAGAGCGTCGTGATTAAGAAGTGTTCACTTGATAATTCTTAGAAGGAACCTACTCGCCATCTGGTCGTTGATGACACCTTTTTGGTGTTCTCTTGTCTTTTAGAAATAATTTTGTTGTCATGTAACTGATGATCAACGCAAAGTTCAACTAAATTAACAGTAAATATTAAACAGGATAAGAATTCTAACATAAGAAACAGAGTAAAGAAACAGATATTAAAACATAGTTTTTCTTCACTTAAAACTAAAAAAATTACATTAAATTTAAGATGGAAAAAGTAAAAATTTGCTATATTCAATCGAAAATTATATATGAACACGCACAAAAAGATTGAAACCTTCAACAACTTTCTCAAATACTGACAGAATGCGCAATGAAGTAAAGAATGGAAGCAAATAATATCAGAAAAATTAATTAGTGAGGAATGTAGATAAAAAATTACAAACTAAAAGAAATAACTGATTATTGCTATATATTTATCTATTCAGCAAAATAACTTAAATATTTGATGTTTGGAAAAATAAATAAAAGATACCTAAAAGGACAAAACTTGACTTCCCACCAAACAACAGCAAATTATACATAAGTTTACTTAGTAAAATTATTAGAAATTAAAACAAAAATGAATAGAAAATCTGTACGATGAGTTGAAATAATATAAAATTTTAAAAAAATGACCTATGGTTGTAACAAAAAGTAAATCAGAAGATTTTAGATAAATAAAGGTGGATACGAAGATCCGGATAGAGATTGAAGTAATATAGACAAACAGAATTTCTTAGAATTATAAGAGTAAATTAAGAAACAATAAAAAGACAGAAAAGTTTGCAACGATACTTTTTCTCGAACTGATTGTGAAAAAATGAGAGAAAAGCAATGGAAGTGATGATGATAAGCATAAAATACGTAGATTAAAAAAGGGGTTTAACAAAGAATTGGGCCCAAATCTTTATTTTTTCGTTAGAAGCGCTTAAGTATATTTAACAAAATTATTAATATTGATCCTAACATTTTATAAATAACATTGTCAACATATGGATTTTTATTATTTCAAAAAAATGTAAAACTAACTAAAAATCAGAAAACGGAAATATTTTATGACTAAAGTACGAAGAATGATCGTAGCTGCCAAAGGTTCACAATGTTTTCATAATGCACCAATTGGCCTGATCAATTATGGTTCTTGGCAATCAGTATATTACTTGAGAAGAATCAACGTTATTTTTATCAAAATGTAGAAAATTATCCAGTGTACAAAATTATTGGTTCTAGCTTAATTATGCAAGTGACTTTTATGTGCGACTTTATACAAAACTTTTTCTGGATATTCATATTTGGTAATAAATCATGAAAAGACAATGTTCTATGAGGACAAAACACTAGACCGCATATTTCTTACAGGTTCATAAGGAAGTACGCTATAAGCCGTTGTATTCATATTTCGAATTACCATGTAAAAAATCCCACTTGCCCGTAAAAAACATCAATTCTTTGTCCTGAAAGATAAAAGCACTTCAAGAATTGAAATATGATATTGCCTGTATTACTACCCATATTAGTGGGACCAAGCTATAACTAATAAAGTTAAAATCGAAAAATGAAATTTTCTTTTTATTTAGTTTAACAAAAGCTAATGAACTTTTTACGTTACCGAATAGAGGAGACAAATGAATATCAAAATTGCCAATTGGAATGTGTCATGACATTATGCAGCCTTTGTTTTTCAGTTGAGAAAATTTAAATTTCTAAATAAAAGATTATTCAACAATTGTACGAATGTTTAACAAAAACATCAAACAACCTTTTGATTCAAAAAGACATCAGAAGAACAACTGCAAGTAATTATAAACTACGAAGTCATCTTCCATTTATTCGAATAAAATTAATTGGACAATTTTTGATGAGGCTTATGCAGAGCAAGTAAAAATACGAAAAGATCCGGAGGATTTAATTCCTTATTTATTTAAAAAAAAATTGAAGCAAAGAAAAAAAAAGAATCTAGCCATGGCATGTAAAAACTTCGAAAATATCATAGGTACCGAAATAATCAAATATTCTTAAAACTACAGAACATGAATTCAAATTACAATGATGAACAGATCATTATGAGCAAAGGACATACTATCAGAAATATCTGTCATTAGAAAAGTGTTTTTTTTTTCAATAACACTATACCAATTACATTTTTTCACCCAAGCAAGACAAAGCTACTAAACACAAGAGGTTACTGAGTGTAAGAGTATATGAGAAAAAATATTAAGGAGAGAGAACAATAAAACAACAAGAATTAAGAAGACAGAAGATAACGATAAACATTGCATTTAAATTTTCGAAGATCAAACTTGACTTGAGAGCAAGAAACCGGAGGAGACTTTCACAAGCGAGAAGTACGAGAGAAGAAATTCCTAGTATGGAACTTACATTTACATCTAACCATTTCAACTGTAAAATGATGAGGACATGTCGCCAATTTAGTACTGCGCTTAAATTCATAAAGTCTATGTACCATCGAGGAAAGTTTATTAGAATAATTAACATGAAAATATTTATCGAAAAAGCACAAGGAAGCTACGTTATGTTGGTGGAAACGTCAATGGAGCCGTGATATCAGGTTACGACCAATAACATTGCAGATTCTTCTTTGTATTTTGTCAAGAATCTTTAAATACATAGCAGAAGCACCAGACTATGTGGCAGCAGTATTCATGTGGACAAATGGTACTTATAAATGTGTAAGATTGATTCTGGCAAGTGAGCCACCTTTCTTAACAACAGACATAGCAATTGATGATTATTAAATATTTGGAATGTCAGAAGTGAAATTTTAACCCGAGAATTCACAATGAGTAACTCTCCTCTAAATAATTTTCTCATACGTTTAAAAGAGTGCAATTTCGTCTTAAAGACGTTAAAATTAACAAGTCATTTCTTACTCCAGTTAGCAATAGATTTACGTCGTATTTTATGTCAGCTGCCAATTTGACCATATAGAACCGATCACACAGTATTAAATAGTTGTGTCATCAGCATAGTTGAAAATTGGTGTCATCAGGAAGGTTATTGAAGAAAACTAGAAACAATGTAGTTCCATAGATAGAGACCTGGAGGACATCTGTATTAATGCAAAAAGATCTAGAAGAGTATCCATTCATGACAAATTTCATTTTGTGATTTAATAAGTAAGATTGAATCGATTAAATATTTGTGAAGATCAATATGTTCTTTCGAGATATACAAAGCAACAGCAACATTCTTATCTAAAGCTTGATCGACTTTTTCAGCAATGTTTGTTAAATACATCAGCAATTGAACTAGAATAGTGAAAGCCATATTGCTAATCTGAAAGAAAACTTTCAGAGGTGAGATGCTTAATTAAATCAGACGTGAATAGAACCCCTGAAACTCCTGAATAAAGTGGTAGAAGGTTAGTAGGCCGATAGTTAGAAGGATCAGACAATTCGCCTCTGTTCTTAAAGACTGGAACTATAGAAGTGGATTTCCAACAAGAAGGTTAGTAAGAAGGACAAAGCATTTATTGTAGAGTTTAGAGAGAATAGGAACCAGTTCAGGAGCACATTTCTTAACAATTATTGCAGGGATATCATCAAGTTCGCATGCTTTGTGAGGATCCATTTTAGAGGAATCACCTAATTTCATACCATTGTAATTCAATAATTACAATGATACCGGTCAAATGATTCTTGTGGAATCAGAAAATCGGATGAAGATTCAGTATCATCTGAACGACAAAGTAAGCAGGGAGAGAGCAGGGGATATAGCCGAAAAATTTGGACTAGGAATCAGCAACGAACAGAAAAATTGGAGAAAATTGTGCACAGCCAATGACCAATAGCCAACACATGGTTCCAAGAACATTTGAGACGATTATGGACCTGGGAGATCCCACGAGGAGAAACCAAATTGAATACATAACTATCAATAAAAGATTCAGGAGTTTAATGGTTCATTGCAAAATCTACCCAAGTGCCGGAAACTGAAGAAGCCTAACGCAGCAACCAAACTTCTCAGCGTCCCGTACCCGAAAGAAAAATATATGGACAGTGTGAAAAGAAGATACGAGGGACACAATGAAAATGGAAACTCGAAATGGGACGCACTAGGATTACAGAAATAATAAATGAAATCTACAACAGTGGTGATATACTGGGAGACCTCGGCAGGTCTATTTTCATAGCATTGCCTAAGAAACCAGGCACAAACGAATGTGTCTCCACCGAACAATCAGCCTAATGAGCCACATAGCAAAACTCATTATTCGTATTCTGATGAGTAGAACGCGCAGCAGAATTGAACCAGAGATAGGACAAGAACAGTGCGGGTTCGTTAAAGGCACTGGAACAGGGAATTAAATGTTCATGTTCAGAATGTTATCAGAAAGGGCAATACGAATGCAGAAGGAGGTGCACCTATGTGTTATAGACTATGCACAGGCGTTCGACAAACTACGCCACAAAGATCTGTTGGAACTGCTCAGCAACCTTGATATATTTGGGAAAGATATTAGAATAATCAGTAACCTATACTTGTAACAAACGGCGCCTGCATGCGGATAGAGAAAGGGAAGTAAGGAAAGGATGTGTCTTCTCACCGGACATTCAACCTATACAGCGAGGCAATTCTGAGAGAACTGGAAAACCTACTGGTATTCATCACTGGCGGCCACAATCTTAACAAGATAAGATACGCAGATGACACAGTGTTGATAGCAGACACGGAAAAGAAATTCTAAAACCTCCTACAGAATGTAGAGAAGGAAAGCGAGAATAAGGGACTAAGCGTAAACTACAAGAAGACAGAATGCATGGGCATCAGTAAAAAGATGAGCTACAAATGCGATTTACAAGTAAGGGATACTAAAATCAAGCAAATGCGGAAATTTAAATATCTGGAAAGTGTTCTGATAAAGAACAGTAAGTGCGATGCTGAAAGATGTATTGCGATGGCCAAAGACGCATTCCGAAAAGTAGACAGAGTATTACAAGACATGAGGATTTCGTTGCTAACAAAAAAAAAGAGTACTGAACTGCTACGGGATATCTGTCCTCCTTTACGACAGCGAATGTTGGACGGTCTCCTCAAAGAAGAAGAGACTCGTGGTAACAGATGTATGGTTCTACAGAAAGATGCTAAGGATACCATGGACCGAACACGTGTGCAACGATGGGGTTTTGCAGAGAGTGCAAACAAGGAGGAAACTTATTCAGGAAGAGGCAGCTGAAATTTCTGGGACACGTAATGAGAAAGGAGGACTTGTAGAATCTGATACTCACAGGGCAGATAGAGGGAACGAGCGACAAGGGAAAGCAATGGTGACATACCAAATGGGCGAAAGAACAGGGTTTGGGAGAGGAAGTAAAAGGACAAAACATATTGAGAGGCTACAAGGGACAGGGGGGAAAGTCATGATTGCCTACGTCCTGAAGGAACACAGCACATAAACGAAAAAGAATTCATCAGACATGTCAGTCCTTTATTCTACGTAGTTGACCAACAGTTATTTGACAAAAACGAAACTGAATTGGAATTGTTGGAATAGGAGGTTTTAGAATTTAGTCAGGAAAATGGGATGGAATTTCGAATCGACAAATGTACAAAAGAAACCAGAAATCGCTAGAAGCAAGTCACTTACAAAAGGAAATGATCTACAAACAAATATTAAAATACTAAAACTAGTGAATTAAACATTTTTAATTCTCGGTAATTCAAAGGGATTGCTGGAAAGTGAATCATTATTTATGCTGTTCATACAACAATAGATTGAAAAACTGAAAAAATTATATTGGTTATTCCACAGAAGTGAAACATGAAGGTGAGGATTGGGCTTATAATTGATGATGCTTGGAAATCGGAAGGGAGTTTCACATGCGGGAAGTGCAAAGAAAGAAACTATTAGAATAGAAAAGATTTTTTTACTTCAACAGTAAAATGGTTAGACCTAGTTGCCAATCTAGAAGCACAGCTTCATGCAATCAAGGCTCTAAGCTCATCAGAACAGTTGTAATGACGTAGGGAAGTCATGTTTTCTCGGTGATAAAATTGATATGCCAGGTCAAGTTCGATTACAATACAGACTCTTCTTTTAATTTGTCAAGAATCTTGACATATACATTTGGAGCACCAGACTAGATATGACAACAATATTCAATACTTGGAAGAAGATTTATAAATGTGCATGATGTAATCTGACGAGAAAAATTGTCTGGCACAGTGAAGCAACTTTGTTAATAGTAGGCCTAGCAATTGATTCAATAGTATCACTAAACTTCATGTCAAAGGAAAACGTGGCCCAACAAGGCGCAAAATGTTGCTCTCCCGGAGTTTAGCATCAGCCATGCTGGATAGCAAGAAGAAAAGGTTCCTTTCGGTGAATAAATTAAAGCAGTCGACTAAAATTTAAAATAGTCCCTATGCGTATGAATACGGGTCCCTAGCTCTTTTTATGACTGTATCTTTGTTTACCGGATTTTTTATTTTCATACATTTTGCGCATTTTTATACATGTTTTTTACATCACGCGAATACCCAGGCCATCATTCTTCTAATTTTAATTGCCTATGTGTTGCTGTTATTCTTCAATGAATATAGTCTTGTACAACTTTTTTATTAAGTATTTTCTAAATCTCTGGTGGTATTAAAACATCTCCGTTGCATATAACACCCTTCTCTATAGTTGACCTGTGTCTTATTTAGGGCCTCTATGATTCAATTTGTTTTGTTTTTTTTGTTGTTGTTTTTTTTAATCTATGATTCGATTTGTTTCTTTTTATTGTATATGCAATTTTGCTTAATACTGGATCCTGTAAGATTTCAAAGGTAAGTCGATTTAGGGGTAATACACCAGTTCTAATCTTTCACATAGTCGATGTTGAAGTCAAAGGCCATGACCCATCTTAAAATTCTATACGTGACTTTGGATAACGTCTTTCTGGAGTTAAAAATAAACTCTAAAGGTTTATGATCAGATTTCAACAGAAACGTCGTACCTAATAAAAATAGGCGAGCTCTATCTCCAAACGATATCGAACAATTAAGTGATAACTTTTTCAATGTTTAAATAGTTAACTTCGGCTAACATTAAACTTCTAGGTATATTATTGGATGACGATGAGACAAAATCGCTGATACGGCACAATCACTTGCGTCCGCATTTAAAGTCAATTCATTTTTAGGGTCAAAAATTTTTTACGTGTTTTTTTGTAAGTACTTTCTTTAAATTTACAAATGTTATATTTTGCCATTTAGTCTATTTAAATTCGCTATTCTTTTTACGTAACTCCGCTAAGGTTTCTATTAATTCACTATATTTTAGAAAATATCTCTATCTATAAAAGGCAGGATGTGTGTGTGTGTGTGTGTGTGTGTGTGTGTGTGTGTGTGTGTGTGTGTGTGTGTGTGTGTGTGTGTGACGAATGCACGTTCGCAATTTTCGATGGATTTGCACCAAAATTTACATGCGCATGCTCCAAGTTAGCGACTTTGCATTTCCCAACTCTCATCGATAGTGGAAATAATCGTTTTTTCAGGCTTCTACGGCAGTTTTCATGTAGTTTGCGGCCATTTTCTACTGGCCAGAGTGAGAGCCTATAGTTGGCTGCCACGAATAGGCAGGAAGATTTTATTGGCCAGCGTGAGAGCCAACAGCTGACTGACACGAATGTTAACTAGCATGCTAGCATGCAAAAGTAATCGATAGCTGCATTCGTCACACGTGGGAAAAATTTAAATTCCGACATATTTTTTATCAAATTCTAGTGAAATTCCGTCTTTAAAAGTCTGGTATCCTTGATATGCTATCGTGTTGCAATTTAATACGCATTTGTCTTTGTTTATGGTCAGCCCAGCATTCATTTACTCGTTAAAAATATTCCGTTTTTTGTTTTAACTCTTCTTTACCGATGATATATCATTTTGATGAATGAACATATTCTTAACATCACTAGTTCCATACAAACATTAATATACATTTTCAATTGCTCTCTGAAAAATAGCTCTTGCTGTTTTTGCACTATAAAGCATACGATTCCATCTGAGCAGCCCTATCAGAGTAGTAACTTCTTAAAAATTTTATCAATTTATATCTGGTTATAAGCAGATTTCAGGGAAATTTTGGCAAATTATTTAATTCCCGACAACACGTTAATAGCAGTTTCAGTGTTAGGAATAGGGATCGATTCAGAGCATATTTTATGGTTTATAACTATTTTGTATTCGGCGCATATCCCTAAATCTCTATCTGGTTTTCGTAAAGCGACAAAGTTTGAGGTCTACTACCAGGGGAACATGCTCTGAAATTCTTTGCTCCACCATTGCTTTTAGATTAGCAACTATTAAAGGTAGAATGTGAATGGACTGAGAGATTCAAAGTAAGAGGGGCGATTATTTTCCTTTAATTGAATGCTTGCCTTGTATCTTTTAGACATTCCTGTGTCAGCTCTTTCCGACTTCACACTGTTGATTGATTTTGTTGTATCAAATTTTAAGACATTCCCACAAGTTCATGACTTATTTTCATTCCACTACTCTATTAGGAAGAATTTCGAAGCGCTTGTTGGTCTCAAAAGTTCCTTCAAAATACCTAAAGTTTTTTGATAGAGCCATCGAACTGTCTTAGTTTCAGATAATTTTTCTTTAATTTGACTTTTTCCTTTTCTTTCCCATTTATTAGGATTAGGGCGACATCACTTCCTGTATATACTTGCATAGGAAAAGTTATACCATTTTTTTCTCTGACAGTTTTTTCTTTAGGTCTTTGTATCTGTATTTTTCTGAGATGGGTTTAAATTATCCATCTTTTGTTTTCTTTTTAAACGGACTGCAAATTATTTTTCTTCTCACAATTACAGTACATTTGTCCTAAAACTGGACATTTTTTGTCTGTTCATGGTTTTATTGCATCGTATAAGGTAATTCGATTGTATGATTCGGCATTGCTCTTAGATGTATTGAATTTATCAATTCTAATTGTTGCAGAAACTCTACACACGCATCTAAGACACATTTTACTTAATTGTAAATGTTTTTAGACGAAGCATCAGACATACGTTCTTTTAATCTAAACTTTATCAACTCGTCTTCTACTGTCATTCCTCACGTTTCCAACTCACAATCTGGGGGTCTCTCTCATTGTCATTTCGTTCGGCTTATGTTTACTCGCAAGAAGCTTTGTTTTTGGTCACAAATTTATTTTTATAACTTCCGAATTTTCTGAAATCGTTAACTCCTATAATTCTTTGGGATAAGCCATGACAGAGAGCTTTTAATTTCCTCACAACCAGTCGAACCCCAAAAGAGATTTGTAATCCCGCTTTCTGACTTTATGATTTCATGAAAAATAGGGTATTGCTCATTTTTGTATCTTTCGATATAAACCAAACAAAATTTTAGTTTACCAAATATTTCTGGAATATCGAATGAAAATTATATCAATGGTGCTCGTTGGGATTGAAAACTTTAAATTTTCAAATAAAAATTTGCCATAGATGCGAATATTGCATTTAAGTAATCACTCTTCTTTTTTTTTTTTTTTCACTTTTAAGAAATAAAATGGAAATTCTAAATTGTAAATTATTATAGTTCAAATTACTTCATGCCTTTCTATAATAAAAATGAATTATCCCGTCTGTTTTATTGACCTTTGAATCAAATAATTTTTTTGTGACTTTGTAAAAAATGTACTTTCTATGTCCTCATTAATAACTGGCCTTTCATATGCAGATTAATTAACGAATGCTTTTAATCCCCTATGCAATATATGTCTAAAGGATTGTTCACTTCTATATTAGTACTATTTTTCCAGTTGTTATAAAAAATAAGATATTCTACGGTAGCATGCTGTTTTCAATACATTAAAAATATGAAAAAGGCAAAGGCTTTTCGAGATATCATGATTAGTGGAATCGAGTGTCAACCAATGAGGGACCATAATCATATTTTGTCACATCAATTTTTATTCACTGATTACCTATAGTAGAAGTGTGCTGTCCAGAAGTGTGTAAAGATTTTGCAGGTTCAGATTTGTTCTCGTCAGTCAGTAGAAATTTTCGTAATATTATTTTACAATATTATTGCCTGACTTTCCATGTCAAATAGTAGAGAATGCATCCATTCATTTCTTACATCTGTAACAAAAAAATATCGCAAGTGTCAAAATGATGATGCCAACGAAAATGTTTCAAAATTTATTTTCTGACCGTTTCTGTAATTTTCTGCTGATTTTACCCGAAACTGATTCATGGCAACCTTTCCCATTTGCAACCATATTAGTATAAATTTCTTATGGATATAATAATATTCATCACGATGCTTAAAAATTATAAATTCTTTTTTATATATCAAATGAAAGTTAAATAGAAAATCTCTGAAACTCGCCTCTAAATACCCACAGTTATCAACACTTCTTTCAATCTTAGCGTGTGATACATATTATTATTCTTTTATATGCCGTGTCCTTTCAGCACGTATATGATCATGGCCATCCACATCTTCCTGTCCATTGTAACTCTAAATAAGTTTTGTCTTTTTGTTATTTCTCCCAAACCCTGTTCAGCCATCCATTTACTCAAGCCCATCAAGTATGTTACGTGCTGCTTTCCACTTTCCTGTGAGTATCGGATTTTCCAAGCCCTTCTTACTTATCAAATGTCCCAGAAATTCCAACTACCACTTCCTGATGTTAAGAATAAGTTTCCTTTTTGTTTCCATTTTTTTTACATAAACTCGTTATTGCTCACATGTTCGGCCCATGGTATCCTAGCATTTTTCTGTAGAACCACATTTCTGTTGCATCAAGTCACTTTATCTTTGAGGAGATTGTCGAGCATTCGCTACTATACAGCATTACTAATTATAACTGGCCTTTTTTCCTGGGATAAGATTGATACCGATAGATTTAGTTATTTCTTTCATACATGATTTTTGGCAGATTTTAACCTTTTGCTTTTTATTATTTCCGATAATCTTTGTCTAATCTTTAAACATTTTACTATATTCATCTTTATATTTTAAGCTAATTTATTGGAATTTATT
Organism: Acanthosepion pharaonis; assembly: GCA_903632075.3. Taxonomy (NCBI): domain Eukaryota; kingdom Metazoa; phylum Mollusca; class Cephalopoda; order Sepiida; family Sepiidae; genus Acanthosepion; species Acanthosepion pharaonis. The sequence goes on from CAHIKZ030000073.1 coordinate 1,023,147, forward strand.
CACTAGCTTTAGTCCCATTTCCTCGTCTCCTATTAAAAAATAAGATACGGATCGGATCATATGATCTTTTTATTGCTTTATAGCATGAAATGATATAGAAATGTAATACAATCTAAAAATGAAATTATTCAACTGTTGGATAAGTCGAGAACAAACTAAAAATAAAACGATTTGTACATTGTATCAGAATTGTTTCTGACAATTTACATGGAATTTGTAGGAGGATTTGTTTGTGAATATTTTTATGAAGATCCTGTCAACCAATCTGAAAATTGCGAATGACCTATACTGCGAGTGGGTTCAGAACTTGGAATATGCAAAAGAGGACATAAAAGATGCAATGTAGATCTGTTCCAGCCAATCAATAAGTTGGACTATTAGTTTCTTGAGGCCGTCTTGTCTCGAAGATACTTCATACATAAATCAGTCTCTTACATCTATTTCCGATAGATAAAGAAGTAGGAGATTAACAAGTCTTCCTTTGCAGAAAGTGAGTAGATCCTCTACTACATATTTATTTTAACGATGTTTCTGTATCTCTAACGAGCAATATTGAAATAAAGGAAGTCTCCAAAGAAATAGTAAAATTGTGAGAAAAGTCAGCTATGACAAATAGGTCGAGTTGCATTTGGTCACACTTTTTACAACTTAAACGTCTTTTCGATGGCGACTAAAAACTCTTATTCTACAGCGTATATATTCAAATGCTGAAAGTGTCTTCCAATTTTAAAACTAGGCCCAATGAAAGTCGATCTTTATCGAGGAACGAGTTACATCAGCAAAAGAAGAGAAGAGCGCTTTGATCTATGAGATCATTAGAATGTCTACTGATAGATTACTCTTTGTCTAAAAGTACAAAAACGTGGCCTGGAGATCTATTTGTATTTTCAATTTTCCTTCGTACTGTCTCCATCTTTACTTGCATTTTTGGGATACTCACAAATATTGCTTTAAACCGCTTCGTCTCCTTCTTTACACAGTCAGTTATGTGTCATGCATGATACACGCTTAGGTGATCTTTCGATACATGACTTACGAGGCAGATTTGTTTTCCCGCAGTAGGTTGGCATTTCTTTCTGCGGTAGACCACTTGCAATCCAAGGCTATGAAACACGGTCTATCTTGCTATTTACCCATAGCTGGGGGCGAGGGGGGAGAAAACGAAGATTCATACCTTTCTCAAGGGTATTACACATATCACCATTCTGTTTCAAAATTCCCTAATATTTTTACTATGACATATGGTAATTATTTTATTATACGCTTATTACATTTCTTGTCTAGGAAGTCATCTGCTGTTACATCTAGGTATTTTTATCTTTTATTTATTTCTATTTATTTATGTTTTTTGTTTTTGATCCCCATTTTTGCTGACCTTTCATAATATTGTCTGATCCATTATCTCATTCTGTTGTTTTGAAATTTCTAATTGACAGCCACTCGTTTGAGTCACTTTATTATTCGTTTGATTCACAATTTATTGGTAGTTGGCCTTTATGAATTTTTTCTCGTCATCATTTGTTTAGTTCATAACGAGTTATGCATTCGTTCCATTTATTTTATTTTATTTCGTTTCTGAAATCTTTATATTTCTCAAATAGTTTTAAAATATTTTCTTTGATCCGCTAATATAACATATGATGTATTATTTCCATTTTTAAAACATTTTAATAATTAGTACTAATTTTAATCATTTAGACAATATGAATTGAGAATTTTTCTTTAGCTTTCCCTAAAAAGCCATCGGGTTTTAATTAATATAAAATCCTAAATGCCTGTTTTAAACTAAATGAAATATACTTTGTACAGTCTCTTACATTACTAAACGTAAATGTTCTTTATTTTGACATAGATAGATACAAGCAAACAAAAGTATACGGATATAAATTTACTCTCTAAGCTATTTTAAAGTCCGCCTTAAAACTTCTTTTCCAAAAGTAGAAAATAAGTTTGATTTCCATTGAGAAGGGAACAGAATTAGTGATATATTGTACTGACTATATGAAAATTAGAGAGAACAATAATAGCAATATACTTGAAAGCAATATGTTGACAAAGCAATTTGACATCGTCTCTGCTCTTCTTTAAAGAATAATGATTCACGTGTCCAAATATTAATTTCAATATTGTATAAATTACATATAACAACACTACAATACATGACAGCAATTTTATTTATTTTTCATGAAGAATTAAATACAAGTTAAACATTGGGATGAATATACTTTCAGAATAACCTCTGCTACTGCTGCTGATGCTGCTGATGCTGCTTAAAGGGCGCATGGGCTTTCGCTTTCCAATCGTTTGGCAGTTTTGGTTTGTTTGTTATTTTCTTTTCGTATTTAATTACTCTGAAAGGAGAAAAATATCGAGAACAAAACAATGACCTGCTACAGTAACACATAAAAATGGAATTGATATCATATAAATGTATATATCGCCTTAAAATGTGTATTAATTGATAAAAAGCACTTGAATCGTATTGCAGCAGAATTTCTATAAATGCCAGCCTCAAATTGGCATGAACGCACAACGAAAACAATAAACTCTACTAATGGTAAGAAATACTATAGTGCATTTGTAAGTTTTGTAACAGTCTAATCTAAAATCAGGGCGAACATGCACATATCTGTTCAACAACTGCCTGTTGTCATATCAAGAGCATATATTTGTGGACTTTTTTCAGTATAAAGTGATTATCCTACAATGGTCTTTTCTATTGAGATACTCATTGCTAATCTAGATTAATGATTGGGTTATTCAGGCTCGGCTTCAAAAGATCGGCTGCTGGAGTTGCCATTGTTATATATATATATATATATATATATATATATATATATATATATATATATGTGTGTGTGTGTGTGTGTGTGTGTGATGTAAATCTATTTATATATATATATGATGTAAATCTATCTATTTATCTATCTATTTATCTGTCTGTCTGTCTGTCTGTCTGTCTCTCTCTCTCTCTATATATATATATATATATATATATATATATATATATATATATATATATATATATATATATATTGAAAAAACACTGGATAGCACAATGTAAAGTAAATATCCATGTAGTGTCCTTATATTATATAAATAGTGAAGACGAGTGTGTTTTATTTAGCTAAAATGTGTGAGCACCACAAAGTTTTGGGAAAAAAATCGCCGACCACTGTGTATCAATGTTTGATATTGAATAAAAAAAATTTAATGGGACAAATAAACAAGAAACACAAATCAACTTAATAAAAAAATTAAAAATATACAAAAGCTATCTTTGTCTTTAATATATATATATATAAATAAACACACTCAGAAAGATAAAAGACATATAAATATACTATTTTCTTTAATAAAATCAGTAATATACCGACAATACATATATGCATATATGTGAAGATGATGAGACAAAGTCAAAAATTTATTAACCTCGCATTTCGATATATATATATATATATATATATATATATATATATATATATATATATATTGTACAAGTATACAAAAGGGCCTAATTTATATGTATGTACAAGTGTATGCATGTATATATATGTGTGTGTATTTATAAAAAAAATACGATTTAAAATTCAACAATGCCAAACCGCTCTAATATAGATATAAATAAAACAAACAACTCTGTCAAGTGTGGACATTGGAAGTGATAAGCTATGGTAATTTAATTTGATGTGTGTGTGTGTGTGTGTTTATGTGTGTGTGTGTGTGTGTTTATGTGTGTGTGTTTATATTTGTTATGTGTGTGTGTTTATGTGTGTGTGTTTATGTGTGTGTGTGTGTATGTCTGTGTGTATTACAAAAACGTAACATATACTGCAGACATAACCAGAAAATTATGTATGCGTGTATTTGTAGAAATGGAGTTGCATCTTACCAATTCGTTCAGGAAGATTGTTAGTAAATTCATTGAATGAAAATCTTTTGCTGCTGCTTCGTCCAAACCTGAAATATGTAACAAAATAAAAGATAAACTCCTTCAATTGATGCTCGCAAGCACACGCATAAACACAGATTGATACATTATAAATAATTAAGCAACGATTACCTTGGGCGACTAAGAGCATCTTGATATTCATTAAGAGCTTTTAGATAATTGTTGAGAACCCCCGGATTTTTCAAATCACCAGGTCGGTTTGGTGGACCCAACAATCCGTTTTGACCAGAAACATTCGCAGCTAACATGACAGCAATCAAGAAGATGGTCAGCATTGGACTCAGCATGATACCAAGCTTCTGGTGGCTGCAATCAAACAAAATGTAGAATTTTACAAAATTCCTTTCCATACAATCTGCAGTTATGCTTTTGGAGATGCCTATTTTGATAAACCGTTTATATACACTAAAATCGCAACTACAAATTATCAAATTTATGAAACATTTACTGTTGTTACTTTCTGTACTTTTGGAATCAAGTTGTCTCATTATTTGATATATTTTCTATAAACTAGCGAGATAATTGAATAAATTTTAAATAAGAATTTTGACCCTGATAAATAACACAGTAAATAAGAAATCAATTTGCACATTCACTGTATCGGGTGACTTTCTTATAAATAATAATTTTTTTTCAATGAATTTTGAATGAAAGAAACCGGCAAGGACACATTAGCTAATAATAATTAACCTTTACAAAATATCCTTTCATATGAACCACGGAAATCAATGAAACTGGAAATAAATTATTATTTCCACTTTTATCGATTTTGATATAATAATAATAATAATAATAATAATATATTTATGAATGAGAATTGTAATGGAACATCATGGAACAGCTGTCTAGAAGGCTGTTTTGAAAGCTTGAAAGATGAGAGAAACGACTTGTTTGTTACATGTAGATACTTGGGAACGCTCTCGATCGGAGAACGTTTGAGTGTAAAGAGTGTAATGGGTTACCCAACCTAGAAGTATTTCTAACTGGCCTCCGTTGCTTTTATGAAAACCTATCACCATATTGCACATATTTGGCTGTGATGGATGTACCTGGTATACCCTTGCAAAATAGGGTATCATGATGAATATATTAGGCTTCGTATATTTGTACCTCAGCGTCACTTTGTTGACTCTTACTCAGTAATAATAATAATAATAACAATAATGATAATAATAGTAGTAGTAGTAAACTTTGAATATCTTAGTAGCGTTGAGATCTGTGAATCGCTGTCCTCATATCTACTGGACCTACTTGGTATTATGCTAAGTACATTTGTAATTAACTAGAGGTAATGATGGGACCAGTACTAAAAATAATTAGAAAAAGGCCACTAGAGTTTCTGCAATTTAATTTATATGAACCTAAAAGAGATTATGATACAGTAAGGCCCCAGGCTGCAATGATTCGTGGTTATGATGCAATCTCCATTAATCTCGTTTCGACTTATGCCATTTTCCACATACATACGGCGCGGCGGAGGAATACGACGTCATACGGCGATATAGTGAGGCAGGTGGTGTGTACGCCATACTGGACTGTTGTGTATTTGCTCTCTTTTGTTTGTGTTGTATTTATGAAAACTTATTTTCCTTCAATATGGCTCACAAGTAACCTCTTCTTATGGTGTTGCTTCGAAAAAAAAGGAAGGCCATCATCATGGAAAGGAAATTAGACATTGTTTAACTATTTGAAAAGAGGAAAATGGCGACAAACATTTATCGATTGCTTAGCTTAAGTCATCGCTTAAAATATGTATATATGTGTATACATATTGAGTTTCCGTGTAAGAGATAAGGACATTTTCCGATAAAAAAGAAAAACAAACTGACGTTTGTTTTATTTTCTTCGCAAGATTTGCTGCTGCTTTCCAAGTACTGCAAGAAAGACAATATCTTATACTTCGTCATCTCACCTACCGAGAGCCAATGACATCACTGGCAATAAATATACATTCAGCTTAAAACAATTTCATTTCATTATATGTATTATATTTATATCCTCTATGTGTTTATAGTCCTAATTATGTTAACATACGTCCTAGAAATGTAATGTCATGTCCTAGATTATTACTTTACGATTATTCACGGAAAATAGCAGGTACGTTCCGACTTACACGGAAAATCGCGCTATGACGCCTCGTATGAAGTGAATTCTGTCGTAAATTGAGGACCCCTGTATTTCACTGAAAATACTCTTTGATCATGCGGTGATGATGTAGTTATACAATTTTATATGTACTTGATATATTGGCAAAATGAGCTTAGCAGTCCTCATGGTAACGAGATTACTAGAAGAACAGAGCAAATAATGCAGTATGATACAAGTGTGGATTAATAAATTTGTAGTCTGAAACGTACACTGACAGATTTTATAGTATGAAATGTCAGGATTTTAACAAATTTAGCAGATTAAGTGAAACAATTGTTTTTTAATATCAAGTAATATTGGGCAAAGAAACATATATTTGATTAACATAATATCCCATTTATCTGAATAAATCATTATTTTAAGTTTTATATGCTTATATGAGCTCCTTGAGATTCTATAGTCTTCACCAGTCTTTCAGATATTGATTTTATTAACTTTTTACTGTTTTGGCGTTAACATTACATGCAGTAGTTTTTATTGCCTCCCAGAGATTTTCTTTGTTCGAAGATTATTTTTCATTTTCATATAAATCACTTTTAATGATGGACCACACGTCTTTGAATGGATTATTAACTAGATGTCTTACTGCATTTTTGGTAAGGCGGTCAATCGTCAGAATCTGGTGAATAATTTAGTTTATTGGTTCTGAACTGTAACACTTGATCCAATAAATCCATACATTTAGCTTAACAGCATCATCAAATTAAATGAACCTATAATTTTACTGCCTACAATACTATCGTCCACAATGTCTCACTGTCATCGCTTCTGTCTTCTATGATCTGTTGGTTGATGAAGGATACAATATCTGAATCACTCACCAGCTCCATTTAGCGGACATACAATTCGACACTAAAAATTACTGTTGAGAAGTTAGTTTTCACCTAATGTATACGTTTCTCTTTGTGTTTTATTTAAATGTAGTTAATTTGTTGCTAACTTTCATGCCTTTAGCCAATGCTCTTAATATTCTGCATATTTATTCTCTGTTTACAACAGCAACATTTAAACACCAACTTTTTAAAAAAAATTTTCTTGGTCAATCCACTTTTCTTGTTTATAACTCTTCTAATTTTTCGCGAATCTCAGTATTGTAACATTCTTAAAGTCATTTTTTTTTGTTTTATTCTTATCAAAATTTTCGATTTCTTTCTGGATTGTTCTGTAATCTCAGTTCAATTTTATCGCAGTTTTCACAGTTGTGTTCCTATCGCCGAATAACCTTACATTATTTTGTCTCTCTTTTCACAAAATACGTTTCTTAGACCCTATTGAAATGTTTATATTACTTAAATTCAGTCAGTTATGTGCCATGCGTAATACACGCTTAGGCGATCATGTATCTTTTCGATACATTCTTAAATTAAAACATAAATACCAATAACTAAAATATTTATATTTTATATATTTATATTTATATCCAATCTAATGAAAAAAACTCGAGATGCATAATATCGTACGCTACCAAATAAGTTATTGTAAATATTTCTAATAAAATCAGGTTGACATTCACTTATTCATTTATAATAATAATAATAATAATAATAATAATAATAATAATAATAATAAACCTGGAAATTGAAATATAGACCTGGAAATTGAAATAGAAAAAATGTGGAAATTGAAAACAAGAATAATACCAGTGGTAATAGGTGCACTTGGAATTATAAAAAATGGAACAAAACAACACATTGAAAGAATCCCTGGAAACCCCAGCTTAAGAGACATACAGAAAATTGTCTTATTAAGTACAGCACACACACTAAGGAGAACTTTGTCTATGTAACGCTAGCAACTTCATCGGAGATAAAAAAAAAAAAAAAAAAAAAATTAACATGAAATGTGGCCATAACAACACACCACGACCTGCCTTAGGTCTTTCCGCAGACTTGGTAGGTAGTGTGTCCATAGCAGAAATAATAATAATAATAATAATAATAATAATAATAAATATTAATTTACTATGAGAAATTTGATTTGCAGAATAAAACTTGATACATTGTAGTTTGCTGAATTTTGAACTGAAAATTGTACTGAATCGTGGTCACTATAGCTCTTATTTAGATCTCCACTGAATTGACGGAGAGGAGATTATATTGAGAATTAAATTCCTTTTGCAAAATAAGTGCTTTTTTCATCATTAGGATGTAAATTTACTGAATATAATATATATATATATATATATATATATATATATATATATATATATATATATATATATATATATATATATATATATATATATATATATTACTGACTATTAAAAAGTTCCAAAAGTGATATATTTCCTGTTAATTGCTTAAATAATCATTGATCATACTTGAAAACCCTTGAAGTATAGTTTTTATTATGGCAGACACAAGGATAACATCTCTCCGACAGACCTTCATATCTTCTGTTATAAAGTAAAAAAAATCTTGTAAAATTTGGAGAGTATAAATTCTATGCATAGAAATGATTTATTTATTACAAAGAAAGTGTTTCTATTGAACTATAATATGCAAGTCTAACACCACCCTACTAAGAATATAACGTTGTCCTTAAATTTTCCTCTCTTATGTACAACCACTTTAAGTTTATTGAATATTATAAAATTTTTATGCTATTATACTACTAATCACACACACATATACACACACACTTAATCGTGTATATATATATATATATATATATATATATATATATATATATATATATATATATATATATAGATACACCTAGTGAGCCAGACAAACCTAGGTAGGTTTGTCTGGCTCACTAGGTGTATCTAGGTCTGCTCTACGGTTGTATTGAGCTCTTTTGTTAGTTAGTTGTTACTCGTATCGGGGTTTTTCTTTGGGCTTCAGACCTGCATCTGTGCGATTTTTTTGTCGGCAGAAGTTCATGTTTGTAGCTCTTTCTTTTTTTAAAACCTTTTTTTCCCTCGAGATTGATTTGATTAGCAAATCAAAAATTCGAGGGTTTTTCGAAACGAGTCTAGTTATCTTTATCTATATTTATATGTATATTTATATGTATATGTATATATATATATATATATATATATATATATATATATATATATATATGTGTGTGTGTGTGTGTGTGTGTGTGTGTGTGTGTGTTTTATATATATTTATCAACCTATCATTTTTCACCAACCAACTTATCGTAAAGAAATAAGTAACTGAATAGAACAAGCAAAAATATATTTGACTTTATCCCTTGTCTCATTCTTGATACCTATTTGTCCTTGTTCATGAACAATGACTTTTCGCATTTAAGCAATTTCAAAAATATAAATCAAGTTATTTTCTTATACTGGCATATTAAATTATTTTCACAATGTTGCACAATAAAATTCATAGATACCAATATAATCTAATATTAGATATATATAATGCTACTAGTGCATTACAACTTATAAGTGATATATGATTTTTAATATTTAAATGCCTTATTAGATATAAAAGAAAGAACTGAGGAAATATTCCGTAATATAATATCCTAATTTTGCCTTTTTTAAAGTAACCCTTTCCACAAAAGTATATAAGCGAGAACTATAGATTAACCAAAAAGAAAGAAAGATATATGATTGTTTTCCCACCAGCAGAAAACAGAATTTAACTTACCTGTCTCTTTGGAACTGAAGACTTCTGGTAGATCTCAAAGGAATGATTTTTCTTGGAGTAACACATCTCGACTATGCCTTACCGATATTTATAAGCCTCTAATGATTTATTGTCAGCTGCCAAAGACATGTGTTTATTTTTAAATCAATCGTCTGCAGGTAGGTGTAATTCGACGCCGTGCGATCCCAAAGCTATTGTCCAGATAAACCAATTGTATTGAGATTTACATTTTTATACACAAAACAAAAATGGTGGCTATTTAAATTTGTTTCTATGTATTCTCTTCGTGCGTCTATGTTTAGTCAACTAAAAGTAAAATACAGAAAAGAAATTTCAGTCTTAAAATAATGAGCATAAAATAATGACAAATAATCGTTGTCGAACTCTGATTCGAAGATCTCTTTGGAATAGTCATTTATTATTTTCTGTCAAATTATATATATATATATATATATATAGGAAATGGATTAAATCCGACATATTTTTAATTTGTTTTGTTTAAACGCTATTTTTGGTGGGTACACATATTCGAGTAGAAGCTCTGTTTGTTTGTATTTTTATCCAACTACATCTACCGGCCTAAATATTTGAGAAATCTTGTCAGAAAAATATGTGCCTCCATAGGGGATGCAGGTTCGAATACTGCCGAAGGACGCATCTTTTAACGATCAATATCCGTATATTTCTTATTTTAAAAAATTGAAATAAATATTGGATTTCATTAAAGCTATCCTTTTTATCAACGGAGAAATTTATCAAAAATTCCATACAATTTTCAAGAAATATTTTTAGCTAATTATTTTGACTAAATCGCCTTTATTATTGAGAATTTAAAAATCTACTGCAAATGTCTTTGGACCTTTGAAAACTGTAAAATAAATTATTTTATTTTATTTTTAGTCAATTTTCAGTCTCATTTGCTTAACATATTTTATTTGCTTTTAAATATTAAAAGTCAAAAATATTTACGCAAATAATTTTTTCCGATAATTTTTAATATCCAAAAAAATATTTATGTAAATGATTACGTAAAAGAATTATTCACATACATAACATTTTAAGATTTTTCCGATTATTATCCTAATCTTGTTGTTTTGATCAAAGCATTTTGCCATTCGGATCAGTGAATACAGTATGATACGGGAAAATGCTGCAAATAACCTCATACTTCCCTATTGTTTCACTATTGTTAAATATAACAAAAGGTAAGGTCACTGGTTCCAATGATACGTGAAATATCTAATGTCAAAACACCAGAAAAAGTTTATCATTACAAAATAGACGGGAAGTAATCTAAAATTAGAAGAAAATGAATATGCTAATAAATTGAAAGTAGCATTTCCTTACAAGTAGTCTATAGTATGATACCACATGCAAACATTGTCATAAAATAAAGTGAATTAGGTTAGTAGTCCAAATAACAAGTGGAATTATTCTATTCTTCAAGCAGCTGCACTCAATCAAAAGGTGTCACCTTTTTTTTAAATTAAATATTATATTTTATTTCTATCACCATCACGCTTGACGGAACCTAACTTCCTTGATATTTTTCCAAGTAAACCTTACTATATGTGAAAGTATACTTATGCTCTTTTCGTTTATACATTGATTGGAGGAGATTGTCTTTCAGGAAATAAGCAGTCAGGACTCTCCCTTTTCATTAATATCTAAATTGTGAACGGCCATAGTGGTTTTTGAGAAAGGGAAACTATCTCGTCTGGTTTACAACCAAAGGTAAAGATTGGATTTTACTCATAAATTACGGAGTTTACTTTTGAAGGAACAATAGATAACTAATTCACTTTTTTGAACTTTCCGATTTTCTTTTTGTTTTTGTCACAGAAGGTCGACTAAGGACCCACGTTTTGGCCTTCAAAGGAACACCTGCAAATCATTACGTACAAAACTGGTATTTCTGTTACATACTCGTATGAATTGTATTTCCAAGAGTTGTAATGGTATCAATCCAAACTAGATTAAAATGTGTGAAATATATACGAATTTACTATTTTATATTGTTTTAAGACTATATTTTCTTCTTTTTACCAGTTTTTTTTTCATTGTTACGATTATGAACGTTTGTAAAAAAAAGTATCTTGATTCTCCCAAGTTCAAAAGTCAAAGGATAAAAATAATTTTTAAAAGAGGAAGAATCGTACTTATAAATTCTGGTAGCTAATAAAAACAGACGAAAATACACTATAAATAGTTTTGGTTTAATCACTTTTAAAATGTCAGCAACTGTTCACCCATAAAAATAGAGGCACATCAAGGTAAAGCTGGTGAACTTCAAAACGGCCTCAAGAAGATGTTTTTCAAAGCTACTATTTGACTGAGGCGCACGGATACAGATTTCCTTTCGTCTACAATTCACACACACTCGCAAATACACAGTTTCATAGTGTGTGCGTGTGTTTGTGCGTGTTTATATGTGCGTATGTAAACCAAGTCCTTATCTCGCCCTTAAAAACCTTATTCCACACAATGAACTTTCCAATACCAAGTAACTAGCCATATGTGTCCGTAGAAAAATAAATACTGCTTAGTGTTGATTCAATAATCGACACCTTGATTTCTTCATAAGTTCCTCTTTAGTGACGTTATTCCCCTTCTGCTGTTTAGCCTGCTGCTTACATTCTAATCAAAGCGATCTGCACAAATCAGCGTAACTACAAAAATAGCTTACCGTTTCTCTATACTTGCTGACCTCTATATATCTATAAATCTATTCATAAGTGAAAAAATCCTAGCTAGCATTCGATTTAAAAATTCACCCATTTAAAAAACCGTTCAATGTTGACAAATAAAGTCAACATTTTTCTCTATTTCATTTTTTCGCCTTTTATTATTGCTTCTCTCTGTGTACTATTTCAATGTTTGATTCAACTAGAAAAAATAATTATTGATTGAGACCTCAGATTTGTTACTTTTATTTAACAATGCTTTGGAATGCACTATTTTTTTTGGGGGGGGAGCGAATATTTTGAAAATATTTGTACAAAGCAATATCGTACATATTGCAAGCACTAAATTCTCTGGATAAGAGAAAAATACGCCTTTTCCTTCCAAATGATAAAACTTCGCTTTCGTTCTGAACCAGTGAATTACTAATTGTTGGATATTAGCACTTCCTACTTTTAATTTTTTCAACTTTAAAACCTTCAAAAAATATGTCATTTAGCCAATTTCGGCATATAAACACATTGATGGTGTAGCCAGTGAGAAACAAACTTCCATAAATAAATTTATCCCAGACTGCAACACTAGATGATGCTTATATCCCTAACCAGATGTCTACGTTAAGATTTCAAATCGAAGTTACCTAAGAAGTAAGCATGAAGAATCTCCAGAGAGAGATTTTATCACACAGATTGTAATGATTCGTTTTTTTTTTAACTTTTTCTTGAAACCAGATTTGCACCCTAATAAATTAATTTCTTTTTTTTTCGTTATTCACGCACGTTTTCATAGTTTATTGTTTATTCTTTCCTCTTCAAATAATGTTATGAATGGCGCATAATTGCTTTATTTACTTTACACTTGGTTTCACTTGGGTTTTATAAAATAAACTATAAAGTAATATCATACATTTTCTAATTTCTGCGATGGAGGAAATAAATTTAAAGTAAATTGCTAATTAAAAGGGTCAGTTTTACCTTTGGCTAACAACAAAGTAAGCAATTAGTGTTTCACAATTATCTGATATGACAAAATGAATGCCATATTCAGATCAGATTTTATAAAAAGTATTTTAAGGAAACAAAAAGAGGCTTTCAACTTTTCCACAGACTTCCAGTGAAGCGTGTATATTCTTACAATCAGTTTATAAGCGTAAGAGCAACAACAAAGGAAAAAATAAAAAAAGATTAATGTAAGGATGGCGCTGCCGGACGTGAATTCAGTTTTCCGTTCTAACCGAAAACAAAAAATTATGCAATTCTTCTTGATGTATTATGAAACATTATAAATGGAGATATATGTAAGGTTTTCAGCATTTTCTTAAACTAAAAACTGACAGAATTGTAATGTAAGCTTGAAAGACCACCGCCAACGAAAGACCTCTTCACAGGAGAGAAAAATAGATGCTCATGAACAACGAAATGTGCCATCTTCTTACCAGCGTCTTCTCATTTCCAATTCAAATAGATAATTAGAAATGAAATGTGCGTAAAATAAAATTCACAGTTATCCTTTGTTATTAAAATACTGTGATATTATAGAAAACGCGTACAAAAGAACTTCGTCCATAATTTTATCTTCTGCTTGCATCTTTTCTTTCCATATATGATTTTATGTTTTGTTCTATTGTTGTAAAGCTTTATGTCCGTGACAACAGTTTGCTTCCGGAAAAATGCATTAAGTTGTATTGTCACGAAAAATTGTTCATAATGAATTCAACAAGAATATTTTTCTTTCGGCGACAGTAAATTATGAATAAAGATTTCTTTAGAAAGAAATTATAGTTAGGAAGCTAGAGTGACAAAAAGAGGCAAACATATATTTCTTTTTCTGTTAGTGTGTGTAAGAAAGAAAGAAAGAAAGAAAGAAAGAAAGAAAGAAAGAAAGAAAGAAAGAAAGAAAGAAAATGAACAAACTTATACGTCAGGATAGGGATTATTACAATTATTACTGAAGCAACCAGTATCAACGCGGGATAAATTTCCCATTACTGACTGAGCTTAATTGTAAGAACATATGAAAATAAAAATAAAAATAAACCATACATTTTCAAAAAATTATCTTTAAATACACGCGTTATCTGCTTCTATTATATAAGTGGAGAGGTGTCATTAAATCAGCTGTTTTCTGAGATGATTCATTTTGTATATATTCAGGCTACTGTCTTTATATTTACTTCCATATTTTGCATTTGAAAAACAATATTAGAGATCCGTAAGACAATAATATCCTATCGCACTAAGATAGATTAAAGGGGAGGTAGTTAATCTACGATGTGCAGCAAAGTCCGAGGAATGTAGGTAATTTTTCATAACACCTTGCATGAAAAAGACTTACGTTGTCTTTTACAATAGTTCATAGTCAAAATAAATACTACGGACAACAGATATTTCTATCGCCTCCACCGATAAGTATTTGTAACAGATATGTACATCTTACTAGATAAAATATAAATTAGAGGATGGCTGAAAATGCTTTGGAATAAAATGGTGATAAAAATGTTGACATTATTTGGACTATTGTCCTCATCGTTGTCGCCATATTTATCACAACCTTTCGGCTGTTGTACGCTCCGGCCTTCTTCAGGTGGTTAGAGTTTCGAACTGAACCCTTTATTTCGCTCACTGGAGTAAACTGTTCTAGTTCCACGTACTATGTTTGAGGGATATCAGTTATCTCCTGCTAATTTCCCTCTAAAAGTTCTCCACTGCCTTAACTGGGTATTGAACTCATAACCTTTGGGTCCTGCCACTGGATCTAACCAACGACTTTATCCACTGTGCCATGTGTCCTTGAGTATAGGCATGAATTTCTGGGTATTATAAATCTAATGTCTTCAGCAACCATTTTTACCAGTGCAATTTTGCTGTTATCATTGCATGTTTTTACCAGAGCTCATATTGCAACTTTTGTTGTTATCATTGCTTTTCTCTGGCACTCCTTATTACTGGTTCCCATATTGTATTTATTTCTATGCTTGGTCGGCTCAGGAGATTTTTGTTGCCTAGCATATGTGCTGATTCCTTAAGTTTACGAATTTTCCAATGGTGTTCCTTGTCTATGATCTCAATATGATCCCACAGAGGGCAGTGATCTCCCTACACTCTCCATATGTGTGGTCAGCCACGCCTGATTTTTCTACTTCCCCTCGTGTTACAGCTTTCTGGTGTTCTTGAAGCCTAACCTTGATGGGCGTACACACAGTCTTTAATCATGTTCTCCTCTATGGGGGGTCTTACTCGGGAGAGATATCTGCGAAGTGTCGTCAAGCTTTTGAAGGTTGTCCTGATTTTATATGGACTGCAGATCCTTTGTATTTTCTCTGATAACCCCTTCACATAAGGCAGGCAGACTGTTTTCTGGGTGTTGTCCTCCTCCTCTTGCGCCCGCCTATCCGAGTTTTGGGGGGCTGCTGCCATGTACCCAGGGTAGTTGTTACGTTGTACGGTACTACTTATACTGACCAATTCTTTATCTAACGTCTCTGGGTCGCCACTTATGACTTTTGCTCGGTGTTGTAAGCAACGGACGATCCCTTTCTTTACGCTGCATGGATGGTGGGAGTTGAAATTGAGGTACTGTCCGGTGAATGTCGGTTTACGGTATACGGATGTCTTAAACCCATGCTCTGTTCGAGATATTAGAACATCCAGGAATGGGAGTGTGTTTTTACTCTCTTTCTCCACTGTGAACTGAATCGAAGTTCTTATTGTGTTCACATGGTCCAGTAGAACCTGAAGCCAGAGTATGAAGGTGTCATCTACGTACCTTAAGCATATAGTTGGTTTTAGAGGTATAGGTTCTAATGCCATTTCCTCAAAGTATTCCATCTATATATTTGTCATTGCTGGTGATAATGGCGAACCCATTGCTAAGCCCTCATCCTGTCGATATATGTGTGATCCCGTTCCGAAGTGTGTTGTTTGTGTACAGAAAGACAACTTCTCCATCAGATTATCTATTGAAATACTGGTCCGTTCTTCTAGTGAAGAGTCAGAGGCCAATCTCTCTCCTGACTACTGAGAGTGCCTCCTCCGTGGGTTCGAAATTCAAACCACCTGAAGAAGGCCGGAGCGTACAACAGCCGAAACGTTGTGATAAATATGGCGACAAAGATGAGGACAATAGTCCGAATCATTATTCGGACTATTGTCCTAATTAATGTACATAATACCTCATCTCAGAAATATAGACAAAAATGTTGACTTAGAAAAAGTTTTGAAAATATTACAAGGATAATTTCATTATTTTCCATATCATATTTTAATTAATAATAGGAAAAACAGATGCTATTTTTAAGTTAAATTTTTTAAAACTATCAAAAGCAGCTTTTTGTGATTGTCATGTTCATTTTTCAGTAGTTTTTCTATCAAGACAGTTTTCTGTTGAAATTCTCATTCTTACTATTATGTTTATTGCTATTATTATTATTATTAGTAGTAGTAGTAGTAATAGTAAAGTATGAATATTATTGTAAGGACTGACTGTTCTGTTTTAATAAATAGATAAAAAAAATACTGCCGATTTTCTGTTCTTGCATTTTTATCTTGACTATTATTGTAATAGTTAATAACCGAGAATGTTTTTTTACGTTAATTGATCTGTAAATTCTTTTCTCGTTTTGGGCAATAAATGTATTTTATCTATAAGTTAAATCCATTTATTGCTACAGTTAAAATTTATTTTTGTATCGATGGAAGTGCTTGTTTGTAATGCTGTAGTTAATGGGGTGGTCTCAAATACGATTTTTTTTCTTCGTCAAAAACGCACAAGCATTTCTTGTTCATCATTGTATTAATGATTGACAAGTTAATAAATATGTATAGATTTCCTAAAACACTATCTCTATTTTTATATGTCTATATAAATCACCATCTTGATTTGCCATGGGACTAACTTATTGCTTACGATTCCTATAATTGTGAGCAAGCAATACATAATTGGTAATTGCCATTAATTCAAATTTTAACAAATGATATCTTGAAGAAGATTCAAAGAAAAATCAATATATAAAGCATATGAACATCGCTTACTTATCAAGTTCCGGTCAATTAAAAACATGATGGCTTTCCAGTTACACTTTTGAAAATATCTATTGAACATTATTTTCAAGAAAGCGTTGCCATAAAATTGTTTGGACATTATTTTTCGAGGGATTTAGCCCTCCGCTCTGTTCTACATTGTGCAAATACATTCAGTTTTTCTAGACATCAAAATATTGACCTAGTCGAGAAGTATTCATTAGTCTGAAAATGAGCAACCAAATACAATTGGAGACATTTAAAATTCTGTTTATTTAAACTTTACATTGATTTTTTAATTTCATTTTTTTTCTTTGTCAATGATTTGCTTTCGTATATATATTTGTTTTAGTACGAAAAATTCATTCATGGCAGCGATGAAAGACGAGATGATTCTGTAATTATAAAAAAGATACAAATAAATAAAAACATTAATTTGACAATAAACAAATTCATCATATAGCCCCATAAAAACTGTTATAAAACAGTAAATAAATAAACTTGGATTTTAACTGAGTCCAGCGAATGAGGATTTTCAGAAGAATGTTCTTCGAAAAGAAAGAAAATATGCTAAAATTACGAGAAGATGGGAAATATAATTAACAACCTCCACTATTAATACGAATATGAAGGATGGAGATTAGAATTTCATATTTATTACTTGTATCCCTTTTCGATTAGCATGTTTGTTAAAAGTTTGATCTTAAATTAAAGCTTAGCCGGGGATCAGATCACATAATATAAAGATAGAGGAAGAAAAAAAAGGGAGATCTTGAAAGACGAAAATAACAATCTAACTCACATTTTCACACCTCAATTAATTTTTGTGTCGGCAAAGAGAGCAGTTTTCATTTTAATTAAATTTTACATGACAACATGGATTTAAAACTTCTTTTATGACTTGAGATTCAAAATCATAAATACAGGTATAATATGATATTTCTAATTAAAATTCCTTTATCTTGTAAAAGTTACCAATGTCTTAAAAGGACTACAGAAACAATTAAAGCAATAATAATAATAATAATAATAATAATAATAATAATAATAATAATAATATTATATACAACTAAAAAAATTATAAAATAATTATAATGATAACAATAACAGGAATAATAATAATAATAAATGCATAAATAAAACTCCCCGTAACCTAAAAATATCGGAGTTATATCCGGCGGAGAATAGCCGTGTTTCATGGGCAGGACGAGCTCTTTAGTTAGTTTTGGTGGACAGTTGTCCAAGAGGTGATATCTTGAACAAAATTACCCCTTGGCGGTTAAGCATAAAACACCAAAAAATACAAATCTCAATGTTTACAAACAAAAGCTCATACCGAATCGGTCGTCACCCGGATCCCTGTGAGAGGAACCAGTCTGGGGTCGAAAAATCTGTTACTAGAACAAATTCTTCCATCATCAATAAAACACCTGGTCACTAAAACCTGATTAACTCCAACATTGGACCTGGTGACTTAATGCCAAATCAATTAATGAAAAGGAAGTGAACGATGTGGAATCGTGAAGCGTATAAACAAGTCATGTCACTTTTTTCACTACATTTGAAAATCCAGAAAAGAACATCACGAATCAGACATACCAAATATGTAGAGATATGGTAAGAACTAAAATAAGACCCTATCTCAACTTAAATATGCTTGCCAAGATCAACAGAGAAATGATGCGAAATAAAAAAAAAACTTTCAAATACAGAAATAGATAAAATAAAACTAAATATATGACAATGTACAATCAGACATAATTCAAACAAAAATGAGGCAAGAGGGGAAATAGATAATCTAACAGAGGATGAGATACAAACTAAAATAAATGAGATACGAAATAATGTTCTCTCAGGAAATACAAAGGAAGAATCTAGCTACGGCGTAAACAATTGCTCTGATTCAGATTTTGTCACTGATGAAGATGAATCAAACGATATTAGAGCAGAATTCTTTGAAGACAACAGTATTAAAATCACTGAAAAAACACCATTCAAATAATCAGCAAAGTAACTCACATACATATGTCAGAAAGTGACCGGCTTCCAAAAATTCATATGACAAAATCCAATAAACATATTGTGCAAACATATAACGCTGCATTGCAAACATTGTTAACTGACAAACCACCAAAAAAATATCACAGATGTAAATATATATGAAACTGTTTTGGTAGCTACTGAATAATTTAATATCTAGACAAATAAAAGATTAAACAGACAAAAAGAGTCCACTTAGATGGCAAAATTAAATCGGGAAATGTACGAAATCAAATGTGAGTTATCGATACTAGATGAGATTTCAAGAAATTCAAATACTTCAACACGGAGATGCAAGAAGAAATATAAAATTAAAGTAGTAAATGAAATTCCATCAATCAAGTGAATACTTAAACATAAACTGTAGTTAAAGACACAAAGTACAAGACGGATATGAAAAGAGATTTAGGTTCTATCAACAAAATAAGATATTCCAAATGGTCCTCAAGTTTTACAGGGAAATTGGAAAAGCAGTTATAGAAGTCAAAAATCCACTTTTATTGAAGAAGTGCAAAAATTTTAGAATAATAGTTGAAGCAACCCAAAGGAATATAAACTCAATGTCGATTGAATCAAACAAGAACAAGAAAGAAGGAAGGGTAAATTTGTCCAAGAATGGAAAAATATAACCAAGAATAATGTTAGGAAAACTCTAACAAAATCCAAAACATGGAAATCCCCAGGAAATGCCATGGTCTTTGGCCCTATCATCTATATCAATCGATAAAACTCTTGCACAAACATTACCAGTGTTAATTAATAACCCCAATAAGATTTCAGAATGGATCACTGAAGGTATATATCTCCTACCAAAAACGGGTGAAACACACGATCCAAATAATTACAGGCCAATATCATGTCTGTCCACCGCATATAAATTGATCATGTCTGTCCTGACGAACTGTACTTACAACATTCTTCCCCTGGAACAGAAGGGATGTCGAAAAGGTATATATGGTTGTAAAGATCAACTACTAATAAATAAAATGATCAAGGAAAATTGCAGGAAAATGGTAGAAATCTCAGCACAGCTTACATAGATTATCTTAGAAGCTTTTGAAAATGTGCCACACTTTTGGATCATTAAGGCTTTTCAAAAGTACACAGCCTCTTCGGTGATAGTAAATTTCCTTAAATATAGCATGGAACTGTGGAAAAGTCAAATTATACCTAAAATCACACCAAAGGAACAGCCACTTCCAATTGTTTGAATCTTTCAAGGAGACTCTTTGTCGCCTCTTCTGCTCAGTCTGTCCTTAAAATAAAAAAGAAAGTATTTAATCACCTATTCTATATGGATGATGTCAAACTCTTTACCAAAGATGACAATGAGTTGAAGGGTATCCTCAATACTGTAAAATGTTTCAGTGATCACATCGGTATGGATTTCAGATTAGATAAATGCGCAAATGTAACATTCAGGAAAGCAGGAATTACAGAAACACACTCAATAGATCTAGATTTAGTCACAATGATTAAGGAAAGCCTATCTAGGAATCAGCGAAGGATATGGAATACAACATACCCAAATGAAGGAGAATGTAAGAAACGAATACTACAGTATGTGTGTGCGTCTGGTGTTAAATATCGAGTTGGATTTACAAAACAGAATATCATCCATAAGCACTTTGACTGTCCCTATGGTGCAATACAGTTTCAATATCCTTGAATGAACTATAGCTGACATTAAGCGAATGGATGTTAAAACGAAAAAGCTCACTTGCCACCGCATGCATCATCCTAAGGCTGGTGTTGATCGTCTGTATGTGTCCAGATCCGAAGGAGGCACATGATTAATTCAACTTGAATTGTCTTTTAAAACCACAAAAATCGGCTTCAAAGATGCCTGGAAACTACAGAATACTGAAAGATTATATGTGCCAAAGAACATAAAAGAAATAAGAAACTTTATTGACTAATAAAGGAATTCAAAAGGGAATTTCAAGTGGGTGAAGAAATGCAAATAAACCTAGAAAGAAAGCAAAAGTAAATGCAACGTACCAAATGCAGAAACGATGGAAAGATAAGACAATATTCTGTCCGTACCAAACAAGCTGATATAGACAAGCCCTTTAACCATCAGTGGTTACGTAGGGAATGGTTAAAATCTGAAACTGAATGTTTTATTCTTGCTGCACAGGACCAATTCTTGCTCACTAGAAATTACCAAGCTCATATACTGAAAGGTTGTGTTAACCCGAAATGCAGATTCTGTGATAAATATCTAGAAGCAATTGACAATCTTGTATCAGGTTGCACAGTGTTAGCATCCACTGAATATAAAACTCAGTATGATAGAGTGGACCAATATCTGCACTGAAAAATATACAAATTTTACAGGAAGGAAACGGCATGAAACTGGTATCAACATCACCCAGACCTGTTTACAGAGATAGGACCTGTAACAATTTTATGGGACTTTACAATTCACACAGACACAACAATCAAAACTCGTCGTCCAGACATTGTGATCAGTTAAAATAATAATAATAATAATAATAATAATAGAAGAAGAAGAAGAAGAAGAAGAAGAAGAAGAAGAAAAGAAAAATAGATAGATAGATAATGTTGATAGAAACTGAAAAATAACTGCGAACGCCAACAAGTTCCAAATCTATATGTAGGAGAATAATGGTTGATGGGCCTACGGTCATGTTACATTGAAACAACGATTCCCGTTCGGTCAAAAATTTAAGCAACATCGAGCTTGATCAATAACTAGATAGGTGACCGTTTACCAAAAGACATCATTGTTCTATAAGTTAAAAAAAATCTAATAGTACAGAAGCAACATGAAAGACTCCCGCACATTGTAGCAAACTACCCTCTTTCCGTTCGTATACCATCGGTGAGATGTAAATTCCACTGGAGCAATGTCTACTTTGTGGAACCGACTCCCAAGAGGATGCTTCCCCGATCACTACAATCTTCTGTTCAAATCTAGGATTAACCGTTTTTCTCCACATATCCCCATAAACTGTTTCTTACTTTGTAACCCGCTTCCTTGAATTTTTTAAAATTGGCAAAATTGGCATAATTTTGTTTATTGATTCTAAAAATAAAATAAAATAAAATTGTTAATAGAAAAGTGAATTCAATTGACCCGAACTTTTCACCAACTCCAAATTAACGACTGAATTAAAAACCTTATAAGGAATTGTATATTTCTTGTTTCCAACTGTTTATAGTTAAACTAAATGTTTAATATACTGCAATTTCGTAGATTAGAAAAATGGAACTTAAAACTGTGCATGGTCAAATACTAGTTGTGATAAGGGTATTCCAACTTTGTCAACATTGTTTAATATTTTTAAGATTATTTTTGATGACTTACTGCTCATAGAGAAATCTTTTTTTACCGATGGAAATCATAATTTGAGTGTGGTTTAGAAATTGTCCATAGAAAGATCAAAAACTGGTCACGATGACCAGTCGGGGAATCACTTTTTACTATACTGGATGAGGGGCATCTTTTCTTTCTTCATTAATCAAGAATATTCCGCAGTTGTGCATGTGTGTAGAAGGAGTTGTAAGGAAAATTTTCGCAATTTTCTGCTTGTTCCTTTATGCATAAATATCTAATAATAATGTTCAAATGATTCTGTGTCTATCATTCAAATATAGAGAGCATATAATTTATACTTTTCATTCGCGTCTACAAATTATGTCAAATATGCAGCACTGTGAATTTTAAATGCAACCGTTTGTATGTATTCGTACGGTGTACCAAACCTGACATGAAGTTTATTTTCCAATTTTCCAGAGAATCCGTCTCTGGAAAATAAGTATTTGACCACCTTCAATCGTACACCTGTGACTGTTCGGCAGGCGCTCTTCAGAAACAGATTCTCAGTGCTAAAAGAGAGTATGAGTTTTAGTATAAATGTAGTAGGCATATGAAATCATAAAAATTTCTCTAAAATTTAACACAATGCTAAATTCTTCAACGGTCAAAATTTAACATTTTACCGAAAATTCAACATTTCCTGTTTCTTCTAAATTTGACAGCGGATTTTTTCTCCACAAAATACCGTAGATTGGAATGAACATGTGTGCTTTATATTTGTCAGATAAACAAGCAGAACAACTTATGAAGTTTGAAGAATATCAAAACTTGAAAGATTAAAGAAAAAATTAATACCATGAAATGATAAAACTCACTTACCGTAAATTTATCATTTTCTATCTGCGATATCGGAAAAATGTTTCCTGACTGGTACTGCGACCAAATCTAAGATAATAAATATCAATAAAAAATGAAGCATTTATGTGTGCGTGTGCATGTATGTGCACACGTGGTATATACAATGCATATAAATATTTATTTTATAAATATATGCATACACATACACACACACACACACACACACATGTGGAGGTGTATGTCGTATGATCGACTTCCCAAAATTTGAACAAATGACCAAACATCAGAAAAATTTGGCACTCCGCATATATATATATATATATATATATATGTGTGTGTGTGTGTGTGTGCTTATAAATGTGAATGTTTGTGTAAAACAAAGAAAGGTGGGGAAGATTAATCATTTCATATGCTGGTCAGAAAGACGTTCCATCACAACCAGGGGGTAACTTAATTAAGCATTGATATTTCACAAGCTAATATATTCTGAAATAGCTCGAGAAATATACAGAAGGAAAGAACAATAAGCATAAATATAGAGAAGAATAGAGAACCAATAAAATCGAAGGAACGAACAGAATTAAAGAAGAAAGAACAAATAAAATTCATAACAAGAATAAAATAGACGGAAGGCCGATAAAATATGAGATATTCGATTTCAAGAAAACAAAAATTAAATTAATAAAGAACAAATAGAAAGGAAGGTAGGTGGGTGGGGATAACTGTATAAAAAGAAGAAGAAATTGATTTCAGGGTGAAAGTAAAACAGAGGGTAAAAGATTGAAAAATAAATTATTGAAGATATTGTGAAGAGAATATTAAACAACTGCTTCACAATAATAATTGCGTCAAAAAAGTGATTACCTGTATAGAATACTGTAAATTAAACTCACCTGGGTCTACCAACTATCGTGTAGTATTCAGTGAGTGCTTTCAAATAATCTTTGATTTCTTTTGGGATTTTTGGAGACGCCAGTTTTTCTTCCTCACAATCAACATAATGGACAGTTAGCATCACCACCAACAAAAACGTAATCAGAATTTTCTGCATGTTGACAATTTTGAATAAAATCTACGCGCAAAAAATGAAAGCATGTTACAATGGGAGTTAAGGAAGAGAGAAAGATGTAAGTAAAAAAATAAAAGAGCAAGAATAAAAAGAAGGCAAAGACACAAGAAAGAAAAGAATGTATTCAAATGAACTAAGCATTATTTGAACAGATTGGAACAAATAACTAGAAAGATATGTTGATGTAGTAGACTTTAAAAGTCCACAGAATCGGGTAGAATGGTTAATTTTCCAAATGGGGAAGAAATTGGTGTACATGGTTCTTGTCTAGAAGTGATTACTGACATCGTTCTTGGTAAAAAATCTTCGAGTTGGTGCATGCGAGAAACAGACAAATATATCGATCTATCTCAAAGATATATAGATTACCTCTTTAGGTAATACAATATATATATACCGATATGTTATAGTGATTTTCCAAACATAGCTTAGATGTTGCCCAAGGCCGAAATTAGGTAGGGGGCACCCAGTGCGAATCGAACTCACTACTCAGTTGGAACTGTTCTTGCGAGACAAACTTGCTAACCATTACACCACCTCGAGGGACCCAATGGATATGTTTTATATATATGAAAGCATATAAGTATTGTGTGTGTGCGTGCGTGTTTATTTAAATCCATGGATTTATTGTGAATGAGAAAATGAATTATCTCTTAAATAATCAACTAATATAATACGTATAAAGAATATAATAATGTTTTTCTTTTTCAGATAATTATATGTGTATATATGTGTGTATGTGTATACATGATATTAGCAGACTTCAAGATTTCAAAATGATTTTTTTTTCATTTCTTTGCTAAAAGCAAGGGATTTGTTGATTATGTATTGATATGGAAAAACATTAAATCGTCTTAGGAATAAAAGAGGTGTCATATTTAAAGCAAAATTGTCTCTCTATCTGGACGTTTATGTTTTTACTGTTATTCTTTTTATTTCCATAAATTGACAATATAGGGCAGTGAAGATAAGTGTGTTTAATTCTTTTATTCATGTGAGAATTAATACGTGAATTTAGAATTTAATAGTTGGAAATTGAGTACATAATAGAAAATTTATACCTAAATAAATAGCGAAATAGCAAAGGAAAGCGAAGATAGTAATGTTTTCACTTCGTAAACATTTTAATATTTCTATATATTGTTACGTGAGATCAATTTCGAAATAAAAAAGAGAAACTTTAAACCCTCGCTAATAAATGATCGTGATTAAAGTGTCAGGAAAATCTTTGTTAACAGCAAATAAATACGTCAAATGAAGGCAGAGGTTATCAATAGAAGGAGTATTGTCGAGATACTCAGTATCAGAGTAATAAGTGAAGCATTTTCATCACATTGTATCATTTTCAGTTAAGCTTTATCTGATTTAAGCGGAAATGATACGGAACGTGATTAGTAAATAAAATAAAACTATGGAAATGTCATAACATTCATTAAATTTGTGACAACTGCAATCTGGTTCAACGCAAGATAACATTAATACGACAACATTACTAAAAGCAGTTCGAATATTGAAGAGAGGGAAGAAATATTGGTAAAAAGCTGTCATTTGCACTACAATGAAAGCCAACAGTGAGAAAACGTTGTGAGTACAAATATAATTAAAAATGCAAAAAGTGGAAAAGAAAAAACAACCCTTGTAATATCAGGGATTATAGAAAGTTTTCTAAAATAGAAACCACTTCAACTATTGCTAAGCACAATAAATCCATTGAGACTTCTGTATAAAGTCACTATCACTTGGTTTTGGAGTAACAATAATAGTAAGAAACAACAACAACAACAACAACAACAACAATAATAATAATAATAATAATAATAATAATAATAATAATAATAATGACAACACCTTTCAAATTGGACTAATGAAAATGATTACAGTAGGCAAATAAAATAGATTGGTAGAAATCTATCTAACCTGTGCTTACCTGGAAATATGATGAAGGTTTGATTCAGTGCGAAAATATTTTACATTCCAACGTGAGATCTGTTCTATATATATATATTCATCGACCGGAAGTAAGTTTCCTACCACACAGGACTAACTTAAGTCATTAACATTCCAGCCATGCAAAGAAAATGTAAAACTGCTCCCAATTTAACAGAACTGAGGAATAGGACAAGAACCATCACAGTCACGATCATATCCGTAGATGATTTTTTAAATAATACTATTAATAATATGATGAGCAAATGTACGACAAGTAGGCACTTAGGAACCGATGGCTGATTCAAAGGCGTGAAGTTATTATTACTGTAGATGTAAAGAATAGATTATATATGTGAGTGGGTGGATAATTTTAGTGATATTCACTTGTATTCGTGTATATCTTTATTACTTTGCATACAGATATATATTATAACTGAAGGATCGAAAGCATGTCACATGTTTGAAGTTAGCGAAAAAATGTTCAATTAGGATGGATGCACGTACGGCATAGTTTTGCATGTAGCTTTAGTCACAAAAGTCATGTGCACTTCGCCAAGGAAATATTATATATATATATATATATATATATGTGTGTGTGTGTGTCTCTGTGTGTGTCTCTGTGTGTGTCTGTCTGTGTGTGTGTGAGTGTTCTGTAAAATGCAAAACATAGTGTTTACATACATACTATACATAGACAGAAAAGGACTAATCTATATTTTATGTTTATTAATATTGAACATTTTAATGAAAATTAATGATCCGCCGGTTTTCGTTGATTTAAAGTAGTATAGCGTGTGTGTCTGAAGAAAAAGGAGAATAATTTGAAAAATAATAATTTCTTTAATAAATGACTCGAATGGGTCAAAATTACCAGAGTCAAATTGTAAAATTGTCAGATTGTTGCAAAGTTTCCCGAAGAAGTGGCAACTGCTGTTAATTTTTTTAAAATAAAGAATAAAATTAGCAATATACGTAGGACATCAAATTTGAGAACATTTCTGTTAATCCGCACCAGACGATAATTTTCATAATATTAATAGATATATTAGGTTTGTTAGTTTTCCTACCAAAAAAAAACAGGGTTTAGGGATTAGGGTTTTTGTAGTAAGGTCTAAAGAAAAAGACCTAAAGCTAAAGACTAAATGTAGAAATAAACAGCGAATGTAACAACGTAAAAAAAACAATTTCTGAAAATAATAATCACTTGGAATTTGAATTTGAATGGAATTGTATTTAAATTGTATTTAAATTCTATTTAAATCACCCAGCTTGATTTTCTCTGATCAATTGTTTTGTGAGTCTGATAGGGAAATCCAGAAGCATAAATATATTTTATTAAGAGATAAATTAATGTTAAAATATGTTTTTAAAACATATTTTCAGGGAACTTTAACTAGAAATCTTCTTCGTTAATTATTTTTCAAGTATTCACTCTTTTTTCTTATAAACCATGTAAGAGGATTGACAGTTGACTAGTTTCGCAGAAGGCCACAGGTATAGGTCACCCGGTGATAATAAAATGATCAACCAGACTGGCTCACTAAACATTACCCAACTCGGAGGCGCCTATTTATCAAAAAGTAAACATACAGAACAATAATACAAATATTATTTGTCAGTTTCTATCAAATGACGTAATCCTTTGAAAGAGAATGACATAGATTGAAGATTTGCAATTTTAACAACGTTCTCATTTCTGAAGGCCCTGATCATTTATGAATTTCTTCCGAAAACAATCATATTGGACAATGGTCGCTAGTGTGGCAGAAATTATGCGTAATTCGATGATTGGAGAAATTGCACATTGTAGTGTTAAACAGTCTTCCGACAGTGATAAGCTCCAAAATCAAGAAAAATGACGTTCTCTGAACACAACTAGCGTTTTGATTTGATTATAGTGATATACCTTTATCCACAATTGATTGCACGTCAAGTTTACATACAGATATCACATTTAATCATTTTCTCACGTTTACTATTTCTTAATGGATCCAGCATCTTAGTTTTGATTTTAAAGACTGAATGATTTGGATGAATGCAATTAAAAATGCTACACCATCTTTCGGTTGACCGACTATAAATTGACTTTCATTTCTCCAGTGCAATTTTTTTTCTAGCACCAGCCAATAATCGTTCACTTTGAGGCCACGTTGAAATTTTGAGAACTACACATTTATAATAGCTTCCTTAAACACATTGTTCATTTGGTTTTGATATTCAGCAGACATATTCTCAACTACTCGCGAGGAATCATTTTTCTGACATTATTCATGGGAGTTAAATTTGTAAATGAGAAAATAGATTGTTAGTCCATACAACTTAAGTTGAAAAGATTATTTAATATTCTGTAACTTGATTCTAATGAATTTTCTAATGTTTCGGAACTTTCTTAACAATGTATGCAGAATACTTTTAGATAAAATAATGTATTATCGAAAATAGGACAAAATTTATAACTTTTATATATGAATTTTTAAAGCTGCTCTTATCTCCTTGGAATAGCACTTAGCGTCAAGGATTTCTGCGTCAAGTCGTGAAAATTTACAAACCAACAAGTTGACTATAAATAATATTGTGTGTAAAAAAATTCTTGCCTAATACGTAAGTAAAAATGCATGATAAAATAAATAGCAACTAAAAAGATGAGGTCCGTGTACTTAAGCCAAAATAAATGATTAAGGATTAGTAAGATCGGGTTGAGCTTCTTCTTTATAACAATAAATCAGCTTAACTACAAAATTCCAATGTGCTTTAAATTAGGATTAAGTAGCAAAATTGCAATCATTGTAAGAAAAGCCGTTTTTCTGTTAATATATTTTTCTGATTTCTGTAATATTAAAAATCATATCCAAAACATTTAACTTTACATGTCAATATTCCATATAATTGTTTTTACAAAAGATTGTATAGCGCCATAATCACAGGGTGCCTGTGCTGAAACTTGGTGCTCAAATGCTATATATACGTCGAGTTGGAAACTAGACCAAACTGCTTAAAACAGTTTAAATTAAATAATATTGTTTAAAATAAACCGTCTACTTAATCCAGGTATCCGCAAAAGATGACATTTAGTGTAATATATATACAATATTTCGTCTACCGGCCTGATTTTCTACAAATGTTATTTCTAGTGGGTACACGTGTTTGAGTTGCTATTTCTGTTCTTTTTTTTTTATTAAATACTGAAATTAATAACTGCTGATGAAACTGAATGTTTCGCCCATAATTTCTCTATTCTTGACTCATCTGGAGTAACCTTTCCTAACTCTCCCTTTAGAAGTGAGTCTCTGTTGAGTGATATGTATATACCCCTTCAATGATATCTTCTGTCATCTCTAATCTGGATCCCCACAAAGCCTGTGAACCTGATGATATCCCTGTAATAGTCCTTAACAAGTGTGCTTCTAAACTGCCTCCTGTTCTCTTTAAACTGTACAATAAATGCCTCTCTACCTCTTGCTTTCCTGCATGTTGGAAATCCTCACCTGTTGTTCCAGTTTTTAAGAACTCAGGTGATCTGCCTGACCTTTTCCACTATCGGTCTATTATCATACTACCTCTTTTCAGCAAACTACTGAATTGGTTAAGCATCTCACATCGCAGGGCCTTCTTTCAGACAAGAAATATAGCTTTCATTTCTCTAGGTCAACTGCTGGTATACTAACGATAATTGCGGAAAGAATCTATCAAGCTCTAGATAAGAATGGTGAAGCTCGGGCTGTTGGTTTGGATATCTCGAAAGCATTCGACAGGGCTTGACATACCGGTCTTCTTCACAAGTTTAATACTTACGGTATCTTCGACAAAATTTTTGAACTGATCCAGTCTGACTTATCAAAAATGAAAGTTATCCTGAACGGACACTTTTCTAGATTCTTTTGTATTAATGCAGTTATCCTCCAGGGATCTATCCTTAGCCCTGATTTATTTTTAATTTCCATTAACGATTTTGCCGATGGAATCAGCTTTCAGCTTGGTATCTATGCTAATGAGACAAGCATTTACTCCTGTCTCAATAGTAAGGCTGATCAGCCCGGTCAAATGGTCATATTGGTGACTGATGTCAATAACGACCTTCAGTCTGTTGTTAAATGGGGCAAAGGATGGCTTGTTAGTTTTAACGCCTCCAAAATTAAGCTCTCTATTAAACTCTTTCTGTCTTCAATCAGCATGATTAATGCTAACCAGCAGGCGAGTGACTCATTACGTCTTCTCGAGATATCGTTCTAGGCTGGCATGAAGTGGAAGGAATATATTGAATCCAATGCTACGTCAGCTGCTATAAAATTTGATTCACTGTGTCGTATTAGACCATTTTTCTCTCCAGAATCTATCTTACATATCTCTAAGTCTACCATTCGTCCATGCTTAGAATATTGCTGCCACATATGGCCCAGTGTTCCTGCTATATATCTAGAGATCCTTGACTAAATCCAAAGAAGAATCAGCAATATTATTGGTCCTGATCTAGCGTCTCGGCTTCAGTCACCTTTTCATCGCCATAAAGTTGCCTCCCTGTGACTTTTCTATAAATATTTTCGGGGCAACTCTTCACTATGATAACTAGACTTTATGAATTTAAGCGCACTACTAGACTGGCGACGACGTCTCACGAGGTTGTCTTGATGCAACCGTAAGTTTTATGTTAACAGTTTATTTTCACATATTTCTTGCTTGTGGAATTCATTTCCGGCTCCATTCTTTCCAGTAAACTTAAATATTAAAAAATTTCAAATTTCAAATGTCAATTGCTATCTACTGTCCTCCTGATTATTCATCTTTCGTTCTCGCTCCTTGTTTTCTTCCACTCCTTGTGTCTTAGTGGCTTTACTGCCTTGCTTGGGTGATATCGATTTTAAAATAGACAAAAACAAATTATCGGACTACAATGAAAGTACTACAAAGAAAAAATGTGCCTCCGACACGAATCGATCCTGTATCCCTCCCCGCCCCAGGAAACAAGGATTTCGATTCGATTCCTGCCGGAGGCAATCTTTCTCTTTAGCAGGATTTCACAATTTAGGCCAGTTTTGTAAAGGTATGGTTATGAATTACAATTACACCTTGCATAAAAAGTTTTATTGACTCTTAACAATAATAGTAATAGCTAAGCTTGACTAGATGATCCTGATTGGCTGGGAAAGTGTTACATTTTATGGTTGACATAGCAAGTCATTTAAAATTGCTTATCTTAAATGAAAAAGAAACACGTCTCTTCAGTTGTTAAAAGATATTTAGCATTTGAGCGCAAATAAATGTCGTTAATGATATTGAAAACGCTAACACACTTCATTTCCCCTCGCTTTAAAGAAAGAAATAATATCGATAAAAGTTAATTATAGGAAGCCATCATCCGACTGCAAAATGGATTTTGTCAAAATTTTACAGATTTTAGAAACGAAAAGGTATCTTCAGTGAACAATAAGCACCGTTTGTCACTAAAATATATTGGATAAATCTATCCTTCTTTTCAGAGAGATATACGAAAAAGAACTCGAAGTCGTCTACAGAAAAAGGGACAAATTTGCAGGAAAGACAAATATTAAAATGATTCCAAGGCCAGACATTGATAAAACTTCAAATAAGATTTCAAACCCAAAATTGCATTCACAAGAAAATCCTTTTTCATGATAATATCCATTTAAAATTAAAAATTATTCTAAATTAAAAATTATTTTAACTGCAATTTTTCTCGCTTAACTGATTTTTGTTATTTTTCTTTTTGTAGAATTTTGTTACGATTAAAAAAATACTCAACACAAATTCAAGTATTGAAAATCATTATTATAATTATTATATATTCTTTTAATAGGCTTGAATGAAAGGTGTTACGATGAACACGATTTTAAGTATGGTAAATCCTTATTAGGGTAGATTTTTGTCTTATATTACTTATATTACTCAATACTTATATTACTCAATACTTCATAATACATTTTTAAAGTTTAATGCTTTATAATACTTTATTGGTCAAAAATGAATAAAAAATATCTTTATTTCATAAAAAAATAGTTCTCACCACTCCTACAAGTAAGACGTGTAGAAGTAATCAAAGGGTACAAAAGGTTTTTAGTGGGGATGCATAAAATGCATTCTAATTGAAAAAAAATATGTTTTCTTTTATGTATTCATCTATTCATATTCTTGTATTCATAAAAATTATGCAGCTTTCATAGTATCGATTATAAATTCTGATCTCATACATGCCTATATTTTCAGCTGTTTCTAACATATCAAAAGAAAAATAGACAAAATATCAGTAAATAATCATTATTTCAATAACACGGATATATTTGTGTCTAAAACTATAACACTTTTGCATTACATTGATATATGAAGAAAATTTCCAAAAATTACAAGAAAGGATGAATTAAATTGAAATTTTGGTTTCAGATATTTTATTTTTGTAAAATAATGAAGAATTCCTGTTCTCTGTTCCCATTACACTTTACGAATTGTCGTATCGAACGACGAGGAAGCTTTTTTTCTTAAAAGTTCCAGTTTCGTTCTTTAAATTAGTGAAAACATTAGAAAAATCTGAGAGAACTACATGCACAATTGCAAATTCCTTTTCTCTCATTAAAAATATATACTTTTTGAAAAGCAAAATATCTAACGTATAATAAAATTATTTTCATTATACGGCAACACTTTGAATGCACTTCAGAAAACTTCTATAAGCAGTTATCAAAACTGCTTATGAACAGTTGCGCATATCTCATCTGTGGCACACCTATTTTAATGTAGGGAGTAAAGAATTAGTTTCGCAATGTATCAAGTGTCAAGTCTTTTTAACAAAACTAACGTCAATTTAGAAAGGGCAACAGTAACGGTATTTAAAGTATAATAATTACTTGCCCTACAACACTGAATTATATATCATGTTCACTGCTCCACATCCCCTGGATATTTGGAGATGTAACTAACAATGTTTTAGTCATAAAAAAACATAGAAAGAGAAATTTATACTAAAAGTGTATTAAAGGTAATTCAAAATGGCGATATGATACTAATATTGTAAAGTCGCTTAATGGATGGGAAGCATTTAAATTAACCATTGGTGCATTCAACACAAAGATTCTACTCATGTATATCCAACAAGCGATTTCATAAATAAAGAGATGCGAACCAAGTTTAACTAAAATTATTGAAACTGATGCGTAAAAATGTTGTAATACAAGTAATTGATATTTTTTTAAGAAAAACTACTTCATGTTCCTCAAAATTTATTCCTTATGGCATTGAACAAAAATGCAAAGTCCTTTGTTTGTATTATCTCTTCGTATCGTTTACTAAATTAGTTTAATACCTAATTTGATCCACTGAAAAGCTCTGAATTGACGTTTTACATGTAATAAATTAATAGATTTATTAATTCTCAGTAAACGAAAATATTATTACACTAGGCTGCTCGTTGTTGTTAACGAGTCTGTGTCTCAGATTATTGCTTCTCAGTCGTGAATTTCATCATCACTGAGTAAATCAATCTAAGCAAAGCTGCGTAAATAGTTAAGTGTATTCAAATATTCCTAGAAAACCCTTTTGAAGCTTAGAAATTGAATACCAGTTGGAAATCGGTTTTTCCCTGGAATATTCACTATACATCAAATAGATAGATTTTTATAAAAAAAAATACCCGATTTGACTTAAAATGCACTATAAAAAAATAATGGTTTATCATAATTGCTAAAAAATTAACTGAATAGATAGATAGATAGATAGATAGATAGATAGATAGATAGATAGATAGATAGATATGCATTAAATGCGGAAATGCATTAGCATTTTATTGTTTTGTTGTCATACTCTCTCTTGATTGCTAGATATTTACTAACTTTAGTACGCAACAATAACCTATAAAATTAATATTTCAGTTAATATATACATATATGTACACACCAACCCACTTAAACGAAATGAGTATGTCTATTCTTTTTTATTGAAACATGAGTTAATAATCTTAACACGCTTTCCCAATTCTAAGAATACGTGCTGAAACCTGTGTATCAGTTGCAATGCCAAACTGAAATTACATATCTGCCATTTCCGTCTATGACATGACCTCATCAAAGAAACCAATCTCTAGAGATCTTCACTCCTTCTTCATAAGAAGTAGTCGAAGACAAAATCTTGACTGTGACAAGTGATTATTGGGGTCATTGACACTGTCAAATAAATCTTGCTCCTGTGTACGATTTTCACTGAACGCATGGGAACTTGAAAACCCAACACATCACACTCGGTATTCTCAGACACTTTTCCATGCTTGGATGTTGGGATCACCTTTGAGTCGATAAAGATGACTGCATCTGACAGCTCATTGGGGTACTCGGTGTATAAATACGGATATAATGTCTGCTTGAGCATTATTCAGCGAAAATCCATTCTGTGAACCATTTCATAAGAAGATATTGCCAGGTAAGAAAAACATCATTTCCGATTTCATCTTTTATTTTTATTCTGCCTGCATAATTTCCTGAAGGTCGGAATTCTTTAATACTCCCTTCATCTCTAAAGATGTAACTTTTATTTTCCAGTAGAAAACACAATTCAACATTGTAAAAAGTAATTAGCAATACAATAGTTAGTTAATAAAAACAAATCAGTTTTTGTATATAAATAAGCGTTAGTGTCAGAAAACCACCGTTTAACATTTCCTATTTAATTATGTTTGGCAAATATACTCAATAATCCACGCATTGACACTAAAAGTACGATTTGTTATAAATAAGATGAAACTGGAAAAGAAAAATATTGTATTCCAGAAATTAAAATAGTAGGATTTTATTGAATTTCTTCAACAATGAATACATTTTATAATTTTATTTACATACTTTTGTTCGATAAACTTTTGTATAAACCTCTAATATTTTGAGGGGAAAATTAGATTGTCTTTTCCCAATTCTTTTTTCTCTTTTTCATTTCACTTCTTAACTTTAAGTCTCAATGTCTTTAACACGAAAATTTCGCCTTTAAAATATGTATGTGTACTTCGGGGTTAGCACGTTAATCTCACGAACCATTAATAAATCACTTGATTATTACAAATAATCCATATTCATGTATTAAGCAAACATTCATTCGTGTCAGCTTTGACTATATAAGACTGCCTTCTTAAGAAGAATATAGTTTTCAGAATATTTCAACTGGCAGTAATTATCAGTAAATGAAATACAAGCCGCCTTAAGTTTAGCTTTATGTTCTTAGACTATGACTGACGCTAACGAGAAAACAGAAATTGAAGAACCAGAAAATCTATTTGGGATTTTCGTAGTTTTTTTCATTTCTCTAAAAAGCCTTTAAAATAAAAACAGACGTGTATTTCAAGCATAGGTATCCACTAAAATAACGTTTGAATTACTAAAAAGATATAGAAAGTGCATTGTTATATTTTCCAAGTTTGTTGAAAATAAATAATAAATTCACTGCACAGTTTTCAACAATCTTCTTCACTATAAATATTAACTCCTTTCTTCTTATGCAATGATTACTTTTTATTTTATGTTAGAAATTGATATTTCACATTATTTTTAATAACTCTATGGCAGTATGTGAAAAAAATTAAAACCACAAACCACATGTTCATGTCATGTAATTCAGTTTGTGAAAAAGTATTTATCAAAATTTTATCATTCACTTTTTTTTTTTCTTTTTTTTTTTTTTTTTTTTTTTTTTTTTGCTTTGATGAGCAAAAAGTTTAATACTGGCCAACAGCGAAACTTACTTGGTCTTAATTGTACTAACAATTAGGTCAGTTTCCTATAGTGCGTTAGTGTCATTTAGAGGTGCTGAGACCAGCTATTTTGATCATTACTCACACAAACGCGAGCACACACCTACACACACACGTGTATGTCCAACATTAAAATCACCTCACGCTATATTTGTTCTCGTGAGGAAGCAAATAAATACTGAAGGAAACAAAAATAATTTATGTGTAAATTTTTAACGAAATTACGTAAAAATGCTGTGAATCTCATTAGATTCGTTTATTTTTGTACTTGAAATGATTATTGTTAATTTCATAAAAAAAAAACAATTATCATTCAAAATAGAAATCTTTTCCAAGTACTTAAGTTTTTCAATACTGTTGCATAAAATAAATTCGATAGATAGATTAACATAAAATGTTTTAACAAGATAAAACACCAAATACTGTGTGAACGTTTGTCATCAGCTCGTGAAATGAGAACAAAAAGTAATCAAGCATATTGAATAGAACAAGCGTTTAATCAAAATAGTGATCATTAGCCTAATAAAAAAGACAAGTGATAATTAGTATTTTACAGTAGTAAACAAAAGAACAATGTCCAGTTATGGAGTTATCTTCGTCTTTTCTTACTGATATTAATGCATTCCTTATCTTTCTATTTCTCTATCTTTAATATGCTCTTGGACCGTTGAGAAGTCAGTGTTTGAAGATAAAGATTTCAAATCAGGAAAACCTCTAGACTAGGTACCTCCAATTTTTCGCGGGAAAAACAACGTAGCATGATGAAAAAAGGCCCCAAGCTCATAATAGTCGTTTGTAACCCAATATTTTTTTTTTTTAATTTAAAAATTTTTAGTGTATAAACGTTCTCAATTTCTACCTATGGGGAACTTTACATGATGTAATACTTAAAAAGATTACGTAATTTAAATGTTGTTTGACGCACTACAATTTTTCACTTCCCTTATTCAGTTCTGTTTTATCATTAACGTCTTTGCAAATACTCATTTCAAAATTTCAAAGTTTTACATTTTTAATTTACTATTTCACTAAATATTTTTATCTTATGTATTTATTTTAGTTTGGGTCATACTTCAACTAATTAATTTTTTTGTTTAAGTTAGTAAACTTAAGAACGTAAAGACGAAACGCAAATTTCATAAAGCATCATGAAACCAAACTAAAAGTCAATAAAATATTATATAATTATTGAAAATATGTTAATTTGTAAAACTTACTAGGTAATTAAAAACTAAAAAAATGCGTTCACTTAGATTTCGTAAATTTATGTCTATTCTGGACATCCATAAGTGTTGTCATCACCTCAGAACTTATCGATACGTCAATAAAAATCAAAGAAAACCATGACTCATTGTTAAGAAATGCTTGTATATTACTTTTTTGTGCTATAAGTAAGTAATATTTATTTCAAATCAGATTAATTTAACTTTAAATTTTCTAATTTTACTCAACGTGTCAGAAATATATTTTTTATTTTTGAAAATAAATTTTTAAAAATGAAAACAAAACATTCTTGAAGATTTCATTTTAGCTTTAATTGAAAGCTTTCAATTAAAGCTAAAATGAAATCTTCAAGAATGTTTTGTTTTCATTTTTAAAAATTTATTTTAACCCTTAGGTATCGAAAATTCAGTGGACATACCTACTCTAGAGATTTCCTATGGATGATTGACGTTATACAATATTTCTATTACTCCATAGTCACTAAAATCTCCATCAAATATATATCTAATATGTTGATCTCTATTTGTCTATTTATATGTATAGATGTAAAAGCAAAGGAATGACAAAGTGGGAAAATCCTGTAGAATGCGTTTCGTTCTCTAGATGCACTTCATCAGATTAAAGTAATGTTTTTGTTGATTGAAGTATATGTGTAGGAAAAGGAGGGAAGATATAAAAGCAAACGCCCTGTTATAATTATGTATATATTTATGTATATATAGATATATAATTGTGTTCTTCTCTCTCCCTCTCTCGCTCTCTATCTCTCTCACACACACACACAAACATAGATTTATATATATATATATATATATATATATATATATATATATATAATATTCAAAAGTGCTCAGTACACGTATAAAAAATATAAATTTATTATGTAGAGCTTTTAAGTATAAATAAATAGGAAATAGGCTGATTCCGCTACCTTGGTTTCAACTTGGTATCTTCAGGCGATTTCGGTCAATTGATTTCCTAACGCTTTATTTTCTTTTTAATTTAATGAACACATTATTATTTAAAAGCAAATAAATAAACGGACGATGTGATAGACGAGAAGGGGGAGAAAAGCAAGGTTATTGGAAATGTATCGGCCGGGAGTTAAATGAAATGTACATACTTTCTTTTCACACCGGTTCATATGACCTCAAAATGAAGTTTTTAGTGTGTATTCAACGGCTCATAATTTCCGATCTCTCATTCAAAAGTTTTTGGTCTGGAATTGTTATTATAGCTAACTTTTCTTGTTGCCAAAGATTACAGATATTACTGATTATTGTAAGATTTAGCTTTTTTTAAGTCTTACAATTTGGAATCGGATCTTTGTTATTTTTTTCCTTTAATTTCCACACAGGGTTGACTAGTTTAGTAGAATTCCTAAGACTTTCTAGCTTAAAAGATAAGTTGTGATTATACCACATCTTCTTAAAGTTAGTTTCAGTACAGCCTATGTATATTCTTTCTGGCCATTTGTATCTATTACTTCTGCTTTATAAATTACTGCTTCAATTTTCAAACTTCTAAAGGTTGAAACCAATGTAGTGGAATCAGCCGATTTCCTTATTTTTTTTATATATATATATATATATATATATATATATATATATATAGATAGATAGATAGATAGATAGATAGATAGATTGAATATATCATGATGATTTCTGTTTCATATAACACTTCGTGAGTTTTCCATCCAAACATTATTCACTACTATATTACACTATCTTTATTAAAAGGCCTGCTGTTTCTCCTCTTAGGCTCAGCTAGCTTCCAACCAAAGTCTGGAATATACCCCCATTAACCCGAATAAATCTCGTCTGAATTTTGTCTAATCATCTGCATTTTTATTTCCAGAAAATCCACCCACCTGTAACCATGCAAAAATCATTCTTTGTCATTCTTCTGGTTGCCGTCATGTTCACAGGACAAGTCTTTTGTCAAGAAGGCCTTCTGGCCGCACCGAAAATTCCTGGAGAACTCTCAGAGTATTTAAAAGCTCTAAGTGATTACTATGCTATTGCCGCCCGACCCAGGTAAGTTGCCAAAAATAGTGGATATTATTTAATTTTCAGATATTTCATATTTATTAATTGATGTGGGGCCAAAGTTGGGACCACAGAAGTAAAACACGGAACACGGATTAGAAGTAAGAAAGATATATTAGCAACAGGTTACAGAGATAATGTAAGCAGAGCTTACTATAAGTTAGTGTCCAACACTGGTAGTCTTACTAGACTCTCACTGTCTCTCTGTGTCACTCTCAGTCTAGAGTGTTGTGTCGCATACTTAATATAGACCTGGAAGAGTCTATTGTGTAGGTAGTTTCCGGTCTCACAATACCCCCCCTTCCAAAGAGTTTTCTTTTTGAAAAGAAGAGAAAAAAATAAAACAGTTAATACTTTTTCCTCTTGGGATTTATGTCGAGCGGTTGAGTAAATTTCCTTTTCCTTCCTGAGCGTCGCACTTCAGGAGAGACTTGGGGCATGTCGAGATCGAACTAGAGATCTTGATGCGTGAGCCACAGCTTTTCGCGAACCATCTGGCAGTTTATGTAAAATGTAAGCACCCATGCCGTACGAGCTTGCATCCCTTGCGACTATCATGTCGAGACTAGGGTCGTAATGGGTGAGGCAGAGGTCTGAAGTAAGAGTTTTCTTAATCTTCTCGAATGCATCTTGCCATTCCGGGGTCCATGGCCATGGTTTGTCCTTTTTTAAAAGTTGGTTGAGAGGCCCTCTCAAATTTTGCCTGTTCTTAATGAACCCTTGGTAAAAGTTAGCTAGGCCGCGGAAGCTTTGTAACGCTTGAACGTTATCTGGGGCCGGCATGTTTCTGATCGCGTTGGCTCGTATTTGATTGGACTTCTTTTTTTACGTATACCGTAGGTGCTGCCCACTCGCTGCAATCTGTTTTGACAGAATACCTGCTTGTTCGAGTCTATCTAACTCTTTGTTGATTTGTTCTAGAGCAGTGAAAGGGACATTCCGTTTTTTTTTGAATACCGGTTGTGCACCGTCCTTCACCTTGAACTTAGCTTTTCATTTTAGTACATTTCCCAAGGCCGCCAGAAAAAACCTGGGGAAATTGTTGTTTAAGTTCCTTTTTAGATTTACCAAATTGGACGTTGTACTTTGTATCTTGCGACAAAATGTACTCATTGGGCAATCCCAAAGATTGAATTTTCTATCCAATCTGTTCCAAATAAGTTAACTGAAGTTTTTTCAATACGTAGGCTTTGAGCTTTTGGTAACTCCATTTAGTGTTACTGTAAGTATTACTCGCCTAAAAATGTTAATCTTTTCGCCAGTTACGGATTTTGCAGTTTTATCCGTTTTTAATAAGGCCGGCTTGTTTAATTTTCGCCAAGTACGCCAGATAATG
Source organism: Acanthosepion pharaonis (assembly GCA_903632075.3). Taxonomy (NCBI): domain Eukaryota; kingdom Metazoa; phylum Mollusca; class Cephalopoda; order Sepiida; family Sepiidae; genus Acanthosepion; species Acanthosepion pharaonis. Next base: position 1,064,081 of record CAHIKZ030000073.1, read on the forward strand.
GTTGAAAGATCAGAACTCGAGTCAAGCTGGAATTTAATGGACTTATTGAAAATATACACTGTTACATATTTTCTTAAATTCCTATAGACAATATCGTCAGATTCAGCTTGCCTAATTTTATTTTGGGTTTTCTCGCTCTGTTGGCGTACCAGCACGAAGTTAACGTATGACCACTTTTATTGCAATTTTTGCAATATTTTTTGTTTTTAACTGGACAGAATTTCATCCAATGCCATTTACCGCAATGGTAACATGGTCCGGGCGGTTTCTTTAACCTATTTGGGTTTTGGTTACTGCGGAATTTAGGACATGAGATTTGCCTTTTGTCTTTTTGAGGGGAATAGGAGGTAGACTTACTTCTGATTTTATTAATCAGAGTCACACCTGATTCCTTGATAGTGTTTGAGTCACACTTTACAGATATTACTCTTTGACAGTCCTCTGCCACTTTTTGGAGAGTCAATCCTTGTTCGTTCTCAAGCTTGATCAGTACCCGTCGTCTGACTTCGGCGTCTTCTGCTGATACTAGACCTTGTGCGAAAATCAAGCACTTGAAATCATCGACAGTCAGTTCGGCTAGTTTAAAATCATTATCGAGCTTGTTTACCGATGCTGCAAACGTTAGAAAATCTTACTGGTTTTTTTTTACTGTGTTCAGGCATTTCCAACGTTTGTGGAACAAGGTTGTGTTAGGCTCGAATAGTTCCGATAGGAGCTTAATAGTCTCTGAAAAATCCAAGTCAGTCGTTTTCTTCGGTAGTATGAAGTCTACGAACCTACTATGTTCTGTAGTTCCCAGTTTTCTCAATAGTAGACGTACCTTTTTTTTTACTGGACCATTGTTCACGGTCTACGTTGAAAATATCTTCGTAGCGCCTGTAAAAAGCCTGGAACGTTTTGTCTTCCTCTGGTACGTATTCAAAGGTTTCCAGTGAATTGTAGATTATACTCTGAGAGAATATTGTATCTTTTTCAGAGTTTGAGCCTTTTAATGCATTTACGAGTAATTCTTTAAGTTCTGAAGCGTAATTTTTTGGAATTCCCTTTGTTGTTTATGTAATGCCAAAAATAGTTGTTGTTGTCTTTCTTCTGATTTTTGTTGCTGATCCAAATTTAGTTTTAACATTTGGGCAACTACTTTTTGCAAATCTTCCATATTTAAAAATGACAGCGCTTTCTTTGTTGCTTTGAAACACGTGTACTAAGAGGAGGTACACAAAAAAATCTGGGATAGATTTTTGTTCCCCTTTTTTTTTCTTTTAAAAAAAATATGGACAGACAATTAGTTAAACTAAACCAATTATATGTGTTTAGCTTTTTTTCCCGTGGTTCCGTTAATTTTAACGTAATTGAATAATTTTTCACCACACCTATGTATTTTTTTTTATAGAGTTACAAAAAGGGAAAACTCGCCTCAGTGAATTTGAGGGGAGAATTTTATGCCCGAGTTCAACACAGTTACATAAAAAGTTTTTCGATAGTTTTTTTCGAAAACTTGAGTACAATGGTAGTACTTGCTCTTGTATTGTCAGTTTGTTTTACGAACAACTGTTTTTTTTCTGTGGGTGTGTAAAAAATCGTTCTCGTATTGTTATTTGGAGAGACTTTAATATTCTGTAGATGTCGAATCGCTAGTTCGTCACTGATGTTTGGTATTGGAATATATTTTTTTTATATGTAGACGCTGGGTGTTTAGCTTTTAAATCGCTAATGTAGTAATACCAGCTTAATTTCACGTTCAACACTGCTGTGGGAACGCGTAGAGTTTGTGTATTTTTCGAGTACTGTCGCTATTAATATGGTGAGAACGCAATTCTCGAATTTTTCTGTCGCCACTGATGTGGGGCTGGTAAGGTATTGAAGTTTTCGACGTGAATGCGTTTGTCGAATACTTCGTCGACCCAGATGTGGGATTGGTAAGGTATTTAGGTTTCGCCGTGAGTGCGTTTCTAGAATCCTCGTCGCCACTGATGTGGGCCCAAAGTTGGGACCACAGAAGTAAAACACGGAACACGGATTAGAAGTAAGAAAGATATATTAAGAACAGGTTACAGAGATAGTGTGAGCAGAGCTTACTATAAGTTAGTGTCCAACACTGGTAGTCGTACTAGACTCTCACTGTCTCTCTACGTCACTCTCAGTCTAGAGTGTTGTGTCGCATACTTAATATAGGCCTGGAAGAGTCTATTGTGTAGGTAGTTCCGGTCTCACAATATTAATCTAAGCGGAATTGATGTTTCATCTACAGAATCTATACTTTGGGAATAATTTCAAAGAACGATATTCCTTTAATTTCATGGCAAAACATTTATTTGACTGATAGGTATCTTATAGTGACTTACTTACATGACTAAGACAATAATTGAAAGTAATGAGTAAATAACTAAATGCAACAAAGAATGCTTACATTTAGTTGTCAAACACATTTACAATAGCAGACTTGATATAACTTTGAGAAAACAGTTAAGTAGGTAAGATAACATAACTGCGCAATTCACGATCACAATAATAAGAAACCAATTATATGATCATTTTATTAGGTGGATGGTAAGAAAGGTAATAAGACGATCACTTATTAGTAATAAGAAATGTGAATTCTTCTCTTTTTAATATCATCTTGTAAAAGCTGCTTCCTAATATTGGGCCCCTCATTATATGCAGATTGACATTATATATCAAAGATTGACACCAAAGGCTGAATTGCATACACCTACAATATTGAATTGAGATGAATATCAGTAACTTTTTCAAGCTTAAACAGAAAATAATGTTCACAGAATGCTTCAGAACATCGACATAATCTACTTGTGTTTTTGATAGTGACATGAAGTGCACTTGACTTGCAAAGACTTGAGGATGGAAAGTGTGCAATATTGCCATCTGCCAATTGACACTGAAAAAAGGTTTCATCGGTATAATCACATCCATTATATTCTCTATCTTTAATATTTCACCGTATAATATTTTACCCACACATAATGAAATTATAAAATGAATGGTTAGGCTTCACAGCTAGTATTTTCCCTTAATTTTGCTGTGACGATAGTTATTGTACGAATAAATTGCGGTGTTCTATCTGTAGCGCGACAATGTTTGCACTTAGTCTAGTTTTATCCATTGCCTCTACGAAATTACCAAATATGATCACCGTAGCAAAGCAGATCCTAGCCAGTACCTAGATGGGTTAAACGCTTGGGAATCGTAGATGCTGTACGCTTAGATGTGCGGGTGGTGAAATGGTTAATGGCTCAGAATTGTTAATCGGAGAGCAGAGTTCCAATTTCTGTTCGTTACATTTTCTTACGCGCAAATACCCTTGAAAAAGGTATGAAACCACCTCTTTTCTCTCCATCAGTTATGGGCTGATTAGTAAGACTTGTATCACTAAACAATTATTATCTAATATCATTTCTTACAATATAAAAATATTTTCAGGTCGTAAGTAATCTGCAAAGGTTTGATCAGCCGTGGAAAACGAATCAATCAAAAGATTTGCCAAAGCTGTCTTTCTCTTTTGATGTTACTTTCATTTGTAACAGTTACACAAATTCTTTTATGTGCATATTTTCAATAGTAGTAGTATATAAACTACAAATTATGCCACATCACTTACACAAATATGATACTAACCTGACACATGACGACGAAGCATGAAAATATTAACTCCAAGCTCCAGGGCCCTTACACTAGGCACTATTTCTCCTTCGTTTTTTGCTGTATCACACAATGCACTTCATTAACTTATCTTCTATTCAAAAATATGTTGAAGGCGTTAAAAATAAAATATATTACTTTGGAGATATTTAACGTCACAATTATTTAAAGAGAAATAAAATACTAACAGTTTTGGGGGTCGAATTTTGTTTTCTTTCTTTTCATGTGCTTTTACATTATTCTACATAATATACACTATGGCAGTTCTTTACATTCTAGCGCTAGCTGTAAAGGGCAATATTCAGTGTGCATGAGCAAATACTTCAAGGAACAAATGAAATTAAATATATTTTTATATTATTTTATTTATATTCTATCTTCCTTTAGGGCAAAGGCGAATATGATTCGACACAGATTTTCTTTATTATATGTGAATTACGATGATATCAAGAATGTCAAACATTCGATTGTTTGACATCCTTGATATAAATATTATAATTTTTGCCAATGGTCCGCCAATTTGATAGTACTTAGATAGTTAAAGAGATGTTGGTATAGTTAATCTCATACTTTTTTTTTTTTTGATCCCACAACATTTTGGTTAATACATTCTACGAATATGCAGACTTCTTGTTCGGAAATCGATCAACAATATTTTTCTTCTGTTAAATCTAGGTTTTCTTCTTTATTTTTAAAAGATTTATTTAGGTGCAATTATTTTTCTAGGTTTGGACGAAGCCTTAAACAAAGAACTTCTTACAGAACCTTAGCGGATGATGCATAACTCGAATGAGGTAAGGATCATTTTTGAATAACACAGAAATCAAACTATGCTTTTGCTTTTTTCAACACCATAACTTAACTTATTTCTACTTTCTCTTTTACAGAGACATCTGAACCATGTAAAAATTTCAAAATATTAATGTCTGTGTAACAGTTAAGGATTTAAAGTAACAGTTTACTCTTCATAAATATACTAGTCATATTACATTTATTACACTGTCACTGTCTTTTACGAAACTCTTAAAACCTTTTTTATATCAATTTACATTTACATTTATACATTTTATACCACGTCAAAAAGAGCAAATGAAATTAATTATTATATGATTAAAATAGTAAAAGTGTTATTTATAATTAAAAAAAGTAATGCCATGAAATTTTCACATCCCTATGAGTATGATTTATAGTTAAACATGAATGACGTCTAAGAAAAGAGCATCTTCATATTTAGTAAAACTGATGATTTAATTAACTAATGATCTTTTTTTTTTTTTTTTTTAAGAATGTCCTGCACGGAACCATTTGAAATGGAGAACCGAAATAAATTCGCTTTCATGCAGTTTCTTCAGCTGATTGACGGACATCATGTTCGTTAAATTTTCAAAAGATTTTTGCGTTAAATCGTCGACGATGAAAAATGCAATAAAATATATATATTCATTTTAATGCACTGTTTTTGTTTTACTTTATCTTTGGCTTCATTTGAAAAATATTTTCAAAATTATCATCATTGAATATGTCAGTTAAATATTTCAAAATCACCATGCAGTTTAACCAATTCCTTTGCAGTTTCGAACTCTCGCGGACATTTCTCTCTCTTTCTTAAGAAATATAAGTTTCCAATTATTCTTTTCAAAATTACATCCTATTTAGGAATCCAACTTTGATATTCGTCTTATTTAAAGGCATGACTTAAAAGATGCTTTTAAAGAAAATATTGATTAAACAAACCTCTAATGACATTAAATATTACCACACTAATTATTAGAATTTATTTATTAAATAGATTGTTTGTCAAGATCCCATTCATGAATTACACTGAGGAGAAAATTTAATGTCAGTAGTTTCCGAGATACGAACTACAAAAACTACTAATTGTCTGGACATTGTAAACAGCATTGATTTCAAATATGTGTTAGTATTAAAAGCAGCAATTTTAATTATCTTCTTTCATGTAAACATTTTGCGCTTAAAAAAATCACGGATAACAATAGAAATATGAAAATGAGCATTTTCGTCAATGTATGAAACCAAAATCTATGACCTTATAACTAACTTGAGTTTTTTAATATATGATTAATGATTAATGCTTGTATATATATATATATATATATATATATATATATATATATATATATATATATATATATATAAACAGTTACTTAAATATTATAAATTAGCGTGTAAGACTGTGTCGAATACGCTCATGGCATTATCAGTTTTGGTAAACTGGCTAGGGCAAGAACCAGAAATATCACGACCAAAATGTAAGTCATGTAACAGATCTGAAAGTGTCCCTCGCCATTATGAACCAGTAATTGCATATATAATGTTATAATCATGCAATATTCGAAAAGGTTCGGTTTCAGAGGAAACAAAGACCATTCTCTTTAATGGAATGGTCAGATGTATATCTCTCTCATCTAGTCTGTTGAACATACTTTGGATACTTAGTATTCATGCTAACGCTACTCTTGAGCAATGCAATCACGTGATGAAAACCTTCCTGGAACATATGAAAAAGTTTCTTCCTGGAAAATTCACAAAAGGAAACTTTATAATTAGTCTATCGTTCATATGTACCGCACTGATTGAATTATTTAAGCATTGTGTGCGCTGATTCTTTTAATCACCATATTATTTAATGCTGTTCTATTTTTGCTGTATTAACTTAATTCAGTTGTCATATAGGAAGAAAATAAATAACTAAAGTCATCGAAGTATGTGCGTAACACTCTGTACTTATGAATGTATGTTTTCCGCTAGGTGTATAAATAACGGTGTCAGGCTACTGGGTGCAGTGATTATTGACTGATTCCTTGTGAGATTTGCTTCAGTATCCTCTTGATTCTGACCAGCCTAATTTCTCCTGTCAAGAATATCGGATTTTTTTTTACTTACGAACTATTAAGTTTGTCGTTTTTATTTTTGTTAAATTTCTGCATTTCTCAGTGTTCTTTTATTTGTGTATACTTCTTTTTATTTGTTCACTTTCTCTGAGCTAAATTTTACTTTCTTTAGTGTATTTCCTTTTAGTGTTTTAACCCCCTTCCCGATTTTATTTCTTTTTTCATCTCGCAACTTCGGCTCCAGGGATTTTTGGCGTCTGTGCAAGAGCGTATTTAACAATAGCAAACCCTCTATACCTCCTTTGTTCAACCAGTTCGAGGTTTTGACATCTTCTGCCGACAAGGCTGAATGCTTTGCTGGGAAATTCTCATTCAATCCAAAGCGCTTGATAGGGTTTGGCATGCAGGCCTTCTTCGCAAGCTTAATACAATCATTCCTGTCAAACCGTGTATTGAAGGTCGTTCTCAATGGATTCTCACCCACCTCCTATCCCACGAACGCAGTTGTTCGCCAAGGCTCCATCCTAGGCCCTACTCTGTTTCCTTATCTTCATCAACAATCTACCTGATGTCATAGATTCCCAAGTAGGTATCTACGCAGACGACACTACAATTTACTCCTGCCTCAAAAACAAATCTAGTGTCGCTGACAAAACTAATCTGGCCGTTCGTCTCGAAAAGGACCTCCAATCGGTTGTGAACTGGGACAGGAATTGGCTGGTTAACTTTAACGCCTCAAAAACAAAACTGCTCTCTAGTACTTATCACAGAGAACCATCCCTGCCCACCATTAGAATGTCTGACGCTCAACATCCTGAGAGCTCCTCTTTGCTACTACTCGGTCTCACATTGACTGCTGACCTGAGATGGAACAAATACATTGAGTCTATAGCTTCGTCCACTGCAGGGAAAGTTGGCTCCCTGTGGCACACCAGGAATTTTTTCTCGCCGGAGTCGATCCTTCAAATCTACAAATCAACCATTCGCCCTTGCATGGAGTATTGCTGCCATATCTGGTCCGGTGCCCCTTCCGTTTGTCTCATCTTGTTAAGATCTAGAGACGGATATGCAATGTAATTGGCCCTGATCTCGTCTGCTGCGCTCTCTCCCAGACGTGCCGTCGCCTCCCTCTGTCTTTTTTACAAATACTTTTATGGTAACTGCTCCGATGAGCTGCTTTCGCTGGTTCCCAGACTTCATGAATTTAAGCGTTCTACTAGGCTGGCATCCCGCTCTTACCCTTTCATTGTCGAAACTGTTAAATGTAGCCATATGTTTTACTCCGATAGCTTCATGTCTCGCACCTCTCGCCTGTGGAACTCCCTCGCCTTTTCCTGTTTCCCTGATAGCTATAATCTCCAACTATTCAAATGTAATGTCAATCGACGTCTCCAGATGCGTTGATCTATCCCCTATCTTTCTCTTCATCCTTTCTTCTATAATTCCTATTTGCTCTCGCTCCAACTCTCTGTAACCTCTTGCGTGCTAGTGGCTTCCCGCTTTGTTTGGGGTGAAACGCTTAAAAAAATATCTATTAAGTGTTTAATTGCTGTTTGTCGACTTTACTCGTTTTTATTTTTGGTTTTTCCTTATTTTCCACGTTCTTGTAAACCAAGCATTGATTTAATTTTTTTGTTTCATTAAGTAAATAAGGCGAATTTTCAATTGATGTTGGAAAATTCAAATACACTGGCGACGCAAACCCAAAATTTCTCACCGTCTAAAACGGCCTGGTCTGAAAACAGGCAGAGCAAAACGGATGCGGCGTACAAAGAGTAAAATATGAGGAATACTTCAAAGCCAACGAGTTCCTCACCATCCCCGGGCATTGGAAGCTGCTAATGCTCGTATAGTATCCCTGCTGACCACAAAGTCGGAAATTAATTGGGATCAGCAGGGTAACCATGGCTTAAAGAGCCAGGAGGTTCAATGCTATGAAACACTAGACCTCCTGCTTAGCCTCCTACCGAGCAGGGGGGAAAGCAGTTGGCAGGAAGTATCCTGACTGTGAAAACTGTAAAACTCCAGACGGAGTACATGGACACCCGGAAGACAAAAATCACGGTGCATGGGGTGCCCATGGATATCTTCGAAATATGGTGAATAATAAGCCATCATAAGTAAATCCGGCATCGTCACTGGAGACATACTTTTGCAGGTAACAAAGCCTTTGGGGAAATCCCCAACATACTGATGTGTGAGAAGTGTATGCTAGTGGAAGTAGATGGCTGCAAACCCTAATGTTGGTCGTGTAGTGCCTCGAGGCACATGTTCAAGGCGTGCCCCGCCAAGAATACACAACCTCCACCACGCCCAACGACAACAGCAGCAGCAACAGCAGTAGTAGCTTCTACAGAGAAAGCAATGGCTGAAGGGTCCACAGACGGTGCCTGGAAAGAAATAAAGGGAGGTCGAAAGACAACAGCGGGACGTACCGTTACCAACACAGCAACTACTACTGTAGAAGTGGCTAAAGGAGGTGCAAGGGAAAGCTGAAAAGCAGACTGAAAAGCAACCAAAGAAGCGGGTGTAACAAAAGAAGGAGGTGAAATAGAGAGAGGTCCAAGAGCAAATGCAGCATAAAAAGCAACAACAGCAACAGCTACAGCAACAACAACAAAAGAAGCAGCAACAACACGACACAGCCCTGGAAGTAGACGAAATGCGTCCACCTCGTGCCTCATCTTTGAAGAGGGGTAGGGAGGAAGAAGACGAGCTTACGCAAAAACATTCTGGGCGAAATAGGGCGGATGGACAAAACCATGTCGCGTCATCACCTAAAGAAATCATTGCTCTACTAAAAGCAAGGAGCCTCCCTTTTTCCTCTCCTCCGTCACCATCTCTCTCCATCTCCTCCTTCAGTTCAATCTCTACACCCCCTCACACGTCCACTTACTCCCCGCCTAGAATTAGAAAAGGGTCTGTCCAACCAAAAAAATCCCTATTAAACCTTTTGTTTGTCCGTTGAGGACCCCCGCAATTTCCCAAAGGCCGCAGGTGTTATCACTTGTGTGAGGGACGTGGGGGTACCTCAAAGGGTGTAACCATCTTTTTGAGGCCAAACATATATTTCTGGATATCCGGATGTTTGAATTGGGTTCGCCCGACCTGAAAAAATGAGGGCAATATTGCGCAGGGAAGGTTCCAGTGTTGCTCCATCCATCCTTATATAGGGCAGTAAAAGTAACTTATCATATGGACATTGGCGGAATTGTCCTGGATGGACAGATGACGTCGGAGAATTCTTACTTAATAATCAGTTTCTTCTTGACCTAATATTTACAATATTTCTTATAGATTGCATTATTTATCATAAACCGAACGTTTTTAATTGTGCCAATTAATTCAAGGTAATTAGTTTCTGTTTCAGTAAAGAAATGAAAATAACAAATTTTAGAAATTAAAAACCATAATTATGACGAACTAAAATCATCTCAAATTATGTTAGTTCTGACAAATTAATTTTTTTATTTTAGTTTGATATTAATTTTTTATTTTAGTTAGAAAAATAGAATTTAATATTTTAAAACAGACACGCACACATACATATAAGCACGTGCGTTTTGCACATTCAGAGATCAAATATATGTCTTGTGGATGACGGAAATTTTTGAAAGGATTTATCTGCTGATTATGTCATGCAGCTTTTATAATTTTTCTCGAATATTGATTTACTACTTGCAGTCCACAATCTTCCTGAAAACATTATCCATTAGAGATGTTGTCCAGACTATGATTACGGGAGATATCGGGACTATTTTGATTTAATTTTTATTTTCGTCACTTGATGGCACTACTGTTAACTTCATTTTCAGAAGAGTTTCCATCATTGCTGGTACCGCAAAGAGGTATTGTAAAGGAGACCAATAAAATGCAGAAAGCTGTGGAAGGCTATGATTGCCTACGTTCTCAAGTGTGTATATAAATATATATATATATATATATATATATATATATATATATATATATATATATATATATATATATGTGTGTGTGTGTGTGTGTGTGTGTGTGAGTGTGTGTGCGTGTACTTTAATTTTTCCTTTTATTTATCAGTAAAGCATGTGGCAAATGCATACACAGAAGAGGTCCCGGACATGTTTTGTCAAAACCACTTACATCCGGGTTTTCCCCGTTATGAGAAGAACCGCTTAGTATATCCAGATCCGAGCCACTCTACAATTTGTTCAGATCCAGGAAAACTGTCTCCTGTCAATAAAAGCGGGTAAAAACCATCAGTTATATTACGAAATTTTTCCCCTGGTTCAAGTTGCTTGTCTCCCGTTGTGCTGTGGTTTTTGAGGCCGTTTTATTTTTATTTATTTTTTTTTTTCAGAAGAGTTTCCGTCATTTCCATTCTAAGAGCATAAAATGGTTTCAATGAAAAACATAACTCTGGTTCATAATCTTTTCACTTTAGCGTGAACCTAATTTATTTTGTGCTGTTGTTTCCAGTGCAGTTTATAAAAAGTCACAATAAACAGCAAATATACTAAATTCCAAGTAACTTCGGTAAAAACTTGAAAAAAAATGTAGTTGTGACAATTGGGTACAGTAAAAAAAAAAAAAAAGTAACAGCTGTACTCAATTACCCCAGTAAAAAGAACAGGAGTAGTAAAGAATTTTTTTATTTGGTAAAAAAATACTACGAAAAAAATAGTTCAAACAAATATTTGAGGTAACATGCGAGAGACTTTGATATTCCTTGCAATGCAATAAAGCCACTCAGGCACAAGGAGTACCTGCTCTTATTTATAGCTGGGAGAGTCCATGCATGCGTGGGTAAATTACCATAACAGATTGACATTGCATTTCAATTTTTGAAGATCAAAGTTGGCTGGAAAGCAAGAAGCCGGAAGAGACTTCCAAAGTGCGAGAAAAATAAATTGTTAGCCGTTGAAGTTCAACTCTAAAATGATGAGACCTTGTTGTCAATCTAGTACTGAGCTTAAATTCATAAAGTCTAAGTACCACAGAATAAAGTTCCTTAAAAGAATTACGATGAGATTATTTATAAAAAAAGTGGGTACAGAGAAACTATACTATGATGGTGGGATAGTGACTATCCAAAGATAAATGAATTACAGAATGAAAGAATCAATTGTATAGTGTTTACATTGGACACTTTTAAACAATTATTCTACAAGTTATTTCGACTTGAATAATGTTCCCACTGTTTTTGTTACTATATTTCAGGAATGTTTTTGGTATTCTCACATGTTTACTTCGACTTTTTTAGGTTTCACTTTTAGGTTTCAAAGATTCATTCAAGCAAACAATTAAGAATACTTATTTTGAAAATGCAAAATCTGACACAATATTTTATCTAGCCTTAGTTTTACAAAAAAAAATGCTTGTAATCACTTTCAAAATAAAAAATAGCAAAATATACTGAGCAAATTAACACACTTTTTAAAATTTGAGATACGTACACGAAACACTATTTTTTATCTCACATGAGGTAACACGGAATGAAATGACATTCCATAACATATTTCATATGTACATTTATGTCTGTATGAAATGAGATTTTTCAACTTTATCTGTTGATAAACTAGATATTCATGTAACCTTGTAGATGAATATATAAGTTTTGCATCCAATTCAGTGCATCTTATTGTTCAAGTGAGAATCTTCTTCAATGTGTGTGCGTTCATGCACGTAGGTATGAAAATAACAACATAACAATATAAAAAATGTTTGGCTTTTGTATATCACACATTAATACAGAAAAAGACTTGAAGCAAGATTTAGAAACATAAAATATGAAAAATAAAATATGCGAAAAATTTATACTAATTGTTTTAAAGGATCTCACAGGAAAATGTAACGGACAGTTACTAGAGATGTGCAAGCAGCCAATAATATGGATCACTATGTAGGAGATGAGCGCAAACTCTTTAACGAAATGAAAATGCTAATTTTAGTTTCATTCCAGCGTTAAAAAATTAGACAATATCTTGAATAACTCGATTACAACTGTGATAGAACAAGGCAAAGTGTTCGTCTGTATCTGAAAGCTAAGGTAAGGTGAAAAAGTAATATAAATAGCTTTGTTTTCTGTATTTTCAAAGGTAAGCAATTCGTTTTATTAAGCCATAATCATCATTTTTATCAATAGATGAAGCAAATGAGAGATGTAATGCTGTATATTCAAATAAAGGTATATTACAAGAAATAACAATGAAATTTGTTTTTATTTATTCATTTAGTCTTAAATCGCAATTATTGTAGCTGTAGATTAATTTTGACATCTCTCAGAACCATCCATGCTTATTAATTGAAACTTGGTTCACTGTGTCGTGCTAGACAATTTTCTCTCCAGAATCTATCTTATATATTTATAAGTCTATCATTCATCTATGCTTTGAATATTGCTGTCACATATGGTTTGGTGCTCCTGCTATATATTTAGAGATTCTTGATGAAATCCAAAGAAGAATCTACAATGGTATTGGTCCTGACTTGACATCTCGGCTTCATCCACTTTCTCTCTACCGTAAAGTTGCTTCCCTTTGACTTTTCTATAAATACTTTTATGGTAATTGTTCTGCTAAACTTTCCTCTATGGACCTAGACTTCATGAATTTAAGCACAGTACTAGATTGGCGGAAAAGATTTACAGTTGAAATGGCTACATGTATCTATAAGTTCTATGCTAACAGTTTCCTCTATCGCACTTCATGCTCGTGGAAATGTCTTCCGACTTCTTGCTTCCCAGTCACCTTTGATCTTCAAAAATTTAAATGCAATGTTGATCGTTATCTTCTGTCTTCTTAATTCCGATCCTTTTATTGTTCTCTCTCCTTAATTGTATTTTTCTCATATTCTCTCACTCAGTAATCCCTTTCGCCCTAGTGGCTTTATTGTCTTGCTTGGGGTGAAAAAAATTAAAAATAAGAATTTTTGAGAGGACGAATCGCAACTATTATATCGTTTTCCATTTGGAATACTTTGTTTTCATATTTGATAAACGCCGCGAATTTTCAAGCGAATATTATATTGAATGCAATACACTATTTTCACTTAGCTATCCAACGCTTAAGGGATATTTTATATGAAATCCTCTAAGTATGTGAACAATCTGCTCTAGTAGATTAAATTTAAATAAATGGTTCATTTCTAAATTTGAAAAAGTCACTGAGTACGACGACGATGACATAGACTTTTATAAAAAGTCAGGAAGGTAGGCAAAACAGTCGAAAAGTTCGAACCATAATTATTCGAATAAGACATTTTGTTACATTGTGATTCACCATGTACAAGACCCGGGAGGCAACTCGAGGTAGAGTGTTACAGAGTAAGAAGCAAATTTTATGCGTATAGGTAGGGAAGATAACGGTTGTAGTGATTTAGGAAATATCCTTTTGGGAGTCGGTTCCACAGAGCAGTCGGTTCGCGGGGAGAAGCTGTTCGAATGAAAGGAATACAAAGGGTATTCAGGTGATTTTCTATAATGTGAATGACATAACGGGTCCCAGCCTTGGAGTTTAAAACTGGCAGAACCAGGAAATGCAGTTCGTCCCAGCCACTTTCCATGGAAGTAGCGACAGAGCAGTTAGAGGCTTGCCATATACCGTCTCTGAGAGAGAGAGAGAGAGAGAGAGAGAGAGAGAGAGGAGAGAGAGAGAGAGAGAAAAATTTGTAATACACAAGGAAGCGGAGACGCTTTTGGCCTCTTATCTGGAAAGTGAGGAATGGGCAGCTCCTGCCCAAATATGGTAGCAGTTCTCCATTTTAGGCCTGATCTGGCTCTTGTAAAGACAGAGGATAGCACGAGGAGTCAGGTACTTACTAGAACGGTATAGGGAACCGACCATTTTCCCGGAATTCTTAGCGATGGATCGTATGTACGAGTCTGTGGTGAGTTTAAGACCCAATAGACGCACAAGGCACGGAGCCTCCCGAAGAGATATACATTCATCGTGACTGGTGTTAGTTCGCGGGATGCGGCTTTGATGAGTTTCGTTTTCAAGACATTGAATGTAACCAGGTAATTTTCCTGCACTGAGATGTTAAAGCTAAGATCGGATGAGAGATTAACTGCCAATCTCTGGTTATCACTAGTTATGGAGGTGTACCATATCCGGTTTGGAAAAGAAATATAATTATGTATTTTCCAAACAGGATATGAAGGTTTTCCTCTTACATCATCATAATTTTGGTTATTATTATTATTATTAATAATAATATTAATGTTTCATTTTGTTTATTTTATTATCATACCATCACAGTTATTGTAGTCCCAATTATCACTATACTCACATGTCTAGTGGAGATTGAGTGACAGCAAGTCTCCTCAAATCTTCAGCGCCTTTCTCAATATTCTTACCGAGCTTCAAATTATTGTACTTACCATATATTGTCCAGTGTAAGTATTACCCAACACAATCGTGAAGATTTTTATATTCATTTGGTGCAAGTACAGAACATCCTGAGATTAAATTGTCTACGGTTTCCTGATATTTGTCGCAGTCCTGCATTTTGTATCCACACTCTTGTGTATGATATTTGCCTGAAAGTTTCAAGTGAAAAGACTCCAGACTTGCGCTGCAATATTAAAGCCTTCTGTTTCAGCCTTTAATCCAGATTCCTCTTAACCATCGATGAGTGTTAACTTTATCAACACCGGCTTATTAGCACGTTCTGGATATTGGCCATGCAGGGGTTTGTCTTGCCAGCATAGTTTCATTTGTTCAAGAGCTTTATTCTTGGCTTTCTTTTTCATATTTTTTGCTACAACAGTTGGTTCTTTGGTTCTGTTTTGGTTTTCTACAAAATTTACTAGATTATATTTACAACGTTCTTTCATAATTAAATATTTTTTGTTTTCATGTTGCCTGACTAATTGTATCATCCAGTCCTTTTTTGTTTCCATGTATGTTACTAAGCCAATAGTTGAGATCTCCTCCACCTTTACAGGATATGTATAGACGGTCTAGTCAGCCTTTGGGTAATACATGTTATGCTTAGAAAGAAGATTTCTTGTCTTAGAACCCAGGCGTTTCATATCATTTAGAGTCCAGTTTAAGATATTGAAACTATATTGAACCATTGGAAAGGCAAGGCTATTAATGGTCATAATTCTGAGAATTTAATTCAGGTCTTAATAACAGTTGCACGCTTCTTTTCTCCCTATTTCTTTCATTTTTATGGTGAATTCATTCACTGTCATTTACACCGAGGCACTTATAACCTTCTCCTTGCTCTATATCATTGAGCTAATAAAGGAAGTTTGTTGTAGCGATCCTCGTAAAATTGTGGCTTTAGCACATCTATCCAAACTTATTATTATTATTTAGTTATTATTAACTAAAATTGAGACCTGACATTGACTTAAGAATTCGAGTCATGTCCTTAAATAGCAACATCAAATCTAGAATATCATATGGATATCATGCATGACATCCAACTCGTACAGAAATGTGCTTTATTGTTTTTTAGATCAATGATCAAAATTGGCTTCAAGAAAATGAGCTACGTAGGTCTTAAAGATAACAACCCTTCATCAGATCTTATAGACTAGTGCTACAGAATCACAAACAAAGACCTTTACCAAACAACAAAAATACATCACTTGAAAGCTACCATACACAGCAACAATTATAATGGATAGACCATGTAACTAGAAGAAAAAGTAATGATATAATCAACGTGCTGACTTTTCATACCTCTTTAACAAAAGGTTCTTTGAAGTTGAAGTTTTATGACTATAACTGGTTTAGTAGCTTATATAGGGAGGTCGGTATACATGTATGTATGTATGTATTATTATTATTATTATTATTTTCACATATTATTAAGATTGTTATTTTCTTTTGCTTTAATTTTGATTGACAACTTCTCCACTGGATTATGATTGAGTAATCACTCGAAAAATTAATTTTCGTTCTTATGTTAAACTTCCGGTATTTTTGGCGCCAAAAATTTCCAGTTTCTTTGTCATGGTCGAGACTTCCACTTAACAGCTAGAATTAACCATCAGAAGAGCTGGAACTGATTCAGCGTGGATTTTCAAACTTTTTTTCTGGGAGTATTCCTGATGATTATTCATTTGTAAGATATTGTGCAAATTATAATTATTATCAATTCCTTTTGCTTCCTCTCTTTTATCTCTCTCTCTCTCTCTCTTTTATTCTCTGATACAATTTTCCGTTTGTTCCGATTATAATTTACTTCTACCCTTATTGCTCACCCCTCTCACTTGCCACCAGCACACACTCTTTCTTCAACAAATTTGTTAACTTTTCGAAATCCCTTTTGTTCTCCCACATATTTTCTCTTTACAAATCTTCTGTTTGCAATATTTTTTCTCTTATGCTGCATCTATTTTTTTTCGTTTTTTTCTAATCCAAAACCTTTTTAATGTTCCACTCTTTTTGTGTATGTCTTATATTCTCGTCATTCTTTCTATTTGTCTTTTTTTATCTCTTTTCCCTTTTAAAGTTTTTGTCCGCCCGTCACTCCCCCTCTTTTCTGTTTTTATTTCTCTATATCTCACAGCTTATCTTAATTTTTGCAACTTTCTCTGGATATCTCTCTTATCTGCTCTATTGTATATTCCTTTCGTCTTTCTCGTTAGCCTACAATATAAGACTTTCTATTCAATGTTTGTTTCCCAAATTGGGATCGCACTACGCTTTATCTTCTTACCCGCTGTCCATACTGACTGGAATGACTTGACCACAAAGAATAAAATCAAGCCGCTATGTCAAGAAACCATTGAATTCCTTTAAAAGAGCGCCGCTGTCCCTACAGCGAGGCCCAACATTTCCTGGATGTCAATTATATTATTTTAACATTTTTCTTCAGGACCTACGGGCCAGACGAAGAATTCTCTTCATTTCCGTAACTTTTTCACAGAATAGTTAATGTTAAGGAATTGTAAAGCGAACGTCGGTGTGAATTAACGAGGAAATGAATTTGCATAACTAAAAACGCTGGACTAATAGCTAAAGACATCAAATTGAACATCTGCTATTGACAGGTGCGGCCCGCTGCCAAAGCATATATACCGTCGGTTATTTGTCCGTATATCCACTCCGAGGTACTTCTGTTCGAAGACGAATCTGCTCCCAAAGACAATTGGTAAGGGAAGAACTTTTATAATTTTTGTGTTAACTAAAACATTTACCCAGCTATATTCAATATACGAGATTTCTTTCTGCAAATGTATTTTATTTTCATCGTCAAAAACTGTGGCTAATCACTTTTCATTACATTAAATTTTTAGATTCACATTTCATATAAGGAATAATTAAATGCATGAAATATAATTACACAGAGATTCTTATGTTTATTTTACGTATTTTTAAATGCGATATTCCATCTTCACACAGAAAAATAATCTCAATTTTGTGTGCCGTCTCTTAGGAGAGTTTGGAGAGTCAATAATCGCCATATTTTTCATTAAGCTACTTGAAAGAAATTTTTTTTGCGGATTTCATAAAACCGGCTGTTAAGTAATATATCCGAAATATCTAAGGATAGTTGTGAAATATACGGTACCGTGCAAAAATCTTAGGCCATTTTAAACTATTGTAAATTTCTAATAATTGACATTTTATCAATAGATTTTTATTGTATTGTCTAAAGATTATACTTTGGCCAGACTGGAATAATTTCACACCTAATTATTATACTTAATGAAGGTTCGGAAGGAACTTGAAAATTGCGAAACGACCTCCAAAAATGATCATGCAAAAGGTTTTGGCCAAACAAAAACAGGAAATGTCTGTAATGAAAATGTATTATATAACGTTCTTTTTAAGAACTTAATATACCTTGTTACAACTCGTGTGGTTTCATGTAGCTTGAATAATTGTTTCAACACACCTGGTATAAGATACGTAAAACTCTTTCACCATCATCAGATGTACTAGACACCATTCTTCTACTCATTAGTTCTGTCAACATCTGATCTATTTAAGACAGGGCTCGCTATTTTTGGCTAATTTTTCAATACAGTGAAATATAATGTAATTAATCAATCACTGATGTATTGCATGCAATTTGTGATATGGAGCTAAAAAATCTGGTATCAAATGTTCCTTCACCAATAAGATTTACTCAGCACTAGTCAAGCTATCATCAATTTTAATCAATTTTCTTGATTCATCCCTTTTATAAAGCCCTAAATCATCACTATCAACTGACACTAAATTGTATAAGTTGTACTCACCAATCACTTGTCAATATGTCTTCTTTCATTGAGCTTTTTGTTGTCAGAATCAGTTTCACTACTATCTTAGGCTGAGGGTTTCTAATGGGGGGGGGCTTAGTTTGGTCGATTCAAAACACTTTTTGTTCTTTGAGATTTCGAGAAGATTTCTGAAATGATGCTGCTTGGCATTCCAAGTTCCTAAGCGATCTGTCGCTGGTTCATATACTTAGGTATGTTCACTATTTTCATTTTTATTTCTTTGGAAATTTTTGCCATGATTCAAGTAATGAAAGAATGTAAGAAGGAAGAAAGATCGGTCCGGTTTCGAAAAAATATTTGCCTTTTAATGGTGGAATAGAAAAGAGAAAACAAAAAAGATCAGGTGACTGAAGAATTTTGCCAGGCTGTTATTGGGAGTGGTCTCGAATCTTCTCCTCTTCGGAACTACATTTAGTCTAAGAGGATACTGTATTTGAAAGATGATGCTACCACGGTGATAGTGATATTAGTGTATGCATTTAAAAACAAAACAAAGATTGCAAATTTGGTCATATAACAAATTATCTATAAACTATTCTAGTTTCTTTTTTTTCTCTAGTTTCATCTTTCTCTAGTTTCATCTTTCTCTTTTATTCACATTGATGTTAAAGGTGAATTTTAAAATTATTCGCTGAAAAAGAAAACTGACTCTCTCGTAAACTTTCAAGTGAGGCAACATAAATATCTTTAGGCAGCATAGCGAAATATTTATCTCCCTCATCACTCCTCTCTAATTCATCCTTTTTTCTCTCTCTCATCTTCCCGCTGCCACATCCTATTTCTCTTTTTATCATTCTTCTAGTCGTTCACTCATATCGCATTCTTCTTCCCTCTCTCTCTCTCTCTCTCTCACACACACACACACACACACACACACATTCTCTGTTTCTCCTTCACTCATCCCTTATCTCTCCAATGAATCACTCTGATCCTTCCTCTTTTTAACGTATCCTTTCTCTCATTCACTCATCCCTCCACTCTCCGCTTATTACTCCTCTTCCATTCTCTCACATCCGTCTTCTCTGTCAATCATTTTACTATCACCACTCTCCTAGTCATCTCTTCTCTCTCTCCCATACATTCACTATATAAATCTCCCCCCTCTCTCTCTCTCTCTCTTTCTCTCTGTAATATATTGACTGCTTTTCTTTGATTGCCTTTTTCGATTAGCAAAACCTTCGAGTTTTCTTCTAGTAAAACAAATGCTTTATCGATGTTTATTAAGAATAGCACAAAATGGAAGAAGAATGACAAAAGAAAGTGCCAATAATCTTACTTAGAAACCAATCCTAGACCATCTATTGACACCAGAGGGAATTACTCAAGTATTTAACCCATCAACCCGCTACCAAAATATGCACCAAAAGCACACATATAAATATTCATGTGTGTATTTCACTTCCAATATTGACAAACCGAGGATAAAATCGTATTGCAGTTTCAAATTTTTGCCTGAATAGTAGTTCCATTAACCTTTATAACAACGTATTTACGTCAACAAAGAAAACAAACTCCATTTTTTCTCCGAATACTAATTAGAACAATGATTTACGGTTTAATATGAGCGAGATTGTGTTCAGTGATCAAATATTCCACAAACGTAAATAAAATTGTATTGTTTTACATAAGTGTTGCTTTCTTTTAAATTTATTCAATTAGCTTTCGTTTTTCCCAACTCACAACGAGTCTTTTTTTTTAATTTTCCCATCTGCTTTTGTATTGATTAGAAAGAATAGAATTCAAACAAGTAATTATTGTTTTTGATATTATTGGTGCTGTAAATATCAAAGTTGCCACATTTATTTTTGTATTAAATTATTATATAATTTGATAAATAATTTGATGTTTGTAATGATTTTAGGACAGTCACGTCTTTTTTAAGTTATCCTTTAGTTTAATTATTTGTTTTACCAATTGCTTCATTTCTATTAAATATATTTAATATTTAAATATATTTAAGAAATTTCACGTGTCTGCGAAGTAATAAAAATCACTTTAAATTTCTATCTTAATGTGTGTTATTTGCTAAAATATTTTCCTTCCACTTAGTTACGAACTCATTTCCGAAATTTCATCTGAAAAATCATCTGAAATAGCATTAATAAATTACTGTTTACTTTAAATTCATACGAATGTAGGTGCTAGAAAATGTCTGTTCGAAACCACTTACAAAAATCAATATTTCAATGACCAAACATCAGAATATTGTTTATATTAAGTGTGTTTGGTCAATAGCACTTATGCACACCTTCCTAATTCCCTTATTTAATAAGCTTTGTTTTCGCTATTTTTCTATGTACATGTGTGCGTGTCAATGGATGTCCTACTATTGTAATCTTATGACTAAGCTAAGTTTAGTTATATATCTAAGTGTAAATATACACACTTATATATATATATATATATATGTTTGTATGTATATATGTCTGCCTGTGCGTGTGCCTGCGTGTGTGTTCATAAAATTGTTTATCGAATTCTTGACTGTTTTTCAGATCCTTTATAATCACTGCCAGCAACATGCGGAAAGCTTTCGTCATAGTTTTTGTCATTGCTGTTGTCCTTGTCATCCAAATATCTAGCCAGGAAATCATGCTTTCCCCACCTAGCCGCCCGGCTGAATTCAGAAACCCCAAAGAACTTCGCGAATACATGAAAGCTCTAAATGAATATTACGCCATTGTTGGCCGACCAAGGTAATTTCTTCTATTTCTTCTAAATGTTCTTCTCAATTATAAATGTTGAATAGCGTCGCATAGTTTTTGGAATCACCGTTTTTGCAAGGATCGTATTTGTATTATTTTAATGTAAAGCCTTTATCTACACACTATCATTGATACAATTCAAACTGGATTGACTTAAAATTAATATACTTATATTTTATCAAAATCTGCGTTGCCGAAAAAAAATGATGTTTTGGAGCAATGAACCTTTTTAAATTTCTCTTAAAACAGTTATACAAATCTGATTCTAAAATACTGATAGTGATAGATGCAAGGGCTTTTGAAAGAAATAAGTAAAAAATTATGAAAACGGTTATTGCCGAATCTGAAGCCAGATAATATTTATCTAGAATTACTACCATGCACCTAGGATATTATATACACTTACATATCGACTCAGTTATTTTCTTTTGATGTTTTAATGACTCTTGTTTCTAAAATCCACTTCATTATATTTACCATCGGAATAATGCAATAAATATTTCAATACATTATAAATCCATGCTTACTATGGAACTGAAGATTAATCACAGATTTAAATAGTTGCCTTTAATCAATAAATAAAACATGCCTTTGTGTATTCAAAATCATATCTGTTCTATTCATTGATATTTATGTCTGTTATCCAAATACTAACTGCAAAGATATATCTTGAAATGCTTATTCTTTCAATATTTTACTTTTTGTTTCCCAAGATTTGGTCGCAGCCTCTTTACTAAAAGATTTGGTTCCAACTCTTTTAACGAAGTCCTGAAGAGTGATGAAAACAAAGGTGAGTCTTTTTATTAAGTTTAGGTAAAAGTTATCGAGTATTTCTTTTCGCCATTAACATCGTTACTATTATCATATTATCTTTATCTTCGTTGTTGATTTTTGTAATTTTTTATATTTTATCTTATACGCTTGTGTTTTGGTGTTATAGCTCAAATAAATCGTCGGTCATCAAAAAACCTTCAAGAATGTGTAACCATTGAATAATGGAAGAAAATCCCAGAAAAAGACGTGTTCAAATCTCATAAAAAACTTTAGAAAACGATTGCAGCAAGTTATAAAGTTATAAGGCCATGCAATCTTGAAAAGTGTTCATTTTTTTTCTATTTTTCATACTGTACGAATAATTTTGTATTTTCCTATTTTTCATAATTCGCCTGTCAATTCGCCTTTTTTGTGCTTGTTAACATATAAAAACCTGGCATCATTTGAGTATTAGATTCTGGGAAATAGATAAAAAATATTCAAAATTGATGGGTGTACGAATAATTTCGTCGCTGACTATAGGCACGCAAAAACTTTTGGACCAACTACATAAAACCATTATACACCTTTATTTTATTAATAAATTAAAATTGTTTAGCAGTATGGCTTTATCTGTAGCGTCCATGGATCTTGAGGATTAAAAAATGTGTGGTTGCGTTTTCGTTGGTGCTGTGTAGCAGAAGATATGCTTGCAGCTTAAACCTGAAAAAATATAATGCAAAACTACTGGACCAGTGAAATATCCGAGATAATAAATTTATGATAATATGCCAAGGAATTGTTCCATTGTATGCGTATACAGGAACGTGTTCATGAAAATCTTCACGTTGGAACATTAGATCAGATTTTGGGACGTTGATCTAGTTGACAGCTCTTTTCAGTACGCCTTCATGTGTGTCTGTCTGTCTATATATATATATATATATATATATATATATATATGTGTGTGTGTGTGTGTGTGTGTGTGTGTGTGTAATAATAATAAATTATTATCATAAAATTCTTCTATGTGCCACGTCACTTTAGAATATGAGCGATTATGGCTTCTACAACTTCCTATTATATCATAGCAAGTGCCTTAATTTGTAGTCATGTTCATTAGTCAACAAAATCCTTAATGCGCTAAGGATTTGCAAATCGATTACCTATTTGTTTTCTAATACATAGATAGATCGGTTTTTATTTAGAAACATAGAAAGACTTGTTTCTATAATGTAAAGTAAATTTTGATATTAACAGTAAACACCAAACGAATTCGCATCAATGCCGCAAAACGTATTTGTGACATCTCCCTCAATTATACGATTAATTATTTATGAGTTTTTAAAATGAAAAAAAATCAGAATATGCAAAAAGGAAAGAAAAAACTGAAGTCAATAACTGAGCTTAATTTAGTTTGGCACATTGGCAAAATAATAACGACGAAATGATAACTGAAATTACTACTTTTAAATGTTGCACAACACTCGCTGTCTATCGTTCTATGGCAGACATCTCTGTTTGACTAATTGGTGTTGTTAAATTTGTATGTAAGAGAATTCCACTTGTTTGGAAACATTTTCATATTGGGTAATGCGTAATTTTTATAAAATTTTTATAGTCATAATACTTAGCATTGTATTGTATTTGTTCATATATATCCTTTTTTAAATAACTATTTAATTATTCTATTCTGGTCAAATATATATATATATATGTGTGTGTGTGTGTGTGTGTGTGTGTGTGTGTGTGTGTGTGTGTGTGTGAAAATATATAGAAAATAGGAAAGAACTGGTTAGGTAAAGTTCTTTAGTATTTTTGTTATTATTTTTTAAAAATAGTGCTCGATACAAAAGTAGAGCATAAATATAACTATTTATTTAAAAATATGATTCCAACACGCTACATAAGAGGTATCATGTTTCAAAATAAGAGCCTAAATATATATATACAGGGTTGGACAAAATAATTGGAACACATTCAATTCAAAGAAAATTGATTTAATATGGACTTGGTCCTCCTTTAGCCGCACAGACAGCTTTAATACGTCTAGGAATGGAACCATACAGTTTCCTGACTTCATCTAGAGGAATTTTCAGTCATTCTTCCATTAAAACCTTCTCCAGCTTTTTACGACACGACGGTGGAGGCTAGTGGCTCCTAACTTGTGGCTCCAAAATGTTCAATAGTATTGATATCTTGTGCTGCATTGGGTTTCCAGAGATTGTGTGTGGAGAAAACCATTGCTCTATATTTGATGGCCATCCGCGTAATCTATTTAACTGTAATGTAATTGTAAATATGTCGAATTATTTTAACTATGGTCTAATTGTATATATCTGGAATGCTTTTTTGATGAGACAATGTGACTGTCTTTTTATGCTGTTTATAGAAGGTTTTGTGTACCATCAAATTTGTATCCATATCAGTCAATGAGTTGTAGTTGCCATCAATATGGATGGGACTACTGTCTTTGCAGCATTATGGAATTTAATGTTGTATCTCTTACACCAGACACTGAATTCTATGCTAATACTATCACATATCCATCATCACAAACATTAGTGAGATTTGAATCAGGGCGCCATAGTCTGAAAAAAACTTTCTAAACACAACTACGCGTCTTCTCTCTCTCTCTCTCTCTCTCTCTCTCTATATATATATATATATATATATATATATATATATATATATATATATATATATATATATATTGTTTATTTTAGGTTATTAGAATAAAAACATGTTAAAAACATGTTAATCGCTACACAACAGCGATCGTATTTCATTGTATATCAATGCATCTCCTCGGGCAATTGTAAATTATTGGTAAGTGATCGATTAATTTAATTTCAAAAACAAATTACCTCCTATTTTTTATAGAAAAAACAGGCTTGAGGGCTTTACCAATTGAATATGACCTACGTTAAATTCAAACTAAACCAAAAAGAAAAAATAGAAATAGGTCATACAGGAAGTTGCCTACAAACAGATCCCAGACATTAGATTAAAGATTGATACAAATTGTTACGTTATTTCTTAAAGTGTATATAAGTCAGACAATCAACGTTCCCAAGAAATAAAAGCGGATGGGGTAGGGAGGTAATTTAACATAATGCTAACTAGTTATATGTTTTTTGATCTTCCTACATAAAATTTTTGTAGTTGATAAATAAGAGGCCTCTTTAAGAAACTAGTAAATAATTTAAGCGTATAGAATTATTTGGCAAGTTAATACGCAGTGGTTAAGAACATCCATATGTTAATAATACCAACCAATCAATGAAAGATGTTAAAAATACTAAGTAAATACCAGTACATCCATATAAGATGTTAATAATACTAACAGAAAATTAATACAGAACTAGAAATATATCAAATTTATATTAATCTTACAAATAGAAAAATAAGCCATGTAAGGTGCATCGCAGTTAGTTTACTAATAAATATAAAAAAGCATTATTACTAGATTGTAAGGGAACGGTAGGCTATGTCTATAATTTACCGTTAATTCACTTCTTTGATTAAATAGGGAGTTTTTATCAGAAAATCTGATAATTTTCCAATTTTTCAGGTAAACACAGCAAATAATTAGGTCTACTCTGTATTGAGCCCTTTTTAAATTAAATGTTACGAACGTTGTAATCGTACTCTATTCGTTCTCATCTTACACACACACATATATATATATATATATATATATATATATATATATATATATATATATATATATACATATACACGCATGTATATGATGACTTAGACTCTATCCATTATTTTAGTTCTAGCGAGAACGACAATGGCTGTTGAAGGCAGCAAGTGACTTGCAATGCTTATTGCAAACACACTGGCATGTTTTGTAAATTCTTTTCAGGAGCGGTTTCAATGGGTTTTTGACACACTCCGCATGTTAAGTTATTCCCTGAGTAGTATTATACGTGTATATAAAAATACACTATACACTATATAGTAGTCTTATACATGTATATAAAAATACATTATAATATTATTATAATAAACCAGTTAATTACAACATTGTTGTTTTTTATCTTCATTAAATATCTGCTTTTTTTTCTTTTTACATAGAATAACCATCGGCAATGCTTTGAACTCAACGGCTGAAAATCTTCTCCCTACCGATCAATCATCAGCAGCTGAAAAATGACTTGGCATTTTGTACTTTACTCTGTTGATCAGACTCAATTGTCTCAACCACAACTGTCGTCAATTTCAAATAAAAGTATTTGTTAAAACTTTCAATGTTATTTGTGATTTATATGGAGAATTTATTTTCTTTAATCCACCCGGACCTTCTGCGTACACACTTATTTACCCATATGTATGTATGTGCGCGTGTGTGTTCGCGCGCGCGCGTGTGTGTGTGTGTGTGTGTGCGTGCGTACGTGTGTGTGTTTATCTATGTATGAGTGCAGGCTGAAAATGCGTGTTCATCTACGCGTTTACGTGGAAATTTCGTATTTGCCAAAGGAAAATGGATGTGTTATCTATCGTTTCTATTGACAGCACTTTTTCAATTTTTTCAATTTTTCAATCAGTGCAAGAGAGAGAGAGAGAGAGAGAGAGAGAGAGAGAGAGAGAGAGAAACAGACAGACAAAGAAAGAGATATGTGTATGTGCACGCATCCTGCGACAATATAACATGTTAAATATACAAATAAACGCGTACCTACTCGTAAATCGTTTTCAAACTGTGAGAAAAGTTTATTCAAAATTACAAAAATATTGTTTAATTTTGCATTCATTTACTTACAAGTTTACAGTTTTGTCCCTGTCAAGCAAACACACGAAGTAGGAGATAAAAGTTTGAACATGTTCCGAATTTACCTTTTTATTTCGACTAGGGTATCAAAAGTATTCTTTGTTTGAAAAATAGTGAAAATAAATGGAACAAAAGTCAAAATATGTGTAATATATCTTATTGAAAATGCAGTGATTTTAGCCTAATGATAGACGATGTTTGGTTAAAAAATAAAATTCTGAAAATATTCCAAAAGAAGAATGCAAAGCACTTGTCAGATTATTATATTTGAAAAATATGTGTTTCCTACTGTTTATTTAATGTCTAGTTTTAAAGAAAGATAATACTGGGAATTTTTGCGCACATCTAACAGAAGCCACACATCAAAGTAACTAACACAACCAAGCTTGATTTGTATATTTTCAAAATATTATCCATTTCCTTGCATCCATGCAATGTTGATTATTCACAAGAAAGTCTTGGTTAGATCGCCATAACCATACCGTAATTAACCAGTTTATTGGTGGGATATAGAAATTGTAAATCTTGTATAGAATTTTCACAAACTAATTTTGTCATATTCGATCATTCACAGTAATTTTTCTATAAACTACACAAAGTTGTTTTTATGCGTTTGTGTTGCGTTTTTACTTTTTTTTAAAAAGTGCACAGATGACACACGGCATCGCTGGGCGGAGGAGGTTACCTCGGTCTGATGTCCACGGTCATGGCGGAGGGTTCTTCTGATCCGTAATCAATGCGAAACTTGGAGAACATTGCCTGTGGTTGATCTTAAGAAGAATGGTCTCCGCCAGGTCTACTTGCCCAAGACGCACTACTTTTCAGATATCAACACAAATATACGACCACACTCAATTGTTATTCTTCTTATTATTATTATTATTATTATTATTATTATTATTATTATTATTATATATTTTGTTCAATGTTGGAATCAATAAAATATATTCAAATTTTATAAACTGAATTACATTTTAAAATAAGTGATTCTAAGTATTCATTTTAAGATTATGATCATTATGTATCATTTTAAAAGGACCTGCAAATTCTACTGATGCGTGGAGCATCTTACAAGTCAAAATCACCTAAATAAGTTATTCAAACAAAATGTCTTTAAAATTTACTCAAAAAGCATCTATTTTGCTATATTCAGATATTTATTCAAAATATGAAGACTTTTTATAACATTCAATAAATCTTTGGAAAATTTGATTGGATTTCTTTTCTAAAATTTCATTGATTTTACCCAAAATATTTCTCAGTTGGAATTCAACTTCTTTTCTGATACATTATAAAAATTATATTTATATTATTAATTTAATTTTTGTTTATGTACAAAGGAGTATAGATCAATATCAAATGTTGCGATCCAGTACTTTCAACCAGGTTTCTGGTCATTTTCAAGATGAATGCTTGAAAGCATTCCATCAGAAACATTCGGACAATGTTTATATTCCTTTGGGCATAAACAAGAAAAGTTAGCTTAAAAATTAGAAAACAATCCCTGTCATTCATTTTTAATAAAACATATATAAAAAAAAACTGCTGTCAAAATACACATTATTTATTTTTTATTCTGAATGAAAATTATTTAAATGATAAACTAAGAAATGTATGTATAATATCCAAGATGCTTCCTTTTAAATTTATTAACATATTGAATGAAGAATACGGAATATTCATTTCAACATACTACAGGTTAATTCGGTTAAACAAAATAAAATGAAAGAAATATTAATATAAAAAATATCTAAAAACAAAAATTTAGAGAGGCGAGGCTGAACAGCAGAAGACTTTACTTTGCGTAATCTATGAAACATAAGTATAGGTCTTTCTATATTTCTAATCTGATAGATTTCTTACTCTAAAATGCATTTTCTTGTCTTCACTGTTCTGACCCTATTTCTGATATAATTCTTCTACAAAGCTCTAACCATTAGAATTGTAATAGGCTTAGTTATGTGGCTCATTAAGCTAATTGTCCGATGGAGCTCGTATTCATTTGTACCTGATTTCTTCGGCAGTACTATCGTACTCAGATAGATCTACTAAGGTATTGCGCCGTTGTCATGTATTTTATTTATCATCCCGGTAATCTTATCGATTCCAAAATCGTCTAATGTGGACAGCTTCTGTATTACAATCTCATCAGATACCAGCTCTTGTTTTCAGCTCATCTTGACAATCTTAATACGATATGTCCTTCCATGTTTTTAAGTATTGTAAATTCCTCTCCTCTTCGATTTATTCTGTATGTCTTTGTAGTATCTTCTTTTTATTAGATTTCCATTTTTATGTTTTATTCATACTGTCAAAGAGAATTTTTATGACGTATTTTTATCGTTCTATGCCTGTTATGTCAATATTTCGTAATGAAAAACTCTAGATTGAACAAAACGCAAGAGAGTAATTCTCTATCAAAATCTACTTAACAAGTATCTTTAAGGGATAATTTCTATCGCCATTACGCTTGTTGTGAAATTTTAATGAAGATTACAAATGTAGAAAGTCATGAGAAAGAATAATCACCAAATGTGAAAATAAAACATTTTGCAAAATAAAATTGCGAAACGTTGATACAGTTGACTAAAAACATTACACATTTTCGATTTCCGAATTTCATTTGGAATTTGGAAAATGTACAGTGATTAGAAGGAATTGAAGTAAACAACAATGAAACTTAATCAGGATGCTAAACTCTCAATACTGGAAGTGAATGAATTCACTTCCAGTATTGAGAGTTTAGCATCCTGATAAATTCAAGTAAAATGAAATGATGCAAAATGTCAGAAATGAATATTTCAAAACAAACATTACAGAAATATTTGAAAATATTCAATCTGTGGGTAATTTCCATTATGAGATATCTGGAATCCTTTCAAAAACTCAACAAGAGAAACGTGGTAATTGATGATACGTCAACCGAGGGATAATGTTGATAAACTGTATACTAAAAAGAAGACAGAAGGAAAGGAACTTGTCAGTACCGTACTGTGAAATGAGTTGAGAACTATTTAAGGCATAGTAAGAAAAGATTAAGTATATCAGTAGTAGATCTAACGGGAGGATAAATGGATGATCGGAAAACAAAATTGAGAAAAAAAAACTCCATCGATGCTTTCTATATTTTTGAGAGGTCCTTTTTCACTGCAAATGTTGTTCCGATTATTTAACTCTTTTATGATGCTTTCGATTTTACCTCAATATTTCTATCATTTCATTCATCGCACATTCGGTAAGAGATATAAGAAAATGTGATCTCTTTTTTCGTCAAATGATAGTTAACAGAAAATGATGGCAAATACACTAACAGGCCCATCTCAATTCCATCAATGAGTACCACACAGACGATTCTATTCTAAGCAAGCCAGCGTAATACTGATGATTGTATGTACATAGAGATAACCTCTAATTCTCTCCCTGCTTAAAAAAGAAATCCATAACGCGATGAATTCCAACTTGATCAAAGCGGAATATATTCACTTGTTTGTTAGGTTAATATATTCGACTTGTTTCAATTTCTAACTCTCCAGATCTTCACTATCTAATGCCCCAAAGAGAATAATAATATAGGCAATACACTTGGGAAAGGTATGAATCCCAGCTTTAGGTAAATAGCAGGACAAGATGGGTTCTATAGCCTTGGATGGAAACTAGTCCTCCGCAGAAAGAAATGGCAAACTACTGCGAGAAAAATCTAACTCGTTGGTCATGTATCGCCTAAGCGTGTAACACGCATAGCACATAACTGACTGACCAACGCATAATAACGTGACTCTTTTAATTTTTCACAAAATAAGTTTTAAATGACAAAAGTTTATGCAATAGATGCTGCTAATAAAGGATTTAAATGACATAACCAGAGAATTTCTTTTTATACAAATCATCGGAAGTGACACTTAAATGTATTAACAGGATTTAAAAAAATGAATTTGTTGAATCACAAATAAAACTAATTCAGAAAGAGGTCATAAATTGAAGTTTTCAGAAAATAAAATTGCCTTGAATATCAATCCGCTAATAAACTACAGTATTCAAAATTTGCCACAACTGTCAAGATTTCTTTTGGTGTGGAATTAATGGTCAGTCAAACAAGCTTTGGTGAAAGAAGAGTGAAAGTTTTCTACTTTTATTTGATCCGCTCATTCAAACACAAAATGTTCGATTTCGTGTTTCGTCAAAATAAATTTTACTTTTTTCTCAAAAAAATTAGAATAAGAATAGCATTTGAGAAAAGATTTTAACATTTTTTATCGATGTGGCAGAGACGATAACAATCCTGAAATAGTAATAATGATAATAAAGAATAAGAATCTAAGTTAAAATTAAGGATGTTTTGATCTAGAATTTATTTTTAAAGCAAGAATCTCTGTAGTTTACAAAGAACAGCAGATTAATTAATAGCGAGGTGATAAACAATTGCGTCTTGTGAACCTTGGAAACCAATCGATGAAAAAGTAAATTGTTTATTCTCGGAGAGGCGAAGTTGTATTTTGATAGTATATCAGTACGTTCGTACTAGAAAAGCAGATACGTGACCAGTCTGGGACACGTTAGGCCGATTCTCTTAATAAAGAGGCGAGCCAACCGGAAGAGAGAGTTTTGGGTTCGTCTGTCTTCGAAATCAGTCGAACTGAGTGGAGACACGTCAGATATTGAAAAGGAAGCGTTCGCTGTGTGTCGCTGAAGCTGAAGGCGAAGAATCGAAATACCGCCTCTCACATCTAAGTACCGCTACTCCTGCTACTACTAATACTACTACTACTATTACTACTACTGAGAACGGGAACATAAAAACATATTGTAGTTGCGCTAAGAACAGACCAAAAAGGGTTAAAAAAAAAAGGTCACATCTCCATTACTGAAATTATTCGAAGTATTTGTGTTTGTTTGGTTATTTTTCACATATATATCTTCACATTCAACCTTGTGTAACAAGAATTATTGGGTGTTTTTGTGGGTTTGCTTTTATATATAAAAAAAAAACTTTTGTGCTTTCAAAATCGAATCGACTTATATTTATTTTTTCTGCTAACCCGATTCTCACCCGACGAACTCGCAGGTGGACCAACGGAGAGCTTCCAGATTTCTACGATCTGATGACCACTCTCCAGGATCAAAAACCCTCATAACTTGGCTGGAGGGTGGCTTCGAATTGACATTGGTCACCGGAGACTTGTGTCTAACCTGTAATACTGGACTATACCGGACCAACGGCCGGTCTTGTGGACTGCGTGTGTCCAGTGGGGTGACGATGTAATAAATATAATGATAATTGGCTACCTAAGCTACTCATCGCATTATTTCAAATAATCCTAAAAAAATGACAATATATAACATTTAACACGCATGACATGCACGCAGCAAAAAATAAACACCAAATCGAATATAACAAAGTAAAAACTGTCAAAAATATAAATTCTACGATACCAATGAAGAAAAAAACGAGCAGGCAATCAATACATTGGAAAACACTTTATATTCGACGATGGTTTCATTCTAATAGAGTACAAATATCTTTATTTGCATGTGTGGAATTTTTTTATTTTATTTTATTCAGGACAACAAATTCGTTATCACTGACAGACGGCAAATTCTTTTTTTCTATAACTAAAACAGTTGAATAAGCCTTAAAAGCCATCAAACTGATAAATACATAGACGTTTTAAAATACAGAGAGCCACAAAGCCAGCGGTTAGAAAATAAACCGATAAACGTAATAAATGATTTCCTTTTAAAAATCGGAATTCAATAATTCATTTTGTTCCCAAAAATGGAAACACGATTAAAATCTACATTAGAAAACTGTTATTTTCTTAAAAGAGAATTTATAAATTGTTTTTTGTCTTTTTCCTTTTTATATCTTTTGTTTTTTAGTCAATGAGATTTTCCTTAAAAGTAATCAAAAGTTTAATACTATCATACTGCGAAAGTTCATTTTAAAAACATTTTTAACTCTCAAAAGATGCTTTTCAAATGAAATGTTGAATAAGAATGAAAAGGACTTTTACATTGGTTTTATGCGTCGGTAAGAAGAATATTTTGTTGGTTTTCGAGTTGTTTTTTCTATTGCGTCGTAAAAAACGCCAAAAAACAATGTTATGTTTATAGAGTTCTTAATTTTACAGAAAATTCTGTTTGCTAACTTAATTGATATTTTCATTTTAAAATAGCGGAAATCAGAAAAGTTGTATGAAAGTGACATTTTTTTTTTTTTGCAGTATGGCAACGTACTGAAGAACTTGACTCAAATGACGGACAAATTGAGATGTTTGTTTCTTTCAATCAATGTCAGTGAGAGTTTTCTCAAATGAGCACGGCTTTTAGCGGGTAAAAATCCGAGTAAATCGTACAGTTGACGGCACTCTTTATCGATGACATTTGCGAAAGGATAACTCACCATACGTCTCCATTGCTGACTCGTAGCTCGAGAGTTCTTGTTGGTTACTGCAAAAGGATGACCACCTGTACGAAGTCCCAACATATTTGTCCTTATCCACTTTTCTACACTTTGTGTAAAGGGTAGATGAAGAAAACTGAACAGACGTTCCGAGCAACCCATCGGATCTTTGCTCAGATCTTCATAATAAAGAGTAGCGATTCGATCTTTAAACTCCTCTTCTTGTATCAGTTGCAAAGTTTCTACTGTGTTTTTAAACATGTTATCACAAATTGCTTTGGCCTCATATGCAAGTGTTTTAATGTTAATTTTATAAATCCTTCGACGTGAGTTTAAGATTCCGCGAGGGTCGCGTATCAGATGGACAATTTTTAAATCAGGCACAGACTTTAGTAGGACTTTAGCCGTTTCCATATTTAGTCGAATGACCTTAATTATTCGATTCCACGAGGTATTACAGATTTCTTCCAATATTGGCAAACAGCGTGAAACGACTGGTTCGATGCGACGTGAGCCGAAACAATCGTAAAAGCTCTTACAGGATTTGCAGCCAGTGAAAGCTTTCTGGGTGACGACGTTGATGAAGGATTGTCGGAAATTACAATGAAAATGAGCAAATAAGGTCTCGATGTATGCTTTCTGCAACGATTGGAAATCTCTCAAGCGCCTGTAAACAAATATTTAAAAAGAAGAATGGTTTAGGGAGTTTTATTTGGACTTTCTTTGATTTCCCTCACTTTGTTTTTTTTTTTTTTTTTTTTCACGGCAAAAGTATTGCAAAAGTAAAAGTAACATGCAGAGAAGCATAGCATGGCAAAATACGTTTTTCTTCACAAACGTTATATTTCGTGAAGAACGATATTTTATATATAATTTCATGAATCTGTTAACAACTGTAATACGATTTATTTTATCTATAAATAAAAGATGAACTGAAGAATTTTCTATCCTTATTTTTCTGTAAAATAGTAAATAGCAAAATATCTATTCATAATATATTGACAATTTTCTTTTTAAATGTAAAAAGTTGAGTCCAATAAAAGGTCAAAGGATGCTAACTCGTTTCGTTCATAGTTCCTTTTAAATATTATTATAAAGCATGTTTGCACTAGATATATTATGGCCATCGCCAGAAATTTTCAGAAACCGTCGCTGGATATAGTGATTTTCCAAGCGTAGCACAAGGGTTCCCAGTGAGTATCGAACTCACTGCTCAGTCGTAATTGTTCAAGCGAGACAAGCTTGCTAACCATTACACCACCTCGAGGTGTCCCACTGTCGCTGGATATATCCAGCAACTTCCTCAGCACTTGGCAAACACCAGCAGCAGCACCAGCAGCACCAGCAGCAGCAGCAGCAGCAGCAGCAGCAGCAGCAGCAGCAGCACCAGCAGCAGCAGCAGCAGCAGCAGCAGCAGCAGCAGCAGCAGCAGCAGCAGCAGCAGCAGCAGCAGCAGCAGCAGCAGCAGCAGCAGCAGCAGCAGCAGGCCGTACAGTTTTCAAACTTTCCTCAAATCTCCAATTCTATATTATATTTATTTATTATTATTTAATTCTTTCTATTTCTTCCTTAATTTATATTATATATACATATATATATATATATATATATATATATATATATATATATATATATATATATATATATATATATATGAATTTATGAGTTTTTCATTTCTACTTCCTTGAACATAGATTATTTTGTACTGTTGTGATGTATTTTTTGATTATTGATAATTATTTATGAATAATAATATTACATGTGTCGACATTTATAATAATGTTATTGACCTTTATTTAGTTATTCTTAAAATACTTTTTTTATTATGAAACCACTCTAATACGGATTTACAATTTAGAAGGAGTTTTAAAGTTTTGATAGAGATTAGAAATAATCTTGAATTAGCGTGTATATTGAATTATTATGGTGACATTTTGTAGTAGGAGTTCTGTGTGAGAGGGGAAGATGCAAGACGACCCCGAATGTAACCATGAAAATCACAGCCACGTCAGATAAAAGAAGCCAGATAGTGTTCTAAAATAGAAAAAAATATATATTGAAAGTACATGACATTTTTAGGTCACTGTACACTGCTACTTCGTATGGCGTCCTTTAGCTTGAATTCACCATAGTAAAATTATGAGTACTTCACTATCTTCACGGTATGAAATGCAATTCACTCTGATTGACCTGACACAAAATTGCGGGGATTCTTCTGACGAACTCACCCCTTTAATTTTATCCACATTTACTCGATGATATTTAAGGCCTGTCTCTGAACTAGCCAATCATTCAGTAGAGTGTTTACCTTCATCAGCAGCCTTTGTTGTGTTGCCCGCCATTTGTGGCACAGCGCTTTATCATCCAAGTCTAATATCAAACGATCCTTCAGCAACTGAATTTATTCCAGCTACTGTAAATTTTAACCATCTTTCTTGTATCATCACTTTTCTGAATCTCCAAAATATCGCGCCAGATTTATTGTTTTTGTCATGTAACTTGGAACGTTTTCCTTTCCTGTAGGAGATCTGATAAATTTTCGCTTAGAAATACAGCTCCATTCTAGTTCATCCATTAATCGATGAAGGTGATCTTATTCCAAACATTTTCATCCCACGGTTCTTGCCTCTAACTTAATCTTGCTTCCAAATGCGCTTTGGTTTCTTAACTGAAATGCGTTCCTTCAGTTCATTTTCTCAAAGGATGTGCTTGATGGTTTCTATTAACACCAAATTTGGCTTGTAATCTTCTTTGACTCAGTATTTACTACCCTAATCAGTTCCCATATCATTTTATGCTGCAGATTTCTAGATTTCACGTGAGGGACGGACTGAAACACTCGAAAGTTCAAAAGGATTTCTGAATTTCTGTTTCTTTAAATTTTCACTTCCTTGAACGCTGACTCACAATTTTTATCATTTTAACACGCTTTGAAGCAACAAAAGAATTCAGGAATTCAATGTAAAATTTTCACAATATGTAGCATAAAATATGTAGCATAAAATATGTAGCATAAAATATGTAGCATAAAATATGTAGCATAAAATATGTAGCATAAAATATGTAGCATAAAATATGTAGCATAAAATATGTAGCATAAAATATGTAGCATAAAATAATGCTCTTGTGCCACATCTAAAAGAAACATTAATAATATATCTAAAACTAATATGAAGCAACTCTCATGTTCTTCTGGAATTTATCCTATTAAGCATTTACAAAACAAGAAAAATGTCCAGAAAAAATATTTTACAATCTCAAATTAATATGCTCATGATAACTTGGGTAAATTTGAAATTGCATATTCTTGAATTACTTAGACTATTAAATAGAAGTCCGTGTTTGAAAGAACAATGTATACGAGAGAGTGCTGAAAAGTAGTTGGATAGATCAAAAATGGATTCCTCTCATTAGTTGGTTGGTAATACTGGGAAGCTAATAAATTAAAAAAATTATATCTTAGGTTGAACGTTAAGCTCCCATAAATGTATAGGGTTATGCAACTGTAAGAATTGAAGATTTGACAATTATGCTAAATTGGAAAAATAACATGGTGCATATCTAATTTGTGGTAAGCAGAATCCCTTTGTTTACAATCTGGTATTCTTTGGAAAACTGAAATTTTGAAAAAGCATCGCATTCTTTTTGGTGCCGCTTCACTGCCAATAACCATTACACACGACGTCACTTTCAGCTTTCCAAAGAATACCAGAATGCATAGTTTGTCCATAATTCTGATCACAGCGCATAAATCCGGATTCAAAAATTGGAAAAATATAATACAAATTAAACAGACATACATTGTCAGGCATTTTAAATGAAACTTATATGGATGAATACTTGCTGTCTAAATATACCTTATATATATATATATATATATATATATATATATATATATATATATATAGATAGATAGATAGATAGATAGATAGATAGATAGATAGATAGATATGTGGGGGGTGCGAGCACACACGAGCGTGTGTGTGTGTGTGTGTGTGAAAGACAAAGAGAAAGCAGGTCTCGTTTCGTAAGCAAAGTGCGTTTATCTAATTCAATTTAGCATCATTTTTCAGAATTATATTAAATAGGATATTTAGATGGTTTATACTATTTGTTAGAATCTACAGACAGTAGGAAATGAATTTATTACCAATGATCTACGAGTTTATTACTTCTGGACGTGAGCGATCATAGTTCTCTACATCTTCCTGTATTTTGTTGCTATAAGAAACGTTTGTCTTTTTACCATCCCTTTTCGTCCTCATCAGGCATTCGCCCAATCTTATTAGATAAGGTTACTTGCTCCTCTTTCCCCAATGCTCCTCTTTCTCCAATGCTCCCTCTTTCCTTCTTCGAAGTTCTCTTTCCACAGAACGAATCCCATAAATTTTAACTTGTTTATTACACTGTTCTCAAAATATGTGTTTGTAAAAACTGTTTTATTTTCAAAGGCTCTTATGTTGTAATTTACTAATTTAGGTACAGAGCTACAAGTATGGAACACGCAATAAAGATCGAACTCACTTGCTCAGTAGTAATGGTCGCCCAGAGTAGAAAACCCTCACTACACGCCCAGACGGTCATAAATTACACCTGTTTAGATAATTTATGACTTCACTTCTGAAGCCGATTTTAGCGTAAGATACGATAACTGAAAAAGTGTGCGAAGAAAGTTATTGCAGATTTGAAAAAATGTGTTGGCTGAGGATGAACCGCATTGAAGGCTCTCAAACAACTTTTCCCTGTGAGGGTTTCTCAGACAACCAACACTTATGATGAGTGGGGCTGTTCTTGGGACGACAGGTGAATGAGGTCTTAAGTGTCCGAGTTGAAATATCTCAAAATCGATTTACTTTACTGGTAATTTAGAATATGTTTGCTGCAGTGAGGAGTTTTTTGAAGATTGCATATCTGCTTTGGAAGCCTCACCGTTGAACAGGAAGTCAATATTTGCTTCTACGCTTATTAACTGTGATGAGAATGTTAATATTGGCGGCCAGACAGAAGGCATTTCATGGAGGTTAGTTTTTTTTTTCTTTCTTCCACTTCTTATAACTGACCTTTTATTTTAAACTAAACTTAAAATGAAAATCAGAAGTAGAAACAAAAAGTTATTTTACATGGAATTTGCCAAATTTGGTGAAAACAATGCACCCGTGTGACGTGAGAAATGATAATCTAGAATTTGGTAACAGCTGAGAATGCTGCAAACTTGAAGAAACTTCTCAGCTAAGCCATAAAGGTAGAATCGGTTTATTGTTTATGAGTTACATCATACATTCATCGTGCTGCTGTTGCTGTGCCTATTTCTAAAAGTGGCACAGAGGAAACTATCTAGTATACTACGGTCGCTATTTTTTTTTTTTGCACTTCAGTTTGTATATCATCATGAAATAATTTTTTTCTATGGAATGAAGATGCATTTATAATGGAACTTACATCAATAAAGGTTAATTGGATTCCGAAGAAAATGTTTCTATACTTAAGTAGCGATTTTCTTCTTTAAAATACTTTGCACTCGGCTGTAGCAGCCACTTCCGACTACTTTAAATATTTATTCACTGAATATTCTCTGCAGAAGAATAGCTTATTTTAAATAAATTTATATTTCCTAGTACCTTCAAAGTGTTGATTTTTAATAGTGGAAATGTGTTGAAATGATTTTCTGAAAATCGAGCAAAAGAAAATCTACGCTAATATTGCCGGCTGTGTGCATGTGTGTCCACGCTTTATCTTTTCTGTGAGTAGAAGGCACAATCACAATCTTCCACGTTTACTGGCTTCAACCTAAATTCGCCATGATTTTTCACGGCAAGTACTACGTTGAGAGTTCTTGAATAAGTTCTCCATACAACCTTTTCACACTGACATCTAATGGGAGTAGCACTAATACTGTGTAACAAAAACACTTGTGCTGTGTAAGAAGTAATATATTAAAGAACATATCTTTCTGTTTAAACTACATTTTTCGAACTGTTGTCCTCATTTTTGTTGCCATATTCATGACATTTCGGCCATTGTACGCTTCGGCCTTCTTCAGGTGATTGGAATTTCGAACTGAACCATTTATTTCTTTATTTCGCCCACCAGAATAGATTGTTCCACGTGCCATGCCTCTTCCGGATGTTTCAGTTATCTCCCTTTAACTCAACTCTCCAAGTTTTTGTTCACCACTGCAGTAGCCAGGTATTGAACTCACAACTCTTTCGGTCAAGTCACTGGATACAACCGACGCTTTTACCTACTTGGCTATGTGTCCTTGAGGACATCAGTATGTACCCTTCTATCCCAGTTTGTCGGAGCTGCTGCCATGTACCCAGATTAGTTGTTACGTTGTAGGCACGAATATAGAACCATCTGACATTCTTCCACCGATGCAGAGTTATGACTCGTCCCATCAGGCTTGGCACCAATACTTCCCGTCAATTCTAGGAGAGCTCGTCTGGTCACAGAAAAAGCGAGACACGGCCTTGTCCGAGAAAGGATCCGGTATAACCGTTGGATAAAACAGAAACTGCAATCTGATATCTCCCAGAGGCTCGAGGCCTTCTTCAACAGAATTACCGACGAAGAAGACCAAAAACACAGGAGTACAAGAGGACAACAACACTCAGAAAATAGTTTTTGTCTGCTTACTCTATGTGCATGAATTATCGGAAGAATTACAAAAGATTTGCAGTCTATATAACATCAGGACGACCATTAAAAGTGGTTCAACACTTCGCAAACACCTCTTCTGAGGAGAAAATGACTAAGGACTGTGTGTACGCCATCACGTGCAGCTGTGGTAAGAAATATGAAGGAGAAACACGCCACCCCCTTCAGATATGACTGCAAGAATACCGTAAAGCTGTAACACGAGGGAAAATAGAAAATCAGGTTCTATATTCGTGCCTACAACATAACAACTACCCTGAGTACATGGCAGCAGCTCCGACAAACTGGGATAGAAGGATACATACACCGATGTCCTCAAGGACATTGGATAAAATCGTGAATAAAAACTTGCAGAGATAACTGAAACACCCGGAAGAAGCATGGCACGTGGAACTAGAACAATCTACCCCGGTGGACGAAATAAAGGGTTCAGTTCGAAATTCTAATCAACAGAAGAAGGTCGGAGCGTACAATAGCCGAAATGTCGTGAATATGGCAGCAAAAATGAGGAAAGCAGTTCGAACAATGTTATTGGTGTAAATAATTACAGTACTTCATCTCAGAAATATAGACAGGAAAATAACATCTTGGGAAATACCAGATATCATTGCTAGTGAACCTATATTTATAAATTCTCCGGTCATACATCAAACTATAAAAATCCACAGTACAATACACGAGTTTCTACAAGAGAAATTACAATTTACTACTGAGTCCAGCAGACGGCCTATTGATTGAG
The DNA here is from genome assembly GCA_903632075.3 of Acanthosepion pharaonis. Taxonomy (NCBI): domain Eukaryota; kingdom Metazoa; phylum Mollusca; class Cephalopoda; order Sepiida; family Sepiidae; genus Acanthosepion; species Acanthosepion pharaonis. The sequence goes on from CAHIKZ030000073.1 coordinate 1,104,820, forward strand.
ACGATAATCCCTTCATCAATCAAAAGACGTTTTCCTTTTGGTAGTCATATACGCCTCTTACCCTAAACGATTTTGCGATCACAGTATATTAGCTTGATAGCATAAAAGAGCGCAATTGGATTGTACATTATTAAAAATCGTATAGATGTTATAAAGTGGTTGTATTTAGTACTGAAGACAGAATAAACAATCTTTATTACCAAAGGTATAAAGACCAGTCTAGTAGCGACACATACGAAACCTTTTCCTATCAGTATAACTCCGAATTTCGCTCATATTCTAATTATTTGTCACTGTCTACTAAACATTTATAACTTTGTGTGGTCATACAACCTAATTGCATTTACTTTGTTCAACTAAAGTGGAACACAAAATTTTACAGCCTCGTACTTAATCAAAGAGGGTCGGAGATCATTCAAAGAGTCAGAGTAATCTCTCTAAATATTAGTTGACAGATGCTCACCTTAGAAAATTTAGAATTAACTCGATGTCTCTTTCTTCATTCAGAATCAAACTAGCAGCAATCAGAGATTCATAAGGTTGAAAATTCAGGATTGTCGATGTATTTTAGTGAATTTGTCAACGCACACACATTCTCGTTAACAACTTGTTGACATGCGCTAAAGTATCTATAAAAGTGACATTTTCTTAGTTATGATTTTTTAAAGTGTGAACCTAAGATGGAAAATAAACAAAAACATAGCACTGAACCAAAACAGAATTGGAAGATATGAATATTTTTTAGCACCAGAAGAATTTTCAAGTTGTGATTTTCTTAAGAAATACGAAGATCATTATAAATAAATTTAAAATGGCTAGATTTAATTTAACAATTTCCTTGCTCTGCTTTCTTCTTACCGTCATTCTTTTACTACATCTATCTCTCCAGCTGTATCTGTAAATGTCAGAGAGATGTATGAATAAATGCATGTGTGTACGTATTTTATTTCAATTGTATGTCTGATCTTGTAAATATCTATAGATAGGTGTGACTGTATTTCTTAATACCTAAATCTATATTCCTATAGCAATGTATATGCACACACATAGAAGCTGTCAGTTACATTAACACAATTCCTATTAATCAAAATAACTATGAGGAATTTGTTGAATATTATTAAGAGAAATGAATAATTGTGTTAAATTAGAAAGCAGTTTTATCAATTTCACCTAATATGTTCAGATGTTTTTTAAGATGGATTCCCAATACTGACTCTTTCTTCCAATATTATGAAATGTTTATCTCCTGTCTCTTCCAAACTCATTCAAGTTATGCTTATAAATTTGCAATAATCAGTATTACCATTACTATACTTACTATTCCTTTTTCATTATAGAGAGTGAAATACCATATGCAAAGTAGAAAATTAAAAAATTAAATACCCGAAATGCTAATTGCTAAATAAAATGTATGCTTTTGGATACTTATGCGTAGTAAACGTCTGGTTAAGAATATATTTTCAGTGCATTTAATGAAATTTCTCACGTCTATGTAAATAGCTCATATTTTATGCGCCTATTATAAGATTCCTTTCTTATTGTCTTTATTCCTTTCTTTAAATTTATCCATTTATATAAAGATTTCTCAACTCCTATCTTTATCTTGTCATATATATTGATCTTTTACCCGCTAAGCTGTTTTTAATGTCAGTCAATTATGCACCATGTGTGATACACGCTTAAGCGATCATGTATCTTGACTGACGATGCAGATTTTTCCCGCAGTAGGTTGACATTCCTTTCTGTGGTAGACCAGTTGCCATCCAAGGTTATAAAACCCGATCTGTTCTGCTATTTACTCATAGCGTGGGGCAGAAGAAGAGGATTCATACCTTTCCCAAGGGTATTAATGAGTAAGTGAGTGAATGTAATCTCCGATTCCTCAATCTGCGTTGTTATCCATTACTCTACAGTGTCCCCCCTCCTCCTTGTTTTAATCAATTTATCCATGTATCTCAATATATGTGCTGTACATTCATATCATTCTACTAACCTGTAATTTAATAGACTAGTATTTATTGCAGTCTACTCTACTTTTTCCATCTAATCATTCATCTCTGTCATTTATTATATTTATTCTATCTAAGCTTCAATCTAGACTTACTGCTTTTTATCACTTAAAATCAGTGTATCAAATATTCTATCTATAAAATCTCTAAGAACGTTTTTTAAAAAATGCGTTTAGAACAAATTCTGTGTATTTTATCAAGAACGAAATTTTCTAGAAAAATATTTTGGAAGAACATAACAATTTTTTTAAAATGTGGAGAATTAAAATATCATACATTTGTTTAACTCGTTTGCAAATATTTGATAATTATAACACAGTTGTTGTTTTCTTCTTATACCCAATTATATTTATTAAGTTACTTTTTGTGTGCAATTTAGAGTTGCTTTGTAGCATGGTTTCATTGCCTACTCTTTTGATAAAAATCTTTCACATGATCGTAAGCAATCTGGAGGCGCCATTTTCTAGACGACTTTTTGCGTTGCTTCTCTGTACTTGATACGAATATCCTTTGACATCTTCACCGAGCAATTTTTGACTTCATTCGTAAATTTTAAATTGAAACGTTCGTAAAGCAGCTGGGTAATTCTTATTGAATTTTCGACTAAATCTTCGTAGTAAAGCGTGCTAAGTCGGTCCGTTCTACAATAATCTCGTAGATTATCATGTTCTGTTTCATACCATTACAAAAAACTGAGTAAAATTGAGCATTTCATGTTAAGTAAAAGATTCGATACTTTTAGAATTGCACATCGATCGTGAAGTAAATGCAAGCTCAAAGAATGTGGATGTTGCCTGATGCATACTAAACATGATGGTCTTGATAATTCGGATCTCTGTGAAGCATTACATTCTTTTTCATTTGTAGGCAAATATGTGATAATTACGTCCAAAGTAAGCAAACGGAGAAAGGTTCGCATTTCGCGCAACCCACGTCAGTTCGAACCAGAAGCGTGTCTTTGTAAGTCGCGCTAAAAGTGGAGTCAAACATCGATCGTATGAGGTTCTCTTCTAATCATTTCAGTTCAGTAACTGAGTTGATAGTGCTGAAATTAACAAAGAGGTAAATTGATGAAAATTGCCAGATATATGTAAAGCATGAAAGTAACTCAAAAACATACTTTTATATAATTTTATTAAAAAAACACATGATTTTTATTTTTATTTACATTATTCCCAGATTATTGCAGAGTGAGGATATTCCATTTTGATCAGTAGTTATTAGCTACAATTATTTTCTTTAATCTTTAAGTCTTTTCATTGGTAGACAGATTTAATAGCTAATTAAGTGTAAGGTTTAATTTGTGTTGAGTTCAGAATTCATTAATTCTTGAGTGAATTGCATATCAATAAGATATCGTACTTTGTATTTTTTTTCTAATTACATATATGTTAGCCCAAATAATTTTCTTCGTCCAAAAGTTTCGAAAATGAAATATATAGCTATTACCTTTCTTTTGACATTGTCATTTGTATTGCTAGAATTCTTTTCGCATAGTAGGAATTCTATAAAACTAAATCTTCGATGTTTTCTGTTTCTAAAATTCAAAATCAAGTTGAAAGAAACTATAAGGTTGTGAAAGCAGAACTTTATCGCATAACAGCTAAAGATTGTGTGCCAACACAAGAACAATTTTGAACTCTATTATAATAACGTTATCACATTACTGCTCTTAAATTAGTCTAAGCTCTTTTTCACCGTACGATTTATATAGATACTCATAAATATTAGCAAGGTAACCTGAGATTGTTAGCTTAGTAACAACAGTATTAAGGTAAAACATGTTAAATGTGAAAATAGTTCAATAATTAATTTTAATTGGCCTTTATGAAAACTTCATAGAAAAATTAACTTTTCATTTGATAAAACTCCTCGTGATATACGATTATCACGTATATATGATATCACGATTATCACGTATATATGATATCACGATTATCACGTATATATGATATCACGATTATCACGTATATATGATAAATGATTACGACTCTTATAGTGCTCCAGTTCTCTATAATCAAATTATAAAGCGTCTCACAATAAATATGGATTATTTTAAAATTAGTTTTACAATAGCAGTGAGCATGGTTTGCAGGATAATCTCTAATAATAGTATTTTTAATCAGTATAAAGACAAGCTTTTCAAATGCCGAATTCTGTGACAAACACGATGTTGACTAAAGACTATGATCAAAAAATTAATTTTTAAAATAAGTTTCCATATACAGTTGCAAATAACATAATCTTGCACATAAGGAGGTATAGCACACCTACCAATAAATGAAGAGAGACAAAATTTCAGTTCCTGGATATTTTTTACCGTTTGCTTCGTTTAATTCGTTCTTTGATGACTTGAAATATTTGCTTTAAAATTCGACATCGTAGAAATTTATAGTAATGCACCAGTCGTTAAGGAATCAATTCATTTGTTGTGGCTTTGTTCTTTCCCCATAAATGGAAAAGTGATGCATGTCAGATTCTTTCGTCTTTCTATTTTACTCAATTTTTAAACAGAGAAGAAAGCGAAAATTAGACAAAAAACAAATAGTTTTTAAAGTATGTGAATGCAAGCGTCATTTAATGTTTGACACAAGTCCGCGTAAATGGAAATAAATTATAAACTTTTTCGGTTGTGACACACGATCGGAAAATATTAAATTATATTATTGGAAGGAACAACGTTTCACTGATATTCATAGAAGGTTAATTGTATGGGTTCTGTAAAGACTATCAAAGAAAACAGCGTGTTTTCTTATCAGAAAATACGTATGTTTATAAACTAAAAAGGTTTAAGTGTTTTTTCCCTAAAAATTCACCTCTATATATTTCTTTCATTTACATATTTTCATTATTTCTTGAATTTTCAGAGAAACTTGAATAGAGTATTGTATTTTCTTTCTTCTGTATATTTTCGTTGTCGAGGTATTTATTCTGTTATTCTATTGTCTCATGCAGAGTATCTAAAAACTGTACAATTATTGAAAAGAAATTTAAAACGCCAGCCGGTTTTGCCTCAAACGTCACATTACCCGTTTTTTTCTTTAATCAAGGAAAAGTTATGTGTGAGAGTACATAACAAGAGTACTCTATTACAAGTGTAGGTCTTCCACAGAATAGCAGTGGGTAATTGTTGATTCAAAGCACAAGATTTGTGTCGACCACCATTACCAAAACTGGTGATAATAACAAGGTACTTACCGAAATATATTTTCTACAGGGTAAAGTTATTTTAGTCGCTGTCATCTTTGGAACCAGTTGCTCAGATGTTACAAATCCTGAAGAACTTTTGTTTTCAAGTCCAATTGTTTTTTCGTTTTCTTTTTTCATAACCTATTTCTCTTTCGATTTATATAAATGGATTATATTATCTTGTGTTCGTTTTCTATTCCATAATTACCTTGGACTTTTTTAGAACGGGTAAATTATCACCTGATATCTTATAGAAGTGGGTTTAACATTTTTCATTAGCTATTGATATCTTTAATCTTTATAATAAAAAAAAAACTGTTTCATTTGAAAAATTCTCAAGCAAATTTTAAAATTATTAAAATTGTAAAAATATCAATAACCCTTATCTGATATTTATGATGTTATGATGTTACAACCAACTGCAGTGTTTGATAAAAAATACATAAAGCGATATCAAAGTAAACCTACGAATTACTTTGTCAAATAAGTAAATTATCCCTGTAAGAAATATTCCATGATTATTAATCACTTTAGATTCAGTTGTATAATTTCAATACTTATGTGGTGCAATTAAACTCAAGTTGTCAAAAAAGTCATTTCTTTATTAAAACTTATTTGCTTGTAATCCAATTTTTTGTTTTATACTGGAATTAAATGTTTTAATTTGAGAGCAGATAAATTTACTGTAATTTATTATTTTCGGTCCAAGTAAAATTAGTGATTATTATACGCAACATTTAGATATAATTCACTTTTGAGAATTAAATTTAGCCAAATATATGAGTTACTTAAAATTATTTTAAAACATCAGTGTCATAAAACATGTATTTTTCTTCCAAAACCTTTAATTACTAGATTAAATTTTAATAAGTGTAACAGTTATATGGAGGCACGGTGAGTAATGGATGGCGGTTCAGATTGAGGAATCAGAGCCGAGTTCGAATTCTACTAGAATCCATTACATTTACTTACGTGCTAATCTCCTTAGGAAAGGTATGAATCCTCTTCTTCTCCCCCAGCTATGGGTAAATAGCAGGACAGACCGGTTTCTATAGCCTTGGATAGCAACTGGTCAGAAAGAAATGGCAACCTACTGCGGGGAAAAATCTGCCTCGTCAGTCATGTATCAAAAGATACATGACCGTCTAAGAGCGTATCACGCATAGCGCATAACTGAATAGTTATGTGCCATGCATCTGTATTGATTTGGGTAAAAGATTGTCATTTTATTTAAGGAAAACCAAGTCCTCGCAAAATTCTCAGTTTAAAATTATCTGCCAAATTACCGCTTACATGTGCACTGGAGAAAACAGAAGTCTGGCATTTTTCAATTTTTATTTTATCACATTTTTAATTTTTTAATTAAACAGCAATGAAATTCATCTGTTTTAGAAACAATCAGCTTTTGTAAAATGACCATAATTTTCTGGGTTCTATAGAAATTTGTAATATACCATCATTTCTTTTTTCCTTTTTCTTTAGCAAAAATCGTCGATTGCAAAGTTATTAAATTATCCGCCACAGAAAAGTATATGAAGATTATCGAACTTTCTTATATAACCGATTTTTATTTATTTTCTAATCATCTTTCTTATGAATGATATAAGGACTTCTTACAATAAAATAATAAAATGAAATTCTGGGCAATTTGTTTTCGTCAGCTGTCGCGTTTTCTTTATATAGTACGGGCATACACACACTTCTCTGCAACCTACCCCTGCTCTCGATTTACCCATAGAATTAATTTTATTCGCGACGTTGCATAGATTTTTTGAGTTTGCTTTAGAAGCTAGAAAGGTAAAATTCTGAGTTATTAATTTTTAGATGATTTCACTCAAAAACTCGTTGAAAATTTATTTTTTTTAATGCTAAACCAAAGTCTTTCATTCTTTTTCAAATTCTCATATTTTGTGTTATTAATGTCCCATCATATTTTCTATGACAAAACAAATCCGTTTTACGAAGGTTTATTAATTTTCATTGCTGAATTTCTTTTGCTGAATTTCTTTTGCTGAAATAATTTTAGTATGTCTCCCATAGATCAAGCAACTTGAGCAAAGACAAAAATTGCCGAGTTGAAACATTGTTAATAATTATAATTTTTATTTTTTCCATTGATTCTTAAGAATGGCACAACTATTTTTTTCATGCAAATCTTAGGCTTTATTTCGTCAGAACTATTTGCATGGATCGCCCATGAAGACACTAATTAAAAAAAAACTATTAATTCTTCGTTTTTAAAGTTAATTTATTATTATTTCAGCTTGTTTCCATTTTTTATAAAATTTCTTTAGGTAAAAAAGTATGATTTGCTCTAGAAACAGAGTATATTTTTTTGTATATAAATAGATTAAATAACATTTTAGCATTTGGTTTGTGGAAGAATAATGCCGCTAAATAATATCATTAAAATTGTTTTTCAACATTTAAAGTTATTTTCTCCAGGCAAAAAAGACAAATTTTTGATTGTCAAAACTGCAAAAACAGTCTCATAAAATATTTACAAACTAATAGCTTCAACCTAAAACCACTGAACACTCCTCCTATCTGTATCTTTGCATTTGGAACAATTTTTACATCTGAATTTGCTACGATCTGCAAAAATATGCTACAATAAAATTATTTTTACATAAATTTTGGGCGTATTTTTATTTCACATATCGCTTTTTCCGCCAACGTGCATAGACTTGTTTTAGATGAAATACAAAATATATTTAAGTTTAATTTATGATTATTTTGATTTATTAGAAAAGATAAATTGTTTAAATATCCCGACAATTGTAGAAGTAGCTACAGTAATTACTGTCCAGGACCACAGAAGTAGAGACATCCTTATTCATCAAACGTGGAAAGACTCAGAAAAAATGCCAAAACGAACTGTGCATACGATGGCCTCCAATATATTCTGCTGTACACAAGATATGAAGATGACTACCACTTAGAGATAGTAATCCAAAATGGCAATCCAAAATGAGATCAACATCACAAAATCAATTCAGTTTCAGTCTTCAAGAAAGATTTTCATGATCTTCGCCTTACAAATGTGGAATTACCGCTAAGAACAAGTAGATCATCGAATGGACTCATTCAACCTTTCAGCTCCCACTGGATCTTTCAAAGAATGAGATTCTCACATGCAACATTTCAAAAGACGTTGCACTGACCGAACTACGTAGGAAATCTTTCGTCCTAAGCTGGAATGAATAGACCTTATTTCATAAAGCTGTCTTCGTGATTCTTGATATGAGAGACAACAAATCTGTTTTGGGTGGCGTTATTATTTTCACAGCTGGAAATTTTCGGCAGATACTACATATTATACTCCTCAGAAATCCAACCAATGTGATTAATGCCTGAAGCTTTTCTTACTTTTGACCATATGTATAGAAACTGCTGCAATGAAAAAAAGAATGCAGGCTGCTTCTCCATCTTGCCTACATATTTTGGGTAATGGAAAGGCCTCTCTAGATGCAAGTAGCCACATTAACATGACGAGTGTTGGAATGGTAGCTAAAACAACATGAGATTCTATTTTCCAATAGAACATTGGCTCTGTGAGTGATTCACTCTTGCTCCAACGAATGATGCAGGTCAAGAACTAAACTCGAGATTATTGTAACAGATTCCTGGCATTTAATATTGTCCGATGTTGGTGTAATCCAAATTTATTTTTAACTACTATGTATGATAAGAAGTTAAGATGGCACATTAGTCATTACATTTGGTTCCCTTAAACGGAAATTACTTATGATTCAACCTAATCTCTCTATTATATGTTAGTGTACTCCATTTAACTGCTACGTAGTTAGTAGGATGATACATTCTTCATTACAGTTGTTTCCAATGAGCGGAAATTACTTATGACTCAACCTAATATATACAAACCCTCTCTCTATATATTTGATAAATGTTTCGCCTAGCAATTCTTTTATTTCTCTTTCTCTCCCCCACTCCTATTCGAAATAGTGTGAAGTAAATTTTTTCAACAATTATCACTTGGTTATTTACTCTAATTATTGGCATCTAAAACATATATTAACACCCACTCACATAACAAGAACACAAAGATAATTTTATGAAAATATATTAAAATGGAAATGATGAATATTACGTCGTATAAATAACATGATTTTAACGCTGAGGATATTTTCGCTAAGTTGAAAGATTGCACAGTAACAATAAGCTTATAATGTTTGGTAATTTTTTTCACTCGATGCAAAATCTGACGCTTTAGGTTTCTTCGTATCACAATCAACTAAAAGTTTCTTAAATTTTATTTGCCCACTTTTCAGAACAAGTAGGAATAACTTGATAAGTTGATAAGTAGATATAAGAGGTTAAGATTTGGAAACACAATTTCTTTTTATTATTTTTTCTCTCGGTATTTTCAAAATTGCAAAATATTCAGGAACAACGTAAGCATAAGAGAATTCATAATACTATTCGAAATTTACAGACTTTATCGTCAGAAAGAAAATCGAAAACACTAAATTATTGGTTATATGAAGAAAATGACTCATAAAATGTTCACAATTTATTATTAATAAATTTTTGGTAATTTTATTTTTCATTGTGATACGATTCTACAAGTGTTTTTTTTTTAATCATGTTTGAAGATGCCACAATTTATGTTTGCTGATCTGTTAATTACTCTGATACGTTACAAGGGTAAACAGTAAATTCATGGACTTGGAAATAACACCTCTAAAAATGATATTTTGTAATTTTCATCGCTATAATTCACAACTCACGCAGATAATGAGGATTGGCATAACACTGAAAAATAAGTAACGATCCAGGATTATCGATACAACTATTCTTGCCGCTTTTTTAAGTATAGCAATAGGAGTGCTGAACATGATCAATTTTCAGTAAATAAAAAGGAAGAGCTATTTTAATAATGTTTTTATTCATTTCTATTTACTTTAGGGAGCGTTTTCCATTCAATGATATAACATCTTCATTCATATGCTTTAAATCAGACGCGATTAATTTGCTATCATCTCGAAAATGAAAGATTTTAGAATCTTTCAATTCTTCGAGGTCACCAACTTCCGCATATCCAGAAATATCATAGAAGTCTTTGCATATAGCATCTATCGTATTGATATCTTCAATTTTCAATTGATTCCTCCATTTATTACTTACACTTAATGCATTTCTGTTCCTTACTGTATATGTTTCATTATTCAACTGTTTTCCTAGCATATTTTCTTTTATCCAAGCAAGCACATTGTCTGTTGTTTTAATTCCAATAAAATCGTACAGTTTCTTTGTCATATCAATGGGATCCTTAGCTAAACTCTCATAAAATATTGTTGCAGCCTGGTTGGGATACAATTTGAAAATAGAGTCAAATTCGATACTATTTGATTTCATGTAGTCGCACAAATACTCGGCTTTTTTCTCCATTGCAAAACTGAGGCGCATTTCTCGCAAAGAATTGAGGATAGCTCTGGGATCTCTTAGCAAGTGAATTATCTTCAGATCAGGATGATTTTCCATCATTTTAAAAATGGTGTTGCCACGCATTCTGATGACTTTGGCAATGCGAACAAGACTGCGGTTGCATATGTCCTGGATTAGATGCAGGCATCTGTCAACTTTATGAATTTCCTTACCAATACAATTGTAAAATGGCTGGAAACGATCATCGCTGCTACGAGAGCGATCAAAGAAAATGTCCTTGTAGGTGGAGCGAAATTGACACGCAAACAAATCTTCAAGAATTTTGATCCGAAGTTTGTCATCTTCGACTTTGGAACCACCCATTCTAGCATAAATCAAAAATATAAAAAGGTGATTTGTTACTGAATGCTATTAACAATTTTATTCCACATATAAGTTTTAAAAGCCGCAGAGCGATCTGTGCGCATCGTATCTTGATGTAAATATATTCTTTCTGATATTATAAAATTTATATTTATTGATATGTGCACACCAATGCATTAAACAATATTTCATTGCAAATTGTGAGTTTTACATTAAATATCAGTTCGCGCTCATGTCTTTGGAAAATGAATGAATTCGCTTTTTCCTGCGCTCTGTCTCATCGTCAGATATCTTGACATGCAACGATGTATCGCGATGGTGAGTCAGCATTTTGGTAAACTAGTTTAAAAAACAAGTCTTTTGTCTCATAGTCAACTTTGCTGTGAATCGCTAATATGCGCTCGTGCGCGCCCGCGCATTCGCAGCTTATTTTAGCTTCGGTATGTATTTACAATGTCGATTCATTTTCCCGATTCGCATAAGTTGATAGCGCTTTAATGTTAAACTTACCAAGCAAACGTTTCATGGTAATAAAACCAATCGCTATACACACAAAACCCCATTGTTCGTACCTATTTATTTTTATAGACGTACCACTCACGAAAACAAACACGCCTATATATATTCATTAATAAAATAAAATTCCCACGTATGTCATATTTTTCTCTCAAAACGGCTTTTACCTGACTTAACAATAATTCGTTCACATGCATTCACTTGACAGAAAAAATTGTACAAGTGGGGATTTTAGTTTATTCAATATACTGCTCATGGGATGAGTCGTAGCCGCCACTCACGTGTATAAATATGTACGAACAAATATAATTTCTGTTTCTGAAAATCAATTACGCGCCTGCTTGGTACATTTTTAATAAAATCCCCAAAACATTTACACCAAATATATATAAGATCCTACAAAACGAATAGTTTGGTGACTTACCCACTAGTTATGGATCTTTTTATTTTTATTTTTATATATATATATATATATATATATATATATATATATATGTGTGTGTGTGTGTGTGTGTGTGTGTGTGTGTGTGAGAGAGAGAGAGAGAGAGACAGGCAGATAATTAAATAGATCTTCAGTCTAGTTCTGTAAAAACACTTATTTACTCAACACATATTTACTTTATTTCGCAATCATCTCATTTTTGAATACATTTAATAATTTAATATTAATCAAGTAGATCGAATATTGTACAGTGAAAAAGATAAATTTAAATTCAGCTTATAACTACATTTCACGCTACGGATTTATTGATTCACCCTCATATATATCCATCTAATTGCGACAATATAATTACACACACACACACGCACACAAACACACATCAGTGTATCAGCAGAAGTTTTCAATATCATTGTTAAGAAATTGGTTTTTCTAAGTACTTCAATAAATGACATCATCAATTTTACCGAGAGAAGTCCATTCATCTGTAAAATTTATTGTCTTCAGCACGGATGGAATTCTAGTTGATGTTAGATATAGTATAAAGATGTTGCTGATTGAGTTTAATTCAAAATAGAGAAGTAGTTGTCATGTGTTCAGAAAACAAACGTATTTCGCTATCGTTGATACTTCTGAACGAATATTAGTTGACAGATCAAGTTAATCTGATAATAAATAAATAAATTGTATCCACAAAATAAACTGAAGATATAAGTATATATACTTGGTCTCCTACTCCTAGCAATATGGCCGTTCTAAATATGTCAGCTGTTTAGGATTTGGTTATAGTTATTATTTAGAATATGGGTAGCTATAAGCAGAGATAATATTCCGTAAGTTTGTATAGTTTCATGGCTAACATTGTGCTACTAATCAGTTCTTTAGTTTAAAGTGAGATTATATTTGATAATCCTAAATTTAGAAGATCCAGTCGTTTGTTAGAAAAAGATGAAGTTTAACTCCAATAGCGGATGGAAAAGTCACTCTTGCAGAGCAAATCGTTTAAGAGTGCTTGAGTCAATGAGGCTACAATTTGGGTTTAAGCAGGAAAAATGTAATAAAAGAAAGTTGTATCATGATGAAGCCTGTGTATAATTGTGTGAAAACTGGGCTAGCTAAAATAGGATACTTAAATACCATCGAAAGCCGCTCATGAACAATTTATTTTATTGAATGAGATTTTGAATGCTAAGGGAGCTTGTATAATTTATTGCGGTGAGGTATTTGTTTGGAATGCTGCCGAATCTGTTTCGTCTAGAACTTGAGTGCATCTGCCTAAAATTAACCAGAATTAATGGCAGTAGGTACTTAGTGGTGTTTTTAGCATCCTTCGTGCGTTAGCCAAATTTTTCACTATGAGTAAAACTAAAACTAGTCAAACGTCATTCATTCGAATGCGCATCTTCGTTGGTTTCATTTCATTTCATAAGTGTTGTTGGAATCCCTTTATAACTAACTCACAAGTCGTCAGATTATCAAGGGCTTCTAACAACACTTATTCTTCCCTTAGACTTTTGTTTGGTATTAGCGAGAAATGTAAATGATATTTGCCAAACAAGTAATATATCGGAAAGTGACACCTTGTCTTCCTCTACGTATGTTCTCCAGAGGTTAGTCTTTAACATCGTTAGTATAAACTGGATTATGTCGTGAGAGTTTCCGAACAGAACTAATTTCTCCTTTGATTAACTGCCGTACTCAGTTATGGGATCGGATGTAGAGCACCAAGTGTGGTGGGGTAGGGAGTCCACCAAAAATAGTCAAAAGGATTTCCACCTATCTTTGAAATCTGTTGGCATTACAAGTTAGTAGCCTGTATTTTCCAAAGTATTCAGTAATTAAGTATATGAGCCGTGATCTATGGACGATCATAACTAGTGTGGCAATGGATTTTGTTGTTTTGTTTTGATTTTGTTTTCTGATACTTGCCATATTTAAATAATATTTTACAGCAAAAGTAATTAGACAATGATGTTTTATATGTCATATATAATTAGTAAAAAATGAATACACCACTTGATACATTCATGTCATGCGGCAGAAAACTCTTGCGTGGTGAATTCCAAAAATATTTTTGCTTTGATTATCGTCAGAATAGCAGCGATCTATGACCTATATATTCCTTTTTATTGTTTTTCTTCGTTAAAGTTTTGCTCGTTTTCAACCGACACTTGAACTTCTATAACACGCCACTGGTGAGAATTGTCTAGCACAATTCACACCCACATTCAATACAGGGGGTTACAAGACTCATATCCAACAAAACTGTTCAACTTTCTTTAGCTTCCATAGGATAGTAAAACGACCTACTAAGTCACTCCTGTAAACGTCTTAATGCTATACACAGCATCTCACCTGACCACGCGTCGTCGCTAATTGGACCCTAGAGAACTGGCAATATGCAGTTTCATCTGATGAGCCACGTTTCCAGTTGTTTCGAGTTATTGGTAGACCTCATGAAGACATGGACTCCAAGGCAACGTGCAGGCTGGTGATAGTTCCCTGATGACACATTGTGCGTTCACTCGGCATGGGTTGGGTCCACTGATCTGCTTTAAAGCATCATTGACCAGTGACAGATTACATCTGGGTAATCATTTACGCCCTTTAATGAACTCCATGTATCCCGACAACGATGCAGGATAATTCACCGTCCCAGCGGTTTGTAGTTTCTGAAGTCATTTGACTAGCATTCTGGAGGCTCCTGACAAATGGTGTTGCAAACACATTCACCCGACATTAGCCCATCAAACACTTATGAGACGTGGTGGAAAGGTCTATTCGCACGCAAGATATTTACAATATCATGGAGCTGAGGACAGATATCGAAGTATTCTACATCCAGTTGCTGTAATTTGCCGGGAGAGAAAGTGTCGGTTCTATACGATATTAGACACCTATCCCATGACATATACAGTGTGTAATGAATTATTAACGAGGTGAAAATTTTCCATTTTGTCCAAAAACTACACGTTAATAATTCGTTACACAATGTATACTTATAAAAAATGGTGCTACTTGCAGGTAAATACATGACATTTAACATTAACATTAAGATTTTTTAATCTGAATATATTTGAAGTATTATTATCCCAGTTATATGATACGGGAAGAATCAAATTTAATTCTAATTTGACCGAAATACAGAGCCCCATTTAGTACATGTAATGATATCTGGTCAGTATAAAAACTGCGATGCGATTAGAATCAAGTGAGAAGACTAATCTTACCTGGTTTTGTTATTAAAATCTGTCAACGGAATCTTTTTTGAATAAGACCATTCTAAGGGCCGAAGTGGCTCAAAGAAATAAATGGAATTGTCACTTTGCTCCAAAAGTTTTCCCGTCAGGCTCGAACCGCTTCGCATATATGCCAGGATGATGACATGCTTTATTCGGTTTGATTTTCTATCTGAAAATAATCAAATCAGAAAATTTCATAATGCAAATAAGACAAATTTACAGACATACATACACACACTCATAAACACACAATGGTTATTGCAGATTTTACAAATGCATGAGCCAAATGTCTACTTAGCACTTCTGCAACAATGACTACTGATGTTGCTACCATCATTGTTGCTTATGAAGCTGTTTGATATATTTATTAAATCTAAATTAATGGATACGTTCTTCATATTTTGTAGCCTTAAATTGATATTTTATTAATGAACGAATAGCCGAATAATTTATGGCTTTAAGTATTAAAATATTTTAAACATATTCATACACAATCTATAATTTACTGTTTATTTACAAATTTAAGTTGTAATTCTCTTATTTCCTAAGAGAGTTTTACTGACAATTATTAAGTTGGACCAAAAGTTCATTGCATTTTTCAATACGTGGCGTTTGAAGAGGTGAATTCATTTCATACTTGACTAGAATATGCTTATATGTTTTATATTCTAAACGCCGATTAAAACTAATCCCGGTCACACAAGACAGAACGTCTTTTTGCAGACCCCAAGCAGAAACTGGTACAGCTTGGCTAAGATATTCTATTACACCGGCCATATTCATCTAACTGCATTTTCAGATTACCGCTTATTTCGACCCCTATAAAATTCTTTTAATTGAAAAATTTACTATTTTCTGGAAGTATGTAAAAATGTCTTAGATCAGTTTATCACTAGGAAAGGAGGTGAGAATCAAATGGGTCGAAAGATAATAGAACAAAATGTTATATATGTGGTTAAATAAATCTGTATCCAAATAACTAAATATTGTTTTTAAGTTCACTTAAAACGCTACGAACATTTGTTCTGATTCTATATAATTGTAATTATCATTAGCATTTTATGTCTTTTTATTTAGTTTAACTTTTCTACTGGAACCTGTTTGTGGCGCCACTGGATGAAGTAGAATCTAAATTTACACGAATTATAATTATTTAAAAAATATACATTGAAATATATTTTAGAAGAACTGAAATACAAGTATTTCAAAAATAGATTTACAAATGTAAGCGTAAATATGGTGAGATGGATTTTTAATGAATGTTCTTCAAATGTAGCCGAGTGATAATACTGAAAAAATAGAACGTTTTTGCAAAAATCATTACGTTAGCCTGGAAAAGACTTTTAATATAGGGCGGAGGGGTTCTTGGACTTTATCTCCATGTTTTTGTTTCATTGCATTCCTTCAAATAGCTGAGACTTCTATCATCCTCAGTTGATATTCATTCTATATTCTCTTCTTGCACATATTGATATTTTGTTTTTAAATATCAGTAATATTTTTTAAAACTTTACCTTAGGCCAAAATACAAATCATTAAACAGAGGTCTATATCGCATTTAATCATACATATTTAATATATATCTAGTACATATTTACAAAGTACATATTTAATCATACAATTAAACAGGGGTCTATATCGCATTTAATGTTCCACTTCTGAATTCAATGGTGTCAGTAATGTTGAAGCTGATGATGGTATCAAAATTTGATTCAGATTAGCTTTTTACTTTTTCGGCTTAATCCTTATTTTATGTGTTTATATCTCTACTATATTATATTTTGTTATGCAAGTTAATATTTTTACAATAAAATTAGTATTAACTAACCAAGGTTGGCAAAATTTCCTATATATACCTGTATTTGAATCTTATATTTTTATTAGAAATATTTTACAATAATTTATTTGGTATGTGAGATTTTATTATGTTACTTGGAGGTTGCTCATCATATATAAATAAAAAGTAAAAAATAGAAAATATCGCAAACAGCTGACCAGTTTTCTTTCCTCTCTCATCAGATTTCGATGGTAGAATTAAATACTGCGCACACGGACTAAATGAAATGAAGAGAAATGAGCATAAGAATTATACATATATCAATAATATATTGACACATGTATACTTATGCTTATAACAGATCACATTGTGACACAACAACCATTCATTTTGTTTACAAAAAGAAGGTTATCTTGTTTTAATAAAGATTATCTCAGGAACATTTACATGAAGTCAGAATGGGACCTACATAACACAGAAAATATATCTTCATGGTATATCGATGCACATTGCCTATTTGTAACGATATATTCGGAGATTGCAGACCCGAATGTAATGGAACACTTATGCAAATTTTCAAGTCAACATTGCCTAATTTATAGAGTTATTAGGATACAATTTTGGAAATTGTAAAAATTTTGAAGAGATCACAAAACTATAAAAAAAAAACAAATTGAAAATACTGCCAAGATAAGAACAAAAAAAAAAACGGCTTTTAAAATGTTACAAGATATTTGAGAAAATTGAAAGAGAAATAATAAAAAGAAATAAAATATTTGAAGGAGTTGGTGCTAAGAATTAAAGAGAAAAGATGCAGAATATTAAGAATATTGATTAAAGACATAAATACAGTAAAACTACCTCACTTAAGTAAATATCACAAAAAGAAACATGTGAGTTGGAGAAATAGAGGAAAAATGATTTTTCATCAGATAGTTTTACTGATAAACAGAGAGCTACATTCGGACGTAAAAAGTTCGGTACTTTGTGGATATAATCAACCAACACAACCAAGACAACGATTAGGGAGATGGAGTATTTTTTAGTAAAATTATAAATCCCTTGGCAATTTATAATGGTGTCAAGATAAATGCTGATAATTATTGTGCATTAGGGGTAATTTGTTTTAAATGGTACAAGTCACGAAGCTAAGCTAAAAAGTATATTAATTCTGTAAGCCGAATGTTAACCAATTTGCCAAAAAGTTTGCAAAAAGCGAATGGCTTCCAACATCTCCTGTCGAAACACTAGAAGCGTTAGCAAAATCAATGATTGAATGAATGATATGGTTATAGATAGAACATCAAAGAGCCAATATTAATATGCATAATAATAATATAGTAATTTAATCAGGTGTACTTTTTTTATAAAAGTAAATACTATAAGCTGTATTATAGGTATATCCTTTTTGCTCATATAAATGTAGATATAATCTGAAAGCTCTAGCAACATCAGTTCATTACTACTAATTTTATTGTGAAAACAGTGGCTTACTGATATCGCGTAATTAATTTCAATAATTCGTGTTTTGCGACTGATCGTAAAAAAAGTACATTTTTATTTTTCTTGTTTGTCATCTCACAAATAGTTTGCAACTTATTTCACATACTTCGCATGTTTATCTCTGTACAACCTCATGGCTTTCCAGACGTGTATCACTCTCATTGCATATAATCCACATGTGCCATTAGTGTTAGTTTTATCTTTCTGTTTTCTTTTAATTTTGTGATGACCTCTGTTTCCTTAAGATTATCGCAAACGAATCTCCTAATAGAAGACAATGATCCTACTTTTCCTCTCTAGGCCAATATGCTGAGGAGGAGGAGGAGGATATGCTAAAAACAGAGATATTCATAGTTCAAGAATGATTTTGTACAAAAATTCAGCATCCTCTACCAAGTATTCCTAAGAAATAGTGCTCAAGATAAACCTTTCCAAAACAAACTCTGATCTGGAATTGGAATGGAAGTAGTAATAACATTTACCCCGAATCCATCATAAAAATACAAGATGTACATTTAGTGAATAATAAACACTTCAAACACGTCGCTGTATAGATCATTTATAACAAATTTTGCGTAGGAAATAAGGAAATGAAACATAGATTAGTCTGCGGTAGAGGTAGCTTCGCCCAACATCGCAAATTACTACAAAGCCAAATCATTAATCTGAAAACTCAAGCCATGTTCTTAAATAATCTCGTCAAATCGAGACTTTCATATGGGTGTGATGCATGGTGCCAAACCCGTTCAGAAATAGCTAAACTGTCAGCTCTGTACAATCGCTTTGTCAATTAAAATGGCTTCCACCGAATGAAGCTTGTAGGTCTTAGCGAGAACCATTATTCTTCGAACCTTATGGACTTTCTCTACAACACAACAGATGCAAAGAACTGTACTAAATGACAGAAAATACACCACTTACAGACTTTTAACAACATAAACAACTAAAATGGATATCACATGTATTTCCAAGAGAAAAGAATGACATAATCAAGATGATGACCTTCCATAATACTTCAAATAAAAAGTAAACAAGAAAGAACCCCTCCCACTTCAATTTTGGAAACAGCGATAACAATTACTTTACTTGAGAAACTTATTTTCCTGGAAAATGGTTTTAGGAGAATGATTGTTTAAATTGAAACCGACAGTGGCAATAGCTTCTCGGTCAATGAATGCTGAATATTTTCCTGATAAGAAAACGCCTAATATTACCATTATCATTAATATTACCATACAACAATATTAGTTCACTATTTACATTATTTGAACTATTTTCCTCATCTTTGTTGTCATATTTATTACAACGTTTCGGTCGTTGTACACTTCAGCTTTCTTCAGGTGGTTCGAATGTCGAACTGAGCCCTTTATTTCGGGTAGACTGTTCTAGTTTCACGTGCCATGTTTAATGGATGTCAGTTATCATTTATCTCCTGTTAATTCCCCTCTCCAAGTTCTCCATATACCAGGTATTGAACTCACACTCTTTGGATCCTGTCACTGGATCTAACCAACGCCTTTATCCACTGTGCCATGTATCCTTGAGGATATCTGTTTATGAATATTATATTAGGTATTATAAACCTAATGTCTCAGCAAAAATATTTTTTACCAGTGCTCATATTGCAATTTTTGCTGTTATCATCATGTTTTTACCAATTTTTGTTGCTATTATCGTTTTTCTCTGGCACTCCTTATTACATTGTATTCATTTCTATGCTTGGTTGGCTCAGGAGATTTTTGTGGCCTAACATATGTGCTGATTCCTTAAGTTTACGAATTTTCCAATGGTGTTCTTTGTCTATGATCTCAACCTGATCCAACAGAGGGCGGTGATCTCACTTTTCTCTACATATGTGGTCAGCCACGCCTGATTTTTCCACTTCCCCTCGTGTTACAGCTTTCTGGTGTTCTTGAAGCCTTACCATAAGGGGGCAGCCTGTCTCCTCTTTATATTTCTTTCCGCAGCTACACGGAATAGAGTCATGTTCTTCTCTAGGTGGGGTCTTACTCAGAAGAGATACCTGCGAAATGTCGTCCAGCTTTTGAGGGTTGCCCTGATGTTATATTTTTTTTATATATTTTAAAGCGGTCAAAGTACCGTGTTGTTTTAAGTAATAAAAATATTTACCAAAGAATAAAAGATTTTAAAAATATAAATAAAACAATAATAAAAACAGTACATGTTTTTTTTTTTTATTTCGGTTTGATTCAGTTTTAATATAATTATTTCAAATTTCGTAATAAAATTATTTAAAAATCCAACAAAAAATAACAAGCGCTGGATTCGACTCGGTGCATTTGATTTAATCTTATATGACAAAATCCTTAGCCATTTTGGAATATAACCAGTTTTAAGCAAAAAGATTCTCTGTAAACAATAAATAGAACAAACAGCTATGAAACCTGTTTCATTCGTTTAACACTGCGTCATAGAGGATATTATTGAAGAAATCGAGGCATAAAAGGCCCGGGTTTTCTCGCTGCTCTGATCATTTGTATTTCCTAATGCCACTGCTATTTTTAACATGCAAAATTTTTCAAACTTTTAAACTCATTCTGGTCTAATTTGAAATTTTATTGTCAAAATTAACATTGTCTTTTTTTAAGTGGACTTTATATTTATTAAAATCAGACACTTTTTAAATAATTTTCGACATGTGATTTGCTTTGTTTTTTTTGTTTTGTTTTTTTTTGTTTTCAAGCTGGACTCGTATAATCGATTTCATTTATTTGATCATGATATTAAAAATAATCCCTCTCGTCCTTTCAACACAGTTTTTCATTCTGAGTTGAGAGCTACAGTCGCATTCACTGAAATAGTGGATCCCTTACATTCCACCTACTTTAAGCGATTTGGAATTTTTGATTTGATGTATGATGGTACATTCTGGCTCTAAATAAAAAATCGACCAGCTCCGGCTTATGCTTAGATATCTACATTAAGAAATTTATTTTCTATTTACAATGTACAGAAATTACTGGACTCACCTATTTTTTCTTTTTTCTCTTGAATTTCTTTGTTTTTGCTATTTTTTGAAATATCTTGCCCTAGGGACCAATGAAATTCAGGAGATATATTTGCCGGATCCTTTGACATAATATGTCGTAAATAACCATGATCTATAACAAAAAAGATCGACATTCAGAGTTATATATGTATATATATATATATATATATATATATATATATATATATATATATATATATATATATATATATACAGTTATATTTACACAGTTATATGCACACACATATATATATATATATATATATATATATATATATATATATATATATATATATATATATATATGTATGCATGTATATCAGTTTTAATATTGTCTTTACGATCTTATAATTACGAAAATTTTATTATTTTTATATAATTATCATGTGAGACAAGTTTCTATAGTCATTAACTGCATATCAAAGCATAAAAACAGTTTAATGTTTATCAGAAATCATGTTTGTCGTCAATTTGAAAGATCATAGAAAACGTTGTGATATAGACAATATAAATGAGGATACAATGTAAACAATATAAATGAGGATACAATGTAAACAATATAAATGAGGATACCTATTCCAATTATTGATGAATAACATTTTTTCTTCGTTTGCTTTTTATACCCCTTTCAATGATAAATGTAAAATGCACTAAAGTTTTAAATAGAAACTTTTAGTGTGTTGGTACAATTTCACAAACTTTGAAATTAATTTGCATTTCTTATAATAAAAACTAGTTTCTTGTCGTCGCCACATAAATTCAGATTTCTATATACATAGCTGAAGTGCACTACCAATGAAACGGATAAATTCAACGATTTTATTATTATCTTCTCTGAAATTTCGATCAGTAAGCAAATAATAGTTTTAATAATAAGACCTTTTCACAAACACTAAAGAAAAATTGTATCTTAATTCAAAGCTAATTAGATCGTGTTGAAAATAAATAGTTTTAACAGTTATGTCCTTGACAAAAGAATAGATATATTTACATTCAAAGATCTCAGCTGGCAGTATCAACATAGTAAGCAACACACTCATCGCGAGGAAAAAGATGCATTTTCGCGAAATCTTTCTTGAACTTGGCATCACTGCAACCTGCAATTTTACAAAAATATTTTATTTAAGAATCATAATTTGACAAACACATTTTTATTCTATTTATAATATGACTTCATAACATTCAACAATTTTATCTTACCACACACTAGTTGCTAAACACATTACTATTTTCCCCTTAAAAAGAATTGCCAAACATGTTATCAATCTTTCCCCTTAAAAAAAAGAAAACCTGTTTTAGACAGCTGTCAGACAGTTCGGCACTCATGATTTATTCCTCATGAGACATTAGAAAAGAGAATGAAGCCCATCTGAACAATTTTCTTCGTTATCTATTTAAATGCATAAATAGTAGATATTTCAAAACAGCTGGATAGTTTCAATCGCTTACATTCATTGGCAAATTTCTATTCTATTGGATAGATATTATGCTGAGTCATAAGTAATTTTTGGAAACCAATTCTAATAACAAATGTATCATGCTAACTACTTGACATTTAATTAAAAATTTGGAGTAAACTGGGGTGCAAAGTTAATTTTTTCACGTACATGGTGAATTAAAGAATAAATTTCTTAACCCCACTAATTGAAAGGGCATTACGTAACATAATGTAAGGAATTAAACTATGGAAATATCAAGAAAAATCTGTAGTGTTTATAGTCATAACTAAGTAGGAAATTGGTTTGCAAATTTTCGTTAAATAAAACGTATAAACTTTTTCCCCGAAAATACTCGCTTTTTAAAATGGGTGATAGTCGTCTGAAAAATGTTTTTCAATCTTGAAATTCAAGAAGTTAGTACGTATCCTATTTTGCATAAAGTCAAATGACTACAGATAAGAAAATAATTGACACAGAAAAAAATTACACTAGGTTACAGACTGGAAGGGATTCACTGTCATTCTTATAAGGCAATTGTATTGCAAATTTTATTCCCTGCGGACGTACTTTGTTTGTGTCGGTAAGTTTTTATTGACAATTTTGTTTTCAGTTTGACCGTTTTGACAAGTTGGTCAAATTATTTTGTTTCTTCGTAAACTTTTCCTTGTTTATGCGCTCGGGTTGGGCAGTCTGCCTCACCAATAGAATCGTCTTGGGCCTCTGAAAAAAGAAAAAAGATGCCAAGCACTTTTCTGGCACACAGGAGTATATTTTCGGTAATGAACACCTAACTGTGACATCAGCCCTGGAAGTGGTGGCCACAAAGACTATCTCCCTACTAAACTACAGATTGTATTTGTGTTTGTCGCACATGTTTTTTCCTATCATAACGGTGTTTTTTATCTTGACAGTGATGTTCACTAAACTGGTTCCGTCAGAGATCTGTGCCCGATTAGATCTACAGGGGTATGATCACGCTGTTAAAGAAGGACAAGCATATTGGGGGAAATTAGATTACTACAAACTCACAACTCTGTTAAACTCTGTTTTGGACAAGATGCTGATGGCGCGATTTCAGTCAGTTGTCAAGATTCTATTAGGACCGGAGCAGACGTGTTGTGAAGAGCCGAACAATTCAGAGCACGATCGTAGAGTGTGCAGAAAACGACGAAGAGGCCACGCTGATTAATTTGGATCAGTCCAAGGTATTCGAAAGGGTCGACTATCAGTACCTGACTGCTGTCCTGCAAATGGAATAGCCTGCTCTATCGCTCCCCCTGTGCAGTTGAACGGAAATAGGCCGGTTCGTCAGAGGTGTCCGTTGTTTACTTTATTCTCTGGCGCTAGAGTCCCTCCTACGCAGGTTGAAGCACAGGGCTTGCAGTCCTGACCTATATGAACATTGATCTTATTAGAGGGGCTCGAATCAGGGTTCCTACATACGACGATGACGTAGCTATTTTTGCGTCGTGTCGCAGCGACATCGAGTTGGTGCTGAAGCTGCTTGAACGGTACGAGAAGATTACGGGGGCTAAGATTAACGCGACAAGTCTTCGGCTTTCGGTTGAGTTCTTGAAAGGGCGTTGCTCTTCCATAACCCTTCAGTTGGACAGACAGTCCCGTCTGCATTCCTGGAGTGTGGTTCAGGACGGATCTTCTGCTGTAGTAGAACTGGTTGGAGGTACAGGCAAAGGTAGGAGCGCGGTCCGAACTTGGCTCCGAAGGCGGTTGCCATTGAAGGTAGCGCTGATATGTGCACCGTGTACATCTTTCTTCTTATCCTTTACCGGTTGTCTGTACTTCCTCACTCTAAGGATCGTGTGAAGGCGCTAGAGCGCTTGCTCTTTTCCTTCTTGTGGTGGGGAAGGCAAACCAATAGTCCGCAGAGAGTCACCTTTCTTACTTTGAATCTCTCAAACTAGCCATTCACATGCTACTTAGATGCTAAACTAAAACATTGTTGGAGCAAGGAATTTTAGAGCATGTTCTCCCTGGTGGTAATCATCGGGTATCACCTATTGTAGTTTTACGAAAACCGGATTGAAATTTACAGATATGTGGGGATTACAAAATACGTGTAAACAACAAAATATGCTACTATTTGTTCCGTGTTCCTAACATTGAAATTGCTATTAACACGTTGTCGGAAATGAAATGTTTTGCCGTAATTGACCTCAAATCTGCCTATAACCAGATAAAAATTGATAAAAAAATTAAAGTTACTACAATTAACTCTCATAAGGGTTTACTCAGATGGAATTATATGCTTTATGGTGTAAAAATGCAAGTGATATTTCTCGGAGCAATTGAAAATCTACTAACTGGTGATGTTAAAAATATGATAATTTATCAATATAATTTATGCATTGGTGCTTCCAGTAAGGAGAGCTAAAAAAAACGGATTATGTTTTAAATAAATTAAAAAATGCTGAGATGACCATAAACAAGGATAAATGTGTATATATGGGATAAATAACATATCTAGGTAACCAGTTTTCTAAAGATGGAATTTCACTAGACACAAATTTGATAAAGAAAATATCGGAGGTATCTACACCCACAAATAAAAAAGAATTGAAATCTGTTTTAAGATTAGCCATTTTTATAGTAATTATTTGCCAAATTATAGGGAATTAATAGAACCCTCTGTGGAGTCGCGTAAAAAAAGTAGCAAATCTAAATGGACTTTGAAAATTCTAAAAAAGCATTTATGAAAGAAAAAAACATTTTAAATTTTTTACCTTAAAATAAAAGTGACTATGGATGCAAGGGAGCGTGCTGTATCAGCGATTTTGTCTAAAAAAATGTTTCCTTGTAATGTACCTTTCGAGAAATATAACGTTAACCGAAGCTAATTATTAAAACATTGAAAAAGAAGCATTCGCTATCTTATGGAACATAGAGCTTGCCATTTTTAATTAAGTTTTTGGTGAAATGTGACAATAAACATTTATAATTGATTTTTATCCCCAGAAATGAATGTTGCAACATCTATATAGTCGTTGATTAATAGAAAAGAATAAAAGATTTCCTCACTTTCCGAGTTCAACATATTCGCTAAATTGTAACATCTAGAATTGGACATTGTATATATTTCCTGCTTTCAAGAATAGCTTTTAATTTCTTTCTTTTTATGATTAAATTCAAGTCGAATTGACAATTTTTGGTAAAGTACTATCCAATGTTATGTAATCACTTTTTTGATTATTTCAACATGGGCAGTAATGAGTTTCATTAATTCATCTCTTCATCCATATAAATTATTATTATTATTATTATTTTTATTTCCTTTGATTTCTGGCGTTTACACATTTCTTTCCGGGTCCCGCCCAGAGACCTAAGGTTAGAAATGGCATCATGACACTTTCCACTGAAAAAAAAAAAAAAAAAAAAAAAAAAAAAGATTACATAGTTAAAGCCCTTCGTAAGGTGTGGGCTGTACTTGTCAGAACAATTTTCTGTATCTCCTTGAGGCATGGACTTCCAGGAATCCCTTCAATTAGTCTACTGGAATCTTTTCCAACCAGTCCTAGGGCTCCAACTACAACAGGGATTGTTGATGTTCCCATATGCCACATTTTCGCGATTTCTATTTCAAGGTCCTTGTACTTTGACAACTTTTTGAATATCTTCAAAGATACATTGCAGTCGGCAGGGACTGCCATATCAATAAGGAGGCACCGATTTTGTTTGTGGTCTTTAATAACAATATCTGACCGGTTGGCTTTAATTGTTCTGTCAGTGTGTATTGTGTAGTCCCATAGAATTGTAACAGGTCCTATCTCCGTAACCGGGTCTGGGTGGTGTTCATACCAGTTTCTTTCAGTTTTCTTCCCGTAGAAGTTGCAGATTTTCCAGTGCAGATATTGGCCCACTCTGTCATGTCGGGTTTTATATTCAGTGGGTGCCAACACCGTACAACCTGCTACAAGATGATCAATCGTTTCTGGATATTTATCACAGAATCTGCATTTTGGGCTGACACAATATTTTAGTATATGTGCTTGATAATTCCTAGTTAGCAAGCATTGGTCCTGCGCAGCAAGGATAAAACCTTCAGTTTCCGCTTTCAACCCTGCATTACGTAGCCACTTGTGGGTACGGGTTTTGTCTACGTCAGCTTGTTTGGTACGGGCAGAGTATTGGCCATGAAGCGGTTTATCGTGCCATCGCTTCTGTAACTGGTCTGTTGCATTCGTCTTAGCTATCTTTTTTAGGTATTTTGCAGTTTCAGCCGGTGTATTGTGCTGTAGTTGCATCTCTACGCCCATTTGGAACTCCATTTTGAATTTGTTGGCTTCCTTCATTACGGAGTAGAGACGCTTACTACTTTCATGTTCCTTGACGCTTACCATCATCCAGTCTTCAGTAGTTTCCAAATATCTTTGGAGGCCAATTGTTGTAGTTTTGTAGGACAGTTCTAGCTGAACTAATCCTCTGCCTCCTTCGGATCTGGGCACATACAGACGGTCGACATCAGCTTTGGGATGATGCATGCGATAGCAAGTGAGTAGCTTTCTCGTTTTGGCATTCAGTCGCTTAATTTCAGCTATGGTCCAGTTAAGGACATTGAAGCTGTATTGAACCACAGGGACAGCCAATGTGTTTATGGCTGATATCCTGTTTTTTGAGTTCAGCTCAGTATTTAGTACCAGACGTACACGTCTGTAGTATTCTTTTCTTATTTTTTCCTTCATTTGGGGGTGTTGTATGCCATCTCCTTCGCTAATTCCTAGGTACTTATAAGCTTCACCATGCTCCAGTTCCCTAATCTTTGTGGCAAAATCTAACTCTATTAAGGGTGTTTCTGTAATTCTACCTTTCTTGAAAGTTACTTTTGCACATTTATCTAATCCGAAGTCCATACCTATGTCGTCACTGAAGTATTTTACAATATTGAGGAGGCCTTTCAACTCATTGTCTTCTTTGGCAAAGAGTTTGAGATCATCCATGTAGAGTAGGTGATTGAGTATTTTCTTATTTATTTTGTAACCATAGCTACTGTTGTTCAGTTCATGTGTAAGAGGGATTAAGGATAAACAAAACAGAAGGGGTGACAGAGAGTCTCCTTGAAAGATTCCACGTCGGATACTCAGACGGTTGGATATGGCAGTGCCCCCGGTGTGACTAAGGTATAGTTTGGTGTTCCACATTCCCATGCTGTGCTTGAGGAAATTTAATACCACAGGGGAAACTTTGTACATTTCCAAAGTTTTAAGGATCCAAGAATGTGGAACACTATCAAAGGCTTTACGATAATCAATCCACGCTGCACTTAGGTTCCTGCGTCGTCTCCTGCAATTTTCCAGGATCATTTTATTTATCAGAAGTTGATCCTTGCAGCCATATGAACCTCTTCTGTTCCAGCGGGAGAGTGCTGTTTGTTTCGAGAAAGGAATAAGTACGGTTCGTCAATACAGACGTGATCAACTTATACGTTGTGGAGAGACATGTTATCGGTCTATAATTTTTCGGGTCGTCTGTTTCAGTTGTTTTTGGTATGAGGTATGTCATACCTTCAGTAATCCATTCCGGGGTTTCATAGGGATTATTAACAAGCGTTGATAATGTTTTTGCAAGAATTTCATGGGTAGATGTGAGATGATACAGCCAGAAATTGGGCAACTTGTCACTTCCTGGGGATTTCCACTTTTGGGATTTCGTTAGAGCTTGCCTAACATCATCTGTGGATATATTTTCCCATTCTTGCAGAGGTGTATCCAGCATTCGTTCTTCTTCACGCCGTATCCACTCTGCATTTGGGTTATACTACTTTGGGCTGCTCCAGATATTTTCCCAGAATGTCTGTACATTATCAATCGATGGTGGCCTTTCGACATGTATAGGTGTTTTTCCAATTTCCCTGTAAAATTTCTTAAGATCTGTTCGGAATATTTTATTTTGGCGATAGAACCTACAACGTTTTTCGTATCGTCTTGTTCTCTGCGCCTTCAGCTGAAGTTTCTGCTTCAGCATTTCCTTGATTGATGGAATATCAATTAGGGATTTAATGTTATATTTCCGCTTGATCTTTTTGAATTTACGTGTGGAAATATTAGGGTTTCTGGTGAGCTCATCTAATATAGAAAGCTCACATCTGATTTGTTGTATTTCTCGAATCAGTTTGATTTTCCAAGCTGGTTCTCTGTGTCTGTTAATTTTATTTATTGTCTTGACTCCAAGCTTCCGAGTCGCTGCTAAAGCTGTGGCGTATATGACGTTGTTAACTTCTGTGATGTTTCCCGGTGGTTTATTTGTTAACAGTGTTTCCAGAGCAGCATTGTATATTTTCACGATGTGCCTGTTGGAGTTCGTCATATGGATTTTCGGGAGCTGGTCTCTGTCTGACAGTTGTGTGAATGTTACTCTGCTGAGCACTTGGATGACGTCATTTTTCGCTTCGGTGATTTCAGCTCCGTGGTTTTCAAGGAATTGTAACTTATTGTCACTGAAGATAACTCCAGGTGCAGTTTCTGGAGGACTGTAGGTTGTGTTTAAGGTAGAGGACTGTAGGTTGTGTTTCATTTCCTGGGAGATTATTCCGTACTTCAATCTCTCCAGCATCCACCCCATACTCTGTTGCATTCCTTATTTCTACATTCGCCTCAATAGAGTTTGAGTGATGGGTCATAGTATTTTGTCTTATATGTAATTTTATCTTATCTATTTCTGCCTGTGAGAGTCTGTTGTTTCGCATGATGTCCCTACGGACATTGGCAAGCATGTTTGGTTTGGATTTAGGTTAGGGTCATCATTTCCCACCGTACTTCTCCATATTTGGTATGTTTGATTGGTGGTGTTCTTTGCTGGGTTTTCGAGTGCAGTGAAGAAGGATGTCATGACTTGTCGATACTCTTCGCGGCTCCATTTCGTTCGTTTACTTTTTATTAGTCGATTTTGCATAGAGTCACTTGGTCCAAGGTTGGCAATAATCCGGTTTTGGTGACCAAGTGTCTCTTCGTGTGTGGAAGAGTTTGTTCCAGTGGCAGACTTTTCGTTCTCAGACTGGTTCCTCTCTGAGTGACGCGGCGCTTGTTGCCCCGGTTGACGGCCGATCCGGTATGAAGTATTATTCGTATTCATTGAAATTAGTAGAGATGCGTTTTAACCTTGACCGCCAAGGGGTAGTTATGTTCAGATTACCAGCTGTAGGACGAATCTCGAAGAAGCTCCAGGAGCACGCCCATACAATGAGATTGTGGGTTTATTGATATAAAGAGAGAATATTTCAAAAGATTGTGTGGTATTTAGTGGGGTAGACTATAGTAAGTTTTAACTTAGTATAAGTCCGAGTGACCACTCCGGGGGGGGGGAATAAATGCATTTTAGTATATAGACTTATAAAAAAAAAAATAAATAAAATAAAATAAAAAAAAAAGGTAAAGATAAATACAATATGATCCCTGTCAATGCGGATACATAAAAATGTAAATTATATATATATATATATATATATATATATATATATATATATATATATACACACATACGGGACAGAGAGAGATAGATATTAGTAAACATGTACACATATACGCAACGACAGAGATTTGGGATGCTTAAAGTAAGAGAGAAAAAGTGAAAAATAAAGTGAAAAATGGACACGGATGTCCGCTTAAGGTCGGAGGTGGGGACCGAAAATTTGAAATATACGTTAAACAAAAAAAAAAAAAAAAAAAAAAAGGAAGAGGGAGCTGAAAGGGAAAGAATTAGCTGGAGTCAAAAGAATTTACAGTCATAGCAAACTACACGCAAAGTAACATTTAAAAGAATAAATGCTACATTTACCGTTTCTTCCTACATCGTTCAGTTTTCCGTCGCCAACGACAGATACTTATCAAATTTTATGGGGTAGGCTGGACTTATACTACAGATTGGTAGGGGGGGTCTGGATATCAAAGAATTCATTAATCAAAGGGTTAGAAGCAAAACAGTAAAAGTTATACTTTTCCGGTCATCTCTCATCCTACTAGCCGCTAAAAGATACATTTTTAAATTTTCACTCAAAGACATGATAGACAAAGGGCAGAGCATTGTACGAAAATCACACCTGAAGCCATGGAAAAGGTAAAGATAAATACAATATCCCTGTCAATGTCAATGCGGATACATATATATATATATATATATATATATATATATATATATATATATATATATATATATATATATATATATATATATATATACACACACATACAGGACAGAGAGAGAGATAGATATTAGTAAACTAAACATGTACACATATACGCAACGACAGAGATTTGGGATGCTTAAAGTAAGAGAGAAAAAGTGAAAAATAAAGTGAAAAATGGACACGGATGTCCGCTTAAGGTCGGGGGGTGGGGACCGAAAATTTGAAATATACGTTAAAAAAAAAAAAAAAAAAAAGGAAGAGGGAGCTGAAAGGGAAAGAATTAGCTGGAGTCAAAAGAATTATTATTATTATTATTATTATTATTATTATTATTATTATTATTATTATTATTATCTTCTGCGTGGTTTTTCGTTTTCAACATGAGATATTGCATTATTGATGATTTCCATCAACCAAATATCACCTTTCGCGGTATATTTGCAGAGCCAGGAATCGCAGACTTCTGAAGCGATGTTCTGTGTTCTTTTTTGGACGTTGGCTATCAATTCCCTGTCCTTTGAAGCTCTTAATAAACTGTATGCTCTGAGTTATCTTTCCTAAATCCTGCTCCGTCAAGCTCGTTAGGTAGGTTTTGCGTTGTTTTCCTCTGTCCCTCTAGCCTTCAATCTGTCTTGTGAATATCAGTTTTTCCAAGCCCTTTTTCTTCATTATGTGCCCTAATTTTAATTGTCTTTTTCTGATGCTCAGTATAAGTGTCTTTTTTGTTTCCAGTTTCTGTAAAACTTCGTCGTTGTTTACATGTTTTCTCAACATTTTCACATTTCTGTTATTCCAAGTCTCTTATTCATATGTGAGGAGATTCACTGTCATATGGGAAAACTGATATTAAATTTAAATTAAAGTTCAGTACTCTTTTCTTTATTTCTAACTATATTTTCCTGTTTCTTAATACTTTGCCCAGCTTTTGTGAGGCAACTTTAGCTATCCAAATGCGCCTTCACTGTCGCCCTTTCCGTTTAAGAAACTTCCGAGATATTAAATGTTTGCACTTGTTTCATTTTGGTATCACCAAATCGTAATTTGGATGTTGAACTGTTCCTTTTGCTGACAACCATGCATTCCGTCTTCTTGCAACTGATCTTTAGTCTTTTCTTCTCGATTTCCTTCACTATCTTCTGTAGTAGATTTTTTTTAGTTTCTTTTCTGTGTTTGCCCTCAATACTGTGTCATCTTGCAGATGCTGTTAAGATTGTGGCCGCCAATAATTAATTCTGGGAGGGCTTCTAATTCTCTCAGAACTGTCTCGCTGAATAGATTAAATAAGTCCGCTATCAAGACACATCTTTGTCTTACATCCCTTTCGTTTACTGAACTCATTTTCTATCCGTATGCAGCTGGTTTATATATATATATATATATATATATATATATATATCAGTTTATAGAAACTATTTATGGAGCTTTCATTCGGTGTAGCATCTCAAAGTTTGATGTTCAGCCACATTCAAGTAGCTATTATGACAACCAGACCGATGGCAGCATTAGTAATAAATATTTTAACCAATAGTTCTAAGTCCGTCAATTTTGGTATGTGAAATTTGAAGCATTTAAATTGCGAATTAATTTTAAAAAAACAAGTCGATAATAAGCAACAATGTATGCAATACTCATGAGCTGTCAATGTCAAGAAACTGAATAACCTATTATGAATCTATTCTATTACATCTGTGTTATTCGTTCAAAACAAAGCACTCCGGTAAAATATTCAGGAAAGACTATTAGCATATCTTTTGAAAGCTATATCTATAGGAACAGAACTGAAATATGATTTTTTTTCATTTGGTGCGTGAATTTTGATTAGATTTGTATGGATTATATCAAAGTATGAGTAGGTATGTATGTTTTTGTACGTATTTTATATGCATGTGTCGTGATGTTATGCATTTGTATAGGAGATTGGGAGGAGGAAAGAGCGTCATATGTACAAAATAAATATAATTTAGTTGGGTGGAGAATTTTTTATCCATTTGTCTCTATAAATAGAGCCGGTGGATCAAAATTCACGCATCAGACTTAAAACTGAATAACAGCTTATTTGTGCATATTTATTTAAAAAAAGATTTCCATTCATACTTACAGCTATATGTATTTTATCTCCTTCAAAAACTGCAAACGCCAGTATCTTTTGAATGTTGACGGAAGGTTCATTAAATATGAAAGCAAGAGAAATAAGCTATAAAACAACTAAATTAAGGACAAACACGTTCGCAGCTTTGATTGGTCTCTTTTTGCTTGCGACTGCAAAAGTAGGCAGGACTATCAAATTTCCAATGACATGTGTTTAAATCATGCACTAGACTCCCAACTGTCTAAAGAGTGACAATTCTTTATCAGTGAACGCGCATGTCTATAGACTGAAGAATTGCGGGTGATCGATTGATTGACACATCGATGGAATCAGAATCGTTGTTTTGTAATACTCTTTCCATTTGAAACAATAGGATTTTCTCCATATATTAGATTATTTATACAACGAAATTTTAAGGGTGTGTTGTATCCTACCGGCAATTCCACATTTTTAAAAACTAACCGGAAGAAGAACTTTAATACCAGGACCAACATCTGATTCAGCATATAAAATGCCTCAAACATTAACAAAAACTGTTTTTGTTAATGTTTGAGGCCCAAGATCAAATTGTAGTATCTGTTCCAGCAGCAGCCGCCGTCAGCAAACCTGGTTCCAGACAACCATCATTTGCGGCTCCAACCAGCCAGCCACGCCAGAAGTAACGATATGCGATAGGTTGTCACAACACTTTTAAACGACTACTAAAGCTGTCTTTCTCGTGACAACGCTCTTCTCACCCTGTTCCTGAACATGCAAAGATATTCTTTGCCTAGTGCACTCTAACTTTATCTTTGTCAATGTATTTTCTTTAATGACAATAAACTTGGCAATATTTTTTTTAATTAAGATTTCTTTGTTGTTGTCTTTTGTCATTCAATAACTGGAGGCCAATATACCACCCGCAGCAGGTGCTTTCCTAATATTATATAGTATCGATTCTTTCCAGGTTTATCTTTAAATTAAACATTTACATCAACTGGCTGATTGTGTCTGTAAAACGATGATATTTTTAGAGAAAAAATTGCTCAGTGTCTGAATATACAGTGTGGGAAAACAAATATTCGTACACATACATTTTTTTAATTGTATTTCCAACCAATGAATAAACATACTTTTCTAACTTCACACAGATGAATAAGTAAATATGCATAGAAAACAGTAAAAATTTTGATTTAATAGAAATAAATCCCATTTATCCATTTTAATGAGTGAAAAAGTATTCGTACAATGCAAATTTCAGATTTTAAAACTTGTAAAAACATGCAAAACGCAATCTTCAGTTTGGACTGACTGTTATGTAAAAAATATATCTGTTTATCGTCATGCTGGCGTAGTATAGTTATATTGGCATCATAGTTTTTAAAAACTATAGCTCTTTAAAAAAAATTTAAATTAAAAAATTTTTCAAAGAATTCCTTCAAATTTGTTTTTTAAATTGTATTTCTCAAAACATTATATTTGGCAATTAAAATAACTGAGATTAGCATATGAACGTAAAATATTTGTATCTGTTTATAATTATATTTTTATGTTATTTTAGAGTAGTGAATCATCAATTATTTAATTAAAGGGAGATTACTTAATCATATTAAAAAATAGTAATATTAAAAATTAAATAGTATAGTAAATTAACAATAAATTATAATATATAACCGTAATATACCCTAAAAACTAAACCGTGATTCTATTAAAAATTGAAAATTAATCTGGATCTACGTATTTAAGTTGATATTTATTTTTATGCGTGCATGTCACCATCCGCTCATTTATTTTGTTTAATAATCTCGGGTTATTTAAGTGTTTTAATATAATCATTTTCTCAACCAAACATAGGTTACATGTTCCCTTTACATAGGTTGCATATTCCCTTTAGCGTTATACGATTTTTCCCTTGCTATAATGTTCCAGTTAATTGAAGGGGAGTTGCTAGTATCTTTCAATTGTCAGAATAATTAGAGAACAGTTTCTGTATTTAATATTAACCAAAGTCAAGGATTTTCGATAGAACCAAAATAAAATCTAACATCGCAACCGGAACGTATGCTCGCTCGATATACAATATTATCGGTCATACATTGACCGTCTTCCGGCAATTTGTTGGAAAGATGTTTATTTAATATGGTCTTTTTATAGCTGCGTTAGTAACATTGATAGATCTATATATCTATCAATGTTACTAACGCAGCTATAACTAATTTTAACATTATTTTTGTTAAAAATCTTTTTTAACGTTGACGAATGGTTGAAATGGATTAATTTTAGGAACGAGTGTCGAGGTGTATTAATTCTCTTTTTAAATTCTCCTGCAGAAATGCCGATGTTTGTCGTATTTTCTATAGGGGTAATGGTTGTCTGGTATACTACCTAAGTGGATCTGCATTTGCCTCCTACTTTCCTTAATTCTACAATTACAGAGGGGCGTCCATGTTAGATTTACTTTTTTTTCCCATGGAATTTACTTAAAATGTAATTGTTATGGGAATTAATAATCATTAATTAAAAGAAATGTCAGACTGGAATTTTTTTAAAAGTCGATTAAGTCATGAGTAGCTAATTTTGGTTAGCTTCCTGTTTAATATCTTATTTAGAGGATTTTTTTGTTGAAGTGTTTAGTAATTAAATTTAGGAAGTACTGTCCGATGTTGATACTTGACAGTTTGCAGAAGGGGGGGGGCGGTCAACCAAGTGATTTTTTCCTATTTTTACACCTACTTTTCGTGTATCGTTATTGCTAATATTGTTCGCGTAAGACAGCTTATTTTTTAAACCTCTTTTGTGGACGCCTTTTCGTATAGTTCATTATTCTTATTAAAGATTTTTTCATTGGACGATAGTTTACTAATCCTGGTGCAAACAGTAGTGGGTATTTGTCTTAGGAGTACATTGGGGCGGTTAGAACCGATATTAATATAGTTGAGGGTTTCGTTCTCTTTATGGTAAGGTTTAAAGGTGTTATCATGAAGGTTAAAGGTGATATCTAGGTAGTCAACTATTTTAAGGTTAGAGAAAATCTCGATCTTAAACGCTAGGAATTTGAAGGTCCTGATAATTTTCTTTTGTAATTTTGCTGTTCGTGGACCATTACTATTAGGGGTGAGGATGAGTCCGTTATCCCTATTACGGTTTTACGATTCTACTAAGCACATCTAAAATGTAAAAACCTACTAGACCAGCAACTTGGGCTGAATCATAAGCTCCCATGGGGACATCGAATTCGTCATTGTGGCGCTTAGTCCAGGTGGAGTTATTCAGTGTTTGCAGTGACTTTCTCGCCGTTAAGATGATATTATTTTCATCATCCATTATTTCTATATAGTTCTTTGCAAAGTTGATACTATTAACCATGAGGTACCTAGTGATAGAGGAATAGTAGTCAATTATATCAAACTTAATTAAAGACGCTTTGTCATGTTAGTGAACCATTTAATAGTGCCTGACGTATCCTTCCAAAGGTACTGGTTGTGATTAGTAAATTATCGGTTATCTCGAAAATAATCTCAAAAATATAATTTAAAAAGAAATAACCGATAATTTACTAATATATACACTATATATATAATTCGTGTATGTCTAGTAAAAAAATTTACACTATCATTTTATTGTCTCTGTTACATCTTTCTCAAATAAAAGCTGATGAGAGAAATAAAAGAAATGTCAGACTGGAATTTTTTTAAAAGTCGATTAAGTCATGAGACAAACCAAATATATTTGGAAGGAAGCTTAACAATTGAGTTATAAAAGTTATGTCAAAATGTATAAATTGAAAAATATCGCTTGCTGTAAATATATATTTTTTTAATTCAATTATTTTCTCATGCTATCTTCCTACGATAAATAGAATACGATTATAGATTTTTTTTTTATCGCTCTAGTTTAGGCAGTATTCAAGCCTTATTCTATCGCTTTCAGATAAAAACCATCATATGACAGCGTTCAATGAATCCTTGTTATTGTTGGGTTGCTAATTTGTTTCCCTCTCGACAATACCCCGGATGTAGTAGACTAGGGGATTCACATCGGAAAAGCTTGGAGATCACATATCAAAATGACATGATCATAAAAATTCTCGGCTAACAAATCATGTGGATTTTTTAGAGAATGAAACACGAACGACCTGGGTCACAAATCTCTTCAGGGATTTACCTAGACACTGCAGGAAAAGTGGAGCAGCATAACACTTCCCTTGTTGCTCACGAACTTCAGACATAAATTTAATGTACATCACCATAAGAGCGTGGAGTGAAATAGAACTAGATAATGTCGGTTTCATCTTGCGCAGCAAGCGCTTGGATCTCATCGTACAGTTCTTGTTTAAAATAAAATGTCTTCTTCTCATCACTTAAGAATTGTACTTAGTGTTCTCGTGTACCATACGAAACTGAGTTGCTTGGAGATGGCACATATCGACTTAAAGTTGTGAATGATGATTTCCTGAACTTTCTGGACTTCTCTTAGGCAGGATGCCTAATTTATGCTAATATTTTAACTATGGCCTATGGCTGAGGTAAAAATAGATGAATTTACGTAATGCATATGAATTTCCTGTTCATATATTCATGTGATGCGTGATCAAATATGCATATCCTTGTGTATACATGTGGAAGAACACAGACATTCACAATTATGTTCAGGCTGACACACAGAAAAATCATATCCATTTTTAAACAATTTTCGGCGCATACTTTTTCACCCATTGTTATATTGCAGATATTATGCATACATTAGTAAAAGATTCATGAACAAAGAAAAAAGATTAGGTCGTGCGAAAATTTTAGGTTGGGTTGAGAAAACCTATGCAAATTCAATTCGAAACTTAGCTTTCATCAAAAGTTGTTCCTCCTGATACCGATGAAGTCGAGCTAAAAGTGAGGGTCGAGCTCGTTAACATCGCTCTCCTTTGCAAACCCTGTTACAGATATATATATAAGTACTGTTCCCTTCTATACAAAACTATATTCTTTATAAAAACAACACAAATATTCACAAATGCACTAATTATACATACACATTGTACTCTTGTAATTAATATACTTCATACACTTGTAATGGATATTTTTCTTCTCTTTGAAAAGTATAATATTTTTCATAAAGAAAGTCACTCATTAAGATGCTCACTGGATGATATATTTCCGTATGCTTTCTATGAAAGGAAAATATGCCTCTTTGAATGGGCCTATTATAATTAATTCGTGAAATGTCATAAGCGAGCGTAGCAGATGTCCGAACATTATTTCAACAAAGAACATTGAAACGATTCAAATACTAATCGATATCAAATAGACTCATTATACAACACATGTTCGAAAAGTGGACACGCTGTAAGTGAGAAATTTATCATCCGAATATTTGTTTTACTCCCACACACACTGTGACTCTTTCTTTATTTTTCTTTAACATCTAAATTGATTATAACTGCTATAATATTTTATACTCGGCTATGAAAGATTTCTTGCAACTTTTACAACTCACTTTCTCTATGCTTAAAGGTGAAAATTGTTCATTTCACAATTTTCATCTCTGCTCGAAGAAAGAATGAACGAATTAATAACTCCAGCTTTTCGAACCCTATTGTAATTCTATCAGTATTTTGTGTATGTGTGTGCGTGTTTGTGTGTGCGTGTATGTGTGCTCGTGTGTACATTAAATTGTGCAAGCACATGTGTAGATTAAATTGCAATCGTATCTGACTATTTTATTACATTTTGACAACAGTCTTTCGAACATTTTTACAATTGGGTGAAAAGTAAAACATCGCTAATATTTGCACCGTCTACTAAAAAATTCTCACTATTCTTATTGGACATCGGCAGTTGAAATGACATGAAACAAGTATTTCATCGTTTGACTGAGAAAAAAATACCATTTTTCAATTTCTGTATCATTTACAAAAATGAATAATTATCGACAGATTTAGAAAGTAAGGGCTGTTGAGGGCTGGCTGGGGTTGCGTTTAATGTTCATTTGATGCCTTTTACAATTATTTCTGGTTTATTTTTAAGTTTAAATCTACAATTCGATCAGAGAAACATTTGTTTAAATGCTTTTCTGATCGAGTTTAGATTTTGAAATATCTCAGATAATTGCTATAATAGGAATTAGTAATTAGTATTACTTTTAACTCGGAAATTTTTCAAATATGAATGCTGGTCGTTATTTTAAGGAGGTACAGATGAAAAGTTTTGAAATTGACAACTTCTTCTATTTCACTTAAGCATACGTTATTCTATCTTCTTTTGTTTTCTGAAAGAAAACAAGTAGTGTATTTTATATGTGTTTGTCTTCTGACGCGATCGAAACGAAACAGTTCATTATTTATGAGTTATTAGGAGATGTTAAACACTTCTATCTATCTGTTTTTGTTTTTTTGTTTTTTTCATTGAAACCAAATATCATCTCAGATATACCTTTTGTCTTTCCACGCGATCAAAACGGAATAATTCATTATTTATGAGCTATTGACAGGTCGTAACGGTCACACGAACTAACGAAGGGAACGACAATTATTATGTTTTATCTTTCAGTTAACCCCATACTCCTAATAATTAAAATTTATAATTAACAGTAATAATCTGAAAATAACAGCAACGTTAACATTTAATTAATTTTATTTGTTTTGATCATTTCCTCCCAAGCAAGGCAATAAAGCCACTAAGTCACAAGCGTTTACTGATTGTTAGAGAATATGAAAGAAAATATTATTAGAGAGAGAGAACAAGAAAAGGACAGGAATTAACAACACAGGATAACGATTGATATTGCATTTAATTTTTTGAAGATCAAAATTGACTAGGTTTCTTAAACTGAGAGAGAGTTCCATAAGCGAGAAATGCGAGAGAAGAAACTGTTAGCATAGAACTTACGGCTACATCTATGTTGCCTCAATTTTCATCTTCATCTGGGAGGAGATTGTCCAACGTTCCCTGCCATAGAGGAGGACTAGCAATTTAG
This sequence comes from Acanthosepion pharaonis, assembly GCA_903632075.3. Taxonomy (NCBI): domain Eukaryota; kingdom Metazoa; phylum Mollusca; class Cephalopoda; order Sepiida; family Sepiidae; genus Acanthosepion; species Acanthosepion pharaonis. The sequence continues at coordinate 1,144,887 of CAHIKZ030000073.1, forward strand.
TACTCTTTTCTTTGTTTCTAACGGCTTTTTTCTGTTTCTTAATACTTTGCTTAGATTTTGGAAGGCATGTTTCGATTTCAGCGTCACGTTTTCCGTTCTCTGTTATAACGCTTCACAGATATTTGCATTTTCATACTTACCTGATTTTAACAGCTCAAATTCGTAGTTTATATCCTGGGTTACCATGCAACTTGTCTCTTTACAATTCATATTTAGTCCTTTCTTTATTCTTGCTATCGTTTACTATATTCTGTACGAGTTCCCGGAGTTTCTTTACTCTGTCTGCTATCAACTCTGTGTCATTTTGCATATTTAATGTAGGACTTTTAATTCTCTCAGGATTGCTTCACTGTAAGGGTTGAATAAGTCCCTTTCTATTTTTATGTACTTACTGAATTCATTTTCTATGTAAGGCAGTTTGTTCCCAGTTCTGTATTCTAATATCCTTTGCAAATAAATCAAACTTGCCTAGAAGTTCTAACAGTTATTTACGACGTACACTGTCAAACGCTTTTGATTAATCTATAAAACATAGGCATACATCCTTCCGCATTTGTATTGCTCTTTCCGATATCATAAGCATATATATCGCATTCCTTGTTCAATGAAACAGCACTGTTCATGTCCTATTTCCGGTATAATACTGATACGTGCCCTATTCATTGGAATTCAGATTACAGATTTCGTTATGTGACTCATTAGGCTGATTGTCTTAGTGGAACTCACATACTTTTACACCTGGCTTCTTTGGCAACGCTAAAAAATTTGTCTTTAAGTATATCACCACAGTTACATATTTCATTTCTTATTTCTGTAATTTTATCACTCGAAATCGTCTAACGCTGCTAGAATCTCTCTTACAACCCTATCTGGTCTTACTGCTTTGTTCCTGTTCATAATGTCCAGTGCTGATGTCACTTCAGAATAACATTTCTGGTTTTTCCCTATTTTTGAGTATTAAAGGTTTCCCCCTTTCGTGGTTGAATCTGTATTTTTCTTTCTCTATTATCAACGAGTCCGATTTTGATTTTATGCATCCTGCCGATGGGCATGTCTTTTGTCCTGTTATTTCTCGTATTGAGTTACGCATATCTGCTTTATCTGTTATGCTCATTCTTTCTATTTAAGCACAACTGAGTCATTCCTCTTTTTCCTATCTGCATTTGTTAATATTTTTTTTGTGTGTAATGGTTCTATATTATTACCGTACGTTGACATTGTTTGTTGTCTCTTTTTCATTTCCTCTACCATCCACTCCTTTTTTATCTAGATTTCCTTCGGATGATCTTGTTTGCTGATGTCACTAAAGTTTCTCTTAACGTTCCCCACTTATAATTTCCATTTTCATTTAGTTAATAGTATTTGCTTTCAATACTGGCGGTATACATCTCTTTGCAATGCGGTTCATTCAGAAATCTATCGTATTGGAATGGAGGTGCTTATTGATCGTTATGTAGTCCATATGGTTTTTCGTTTCTCCTTCTTTGCTTCTCTATGTCCACAAGCATCTTAGATGTTCTTGAAACCGGGTGTTGGTTACTACCTGGTCATTTGCTGTGCATCAGTGGACCCAATTTTCTCCTCGTTCATTACAGGTTTCTTGTCTGAATTTGCCAACTATTTCAGCATCTTGATCCTTCCCTCTTTTGCCATTTATCCATGACAACTGTAATTTCCTGCGATTTGCATTAAGAGTGATTATTCATTTTATATTATCCTAATAACTAATGGTGATAAAAATAATAATTATGGTTATATTGATATCACTTTTATGATGGTGATTCTTAAATACTGGACAAACAAAAATATTAGAAGATACAAATTGGGAAAAATCCCGTGTGAAAAAATCTCGTGAAGAAAGCAAGAGACAAAAACAAATAAAATGAAATTTGTGCAATGTTTTGGGTTTTTTTTTTTCCTGAAAACAATTCCTTCAAATTAAACACAGCACAAAATGAAATAAAACGTCAAGAGTTTTCAGCGTTTTATGCAAATATATATTTTCGTATATGATAAAAGGATAAGGATTGCAGAGACATTACCAATTTAGTAGACTCAATGATTGCTCAATTTTGTAGAAATAACGAATTTGCCAAATTAAATAACATATCGCCGATCAACTATTCAATTATCACTTGGTTATGTTCAATATTTTTCGTTTTTTCTAATACTCATTTGTTTCTTGTAATGATTGTAATAAATATTTCAATCTTTACTTCCTTTTTTCCCTATATAATTAATACTTTACAAACATATAAGCGACACGACTTGTAGATAGTGTCATTTGATATGGTCTGGTGCTTCAACATAATCATAAGATAATTTAACAATCATAAAAATTGAATATATCCGCTCGTATTTTTCGCTCGTATTTTCCCCTTTCCAGCGACAGGAGAAAATATTAGCAAACTTAAAGATTGGCTCGTAAAGCAGTTTGCTAATACAGCTTTTAAACGCGATGTAGTATTCCCATCTATGTCCGGTCCTGCCGCCCACATACATCTAAAAGAAGGCACAATCCCCAAAGCCAGACACAGCCCAATTCATGTGCCTTTCCATTTCAAGGAACCAGTAAAACCGGCTCTTTGGAAAGACGTAGAAAGAGGAATAATAGTACCAGTACCTATTGGCATGCCCACAGATTGATGCAGCACAATGGTCATCACAGCTAAAAAAATGGTAAACCACGCAGATCAATACACTACCAACACCTGAATTCCCGATGTAAACGGGAGACACATCATACTGGGTCACCGTTCCAATTGGCACTTCAGGTACCACCTAAAACAAAAAAAAGAAACTGTGTTGGACACCGTCGATGCGTACCACTCAATAGACAAAGAATCCCAGCTACTTACCATTTTCATTACGGAGTGGGGAAGATTTATGTACCTCAGGATGCCTCAAGGCTATCTTGCATCTGGAGACGCGTACACACGCAGATATGACGAGATAATAAAGAATATTCCCCGTAAGATCAAAATCGTCGACGACACCTTCGATTTTTTGCTTCACTGTGCTAAGAACGGAATCGTTCTCAACACTGACAAATTCCAATTTTGTCAGGACGTAATACAGTTTGGAGGCCTCCAAATAACACCCTCTGGAGTAACCCATTCTGATTTCATGCTACAAGCAATATTGAACTTCCTGGTTCCAAAAACGATCAACGATGCAAGATGGTGGTTTGGTCTAGTCAATCAAGTAGCCTGGGCATATTCATTAGGTCCAATTATGCTACCTTTCTGGGATCTTGTAAAGCAAAACTCACATTTTACATGGAACCAGAGCCTGGAAGAAGCGTTTCAGCATTCCAAACAGGTCATAGTCAACCTTGTTCGGAAGAGCGTCATGACATTTGACAAAAATCGAATAACATGCCTTGCCCTGACTGGAGTAAAGAAGGAATAGGTTTCCTACTCCTACAAAAACATTGCCCATGCACAATCAAGGAGGCCCCGATTTGTTGTCCAGAAGGATGGCGCCTAATATTTTCCGGCAGCAGATTTTGCACCAACGCTGAGCGCAGATATGCGCCAATAGAATGTGAAGTAGCAGCAATTGCATGTTCATTGGAAAAATGTCGGATGTTCATTATGGGTTGTCCTAGTATCATAGTGGTTACATACCACGAGCCACTAAAGGAGTTATTCGGTGATAAGGATTTAAGCAAAATCCAAAATCCCCGACTTTTCCGATTGAAGGAAAAACATTAAGATATAGTTTTACCATCCAGCACTGCCCTGAGAAATGGCACGGAAGCTCAGATGCCGTTTCCCGCAACCCAGTCGCAATGGTATACACCCTCCTAAGCATATTTCCTACCCAATCCACTCAAACTGACGTTCTAGAGTCTAATAAAATATACAATGTCATGACATCGACTGCTTTAACAGTGGCATTTGGAATCACCGACAACGTATCCGTCACCTCACCAGACCTCATCCGTGCAGCAGAACGTAATGATCCCCAATACAAAGAATAGATAAATGCAGTACAGCACGGATTCCAAAAACGCGCCATCTCACAGCACCTATACTGTGCGAATATTGAGGTAAGACACCGCCTAAGCACTGACATATAAAATATTGCTTAGCTTGCATTCAGCACACCAGGGCGTGGTTGGCATGAAAGCCCGTGCCAATGAGTCCATCTACTGATCCGTAATGTTAGGGCCAATTGCGTGATGTGCTCAAACATTGCCCCTAGTCAACTACGAGAGTCAATCACTCTCACACCATCGCCAGATTGGCCATTCCAGCAAATAGTCATGGGTTTCATGTCAAAGGTCAGCAATACCTTGTCTGCGCTGATAGATTAACTGGATGGCTCATTCTTTATTATTTAAGCCATGGACACGCAGTTTGTCGAGATATATTCCAGACATATGGTGCTCCAGAGAAACTCAGCACTGATGGTGGTCCACCTATCAAATCATTACAATTCCAACAATTCCTGAACGACTGGGCGGTAAAACACAGACTATCATCCGTTGTCTATCCTCAATCCAATGGCCGAGCAGAGCTAGCTGTCAAATCTACTAAAAGGATAGTACATATTAACACAGGAACTCAAGGATCCCTAGATAATAACAGAGTAGCAAGGGCTATCCTTCAATACAGGAACACGCCCATCCAGACCATTGGGTTATCTCCAGCACAACTACTACACCGTCGGCTACGGAATTTCATACTATCCCAACCCAGGCTATACAAGCCGCATGCAAAATGGATAGCTGCAGCTCAAAACCGTGAGAAAAACCTGTCTCAACGTAATGCCCGTCTGGTAGAAAGGTACAACCATACGGCCCATACCCTGCTTCCGCTTCAGGAAGGGGACATATTATCAATCAAACCAATCACCGGTGGGACACAACAGGTAGAGTTGTCGGGACACTACCTAACCGTCAATACCGTATCAGGGTGGATGGATCGGGCAGGATCACCTTGCAGAACCGCCGATTTCTCAGGAAGCTTCAAACACTTGCAACCCTACTCCCATTCCTAGTGCTTTACCTGATCCTCCTGAGTCAAGTATCAGGGACGCACAGGATCCCAGTACGCATATTCCAAAAGAAAATGAGACATCACCAAGCGCCGCCCAGCCACAAAAAATCACCCGAGCACAGTCCAGACTACTCCCATACAATCAGCCGGATCAAAAAGAACTCATCTCCCCTCAAAGGCCATTACCCTCGCGCGATGGGGGAGGATGAATAATCAAAAGTGTGAGACTCACCTTCGCAAGGAGGTTACAACTAGCATCCAGTTGGCTGACAAAAATAAACAGGGTTGTAACTCAATACATGTCCCTCTCTTGAATAAAGTCAAAGGGTGGATATTGTGCTGGATATTTATTGAGCAAAATATCCACACTGGAATCTTCAGCCAATCAGAACTTACAGAATAGACTTGCACGTAACAGAGTGGAATATCCCAGGCTATTATATAATCCACCTACCAATTTGCCGAGCAGACTTTAGTCAGTCAGACTCGTCTGGTTCGGTCCTGATCTCCAGTTGGATATGGAGGTGCAAGGGAAGGCCGAGATCGCAATTAACTTGTGGTCTCAGAGGAATCTTTACTTAAAGGAGAGAGCAGAAGTATGTGTTTCACACAGCTACCCGATTCTCCTTTACCGACTCTCTGTGCTTCCACTTCCGTCTGACACTTTACTGGCGTTAATGAAGCTCTTCTTCTTCTTCTTCTTGTGGGGAGGCAAGTTTGCCAAAGTCTCTCGGGAGATCTGTTGCCTTCATCCATCTGAAGGCGATCTAGGTATGCCTAGCATTGAGATTCGTCAATATATGCTTCGCATCGAGTTCCTGGATCGAATGTGTCGCGAACCGGATGTCTTCTGGAAGGAATACGCCCGTAAAAACTTCCCATCCTTGAGAAGTGTGCACTCGGCCGAGGAGGAGGCTCACCGTTTACCCAAAGCCGAGTGCTTCTTCTACCGTGGATGTCGTCGTGCTCTGAAACGACTCTTATGGACGTTGGATGGCCTCTCCAACGCCCAGGCGTTGACTCGTAAGGCCTTATATCAGGTGTTAGTTAGGGGGGCCATTCGTGATGATTTGATTGACGAGCTCGGTCTTACGAAGCGGGAGACTCGCTCGATATGGCTTTGGGTGCCCGGGTTGAAATGTCTCAATAACAATGAGGCATCACTCACCAGGCTGGTGATACGTGTGGCCCTCTGGGTCGTCAAAAGACTTTGCTTAGCGGGCTTGGAGAAATATCCAAACTGACGCCGCTATAGTGGGGAGGTCGAGACCATTGGTCACGCCTTTTTTCATTGCTCGGTGGTAGCACCGCTGTGCAAGTATGTTGAAGGCCTCATGGTTCGCATGTTGCCTGGAAAGTTCTTTGTCCTTGAGGCCGCTTCTGTTTGTAGCAATGTGGCTCCGCCGTTGACGAGGACTGAACACTATGCGTTCTTATGCTTACTATGAGAGTCGTGATTTGGACGACACGTCAGAAGGGATTCTATGGAGGCGAGAAGTTTACCTCTTCCCAGCTGATCTTGTACTTTAGGCATCAGCTTAAAGTCAAGATTATGTCGGAAAGGCGGCGACTCACTTCATCTGAATTCGGCAAAAGGTAGGTGAATCTTGCGCGTTTGTGTCGTGTGAAGGGGGCTGACCTGGAGTGGCACTTTGATGCCGGTTAGGCATCAGGATATTGTTTAGCTGGGTTGAACACGGTCAAGCCACACAAAAATTTAGGTTAGCTTAGGTTTAGTTTTTTGAGTCTTTAGTTTTCTTTTTCAGTAAACTTAGCTAGGGTACGTATGCTCATTGGCCCCTTTTATTTCTGTCCCTATCTTTCTTTAAGGTTAATTCTCCATCCCCTCCCTCGTTAGGTGGTCAGTGACGTCAGTTCTCTGGTGGATGCGGGGCGTTTTTTCGTTTCGGGTGTGATTTTTTGTATCTGTTGTTGTGTCTGAATGAGTGCATGTCTGTGTGAGTGCTTGGGATGAATGAATGTTTTTTAAATTTTATAGTCCCGCATCAATTTCGTCTAGTTAACTGATGTTTCTGCCATATTTAGTGATTGTGGGGTTTTTATTTCTAACGCGATTTTGTTTAGTTTCTTGTAAATAGTTATTTGTTTCATACTGTAAATACTCATTGGGGTTACTTTTTAAATTTTTTTTAAAATGTTGTTTTAATCCCCTCCCCCCACAGACCACAAATTGTACATATGGGGTCTAGTTAGTATTTTCATGGAGTCATTGAGGTATTATGGTGGATGTGGTGAGAAAGGTAAATAAGAATGTGTTGTTTTGGTGCAAGAAATATTGTTAGTATGATTGGTTCAGCGTTTGCTGCTAGCTAAGTTTAGAAGTTACGACAGAAGACCGACTACTTCCCCATTCCCCACTTCGGCCTTGTGCCACACTTTCTGTTATAGCACAGAAATAAATAACCTTTAGTCAGTCAGACTCAACTTCAATTACAGTCGAGTACTGTCTGTTGCTATTACTAAATTCTACATTTCCTAGACGAACAATGTGCTACTAAAAGCGTGAAATGAGTTAGTAGGTATAGATTTTTGCGATTTACTCAAAAAATGTTTATATAAGTAAATATGTAATTGGGGATCGTGCATAATACATTGTAACAGTAATTTCCCTACCTTATTAATAATTGTTCATATATCAATTTCCATACCTTTTTAATAAGGGTTCATATGTCAAAGCCATTTCATTTCCCTTTGTTATATTGCATCCAAATTGATCGTTTAATAAGATTTTCAAATTTCAAAGAAGAAATTACTACTGACATTACCTAGAGAAAAATATATTTTAAATGTTTTATTTAAAATTTACGATCCACTTACTGTATTCCTATCTAATAGTTTTTTTTGTTTTTTTTTATCCCTATTCACTTCTTTTTAAGTAAATTCTTGTCTAGCAAATATTCATCTCCCACACAATCAGCTCAACAAAATGATTTCAAATTAGCAAAATAATTTCGAATCAGTAAAATGATTTCGAATACTGTTCCCGATTATATTTTACCATTCAAAGAAAAATAATTTTCACTGGTACGTGACAATAACAGGGTAGACTTTTAAAATACTTTTGAGCGAATATAAAATTGTACTATTATCAAATCATCTTGAACATGCTCTTATAAAAGATGCGCAACAATAACAGTCACATTTAAAAAGAAAAAAAAAGAAAAAAAGCATGCAAGAGAATATATAAAGTATTCTTGTATTAAACCCTCTTAACCAAGCACATGCCACCGGTACACTACAATAGCAGACAAAATTAAGAAAATAACATTTACCCGGAAATATAAACTGTACTATAGTCATCTTGACAATGCTTTTATGAACGGTACACTATAACAGCAGACATGTATTTAAAAAATTTTGTAAGTGAATATATTAACAGCACTATTGTCAAATCAGGTTGACCGCGCTCAAATCAATAGAACCTAAATATACAAGAAATATATTTAAAAGTGCTTGTGAGTGAATAAATTAACTACACTGTTGTCAAATAATCGTGAACATGTGTACGCTACAATAGCAGAGTGATTTGAAAAAAAGTACATGGGCGAATATATAATCAGTAATATTGTCATTTTTTATGGAATTGTAATAGAGATGCAGGCAGTATTACATGATTGCGGCATTGACAAAATTACAGATTAAATTTACGACAGCGGCAATATACTAAAAAGGATTAGTAGATCAAAATTTATATCGCTGTCAAAGAAGTCAGGTACAAAAGCTTGATTTATTTGGAAAAGATATTAGAATAATATAAAATTTTTACTGGAAATAAACCGACTGCATGCATGAATTCATTAAATGCACAAAAATAGAAAGAATCATAAGACAAGAATGTGTCTTCTCACCGGACTTATTCAACTTTTACAGCGAAACAATCCTGAGAGAATTACAAGTCCTACCAGGATTCATTATTGGCGGACACAAGTTTAACAACATTAGTTATGCAGACGAAACAATATTGATAGCAGACACAATAAAGAAACTACAGGAACTTGTAGAGACGGTTAAAATTTCTAGGGCATATAATGAGGAAAGTGACCTTGGAAAATTTGACACTCACAGGACATATTGAAGTCAAGATGGGCAAAGTTAAGTAGTGCATAATCTGTCTAACAAACTTGTGTTAATGGTTCACAGAACATGGATTACGAGCTTTAGCAAAAGCGTAAACTTTACTCGGGGTGACAAAGGACGCTAAACTGTAGATAGCCATGATCTTTTCACCGTTGCGTTAAAATATTAAGAAAATGTGCGAATATATAATCTGTTCTATTAACAAATAATCTTGATCATCCTCTTATCATCGGCAAGCTAAAATAGCAGACAGATGCAAAAAATAAATCTTTGTAAGCGAATATATAAGCTGTATATATTGTATTAACACCGGAACGCTACAATAGCTGACAGATAATGAATAAATATATAAATAAACTATAATAAAATAATCTTGACTTATCACCGGTATGCTATAAAAGCAGACAGTCTTTAAAGAAAGAATGTGAGCGAAGTTATAAACTGTGCTATTGTCATATCATGATCACAATGTTCTTATCACGGGTTAGCTACAATAGCAGACAGATTTTTTTAAACTCGTGAGTGAATATATAAACTGTACTATTGTCATATCATCTTGACGATGCTCTTACCGCCTGTAAGCATTTTTAAAAATCTTGTCTGCGAATATATATATATATATATATATATATATATATATATATATATATATATATATATATTGTCAAATGATGCTCTTATCACTGGTACGCAACAACAATCGAGAACTCCTTCAGAGGGATGATATAATCTGTATTATTGTCAACTCTTCTATATCAACAAGTACGCTGGGGCACCTCGAGGTGGTGTAATGGTTAGTAAGCTTGTCTCGCTAGAACAATTACGAATTAGTAGTGAATTCGAGCCTCACTGGGTACTTCAAAATTTTGGTTTTGTGCCACATCTAAGCGACACTTGGAAAATCACTATATCAACAGTACGCTACAATAGAAGATAGGTTTGGGTTTTTTTTTAATAAAACTTGTGAGGGAATATATAAATTGTACTTTTTCAAATAATCTTGGTTATGGACTTATGACCGGCGCACTAAAATAGCAGACATATTTTTAAAAAAAGATTGTGAACGAATATATAAACTGAAATGCCAAAAATGTAGACAACATCCTAATAACAGGTAATTCCTCTCATCACCTAAATAATAGGGGCTATATAACATATGAGTCGATGAAATGTTGGATTTGTGCGTGGGTGTATATCTATCCAGGTACGTTCCAGATTTGTCCATATCTAATTTGTTTTTGTTGTCTGTGGCAGCAGGAAATTTAGTGAGATTTGTAATATGTCTCATTCATATTCAGTGGGAAACGCAGAGTGGGGACCAGTTCCTTACCTGGAAGAAAGCTGAATATTCTTGAAGCCAATTCTATGCCACCTGCACACAATGGGTCTTATCTTGCGAAGAGAAACCCTCGTCACCTGGAGACATAATAAACATAAAGCGATGCAAATAGTCTGCAACAAGATCCGTCTTACACTTGACTCGTATTGTCGGAGTGATCCGAGTGAAGTGAACATCCTTCACACCATTACAAAACTATTTCGTATTTGCACATCTTGCTGATAGGCTCCAACCTTTAATGCCACACATTTTCTACATGGGTGAAATCAAAATAAGACTAGTTTGAACAGGCGACATTTTCCAACCTCCAATGGCGATGTTATCTGTCCGAGTAATTGATTCCATTATACCACTCATGGTACCTTTCTTGGTTACCAACTACAAAGTTCCATCGTATACAGAGTACACTGTAGACTAATGGACTCAGTGGCACTGGCGTTGTCTTGTAATTTGATATGTTGGAATTTTCCTCTTCTTTAGTTGGTTACAATCCTTGTCAGTTGCCGGAAGCCCCGTTCTTGCATCATCTGTGCGCACCTTAATTTTCATGTATAAAGACTTGAGCAATTGTTGCCATCTTTCTGGATCCAACAATCATTTCGTAGTTATATAGCTATGTGCCATGACTGCTGCAGCTATACTATCTCTTTACCTATTATGTCACACATGTGTCAATTTCTACAAGTGGGGAATGGAAAAACTATCTAATGCTGCTGTTTCTAATTTTAGTACTTGTTTAAAAGAGAGACACTTATAATTTGCATGACTATGATACGAGATGACTATGATAATCATCGTGAAATTTAACAAACAGCAGTTTTCACTGTTGTGTTAATACAATAACCAATATATTTACACTTTTGACATTTTTATGACTATATTCTTATTATATGTGTATGCGTTTTGATTTTTATATGGAATGTTTATTTTTTATATAAAATGAAGTCAAATTGATTTCAAGTTAACTAAGTTTCATTGATTGTTGACTTCCGATTTGTTTAAGCCGAATCCATCTTCGTTCAGTGTTTGTTAATTTTCTTTTATTTCGATTCTGACATCACTGAATAAAATTTTCACCTCTCACTGCTTTAAAATGACTATTGAAAAATAAACATGGCTTAGCTTAAGTTTCAACTTTACACAACTTGAGAAGGAGAATTTTTTAAAAATTTTATCTAAAATAATGATCCATTTCCATAATTATGTGACCAAATGTTGCAAAATCTGTGGCAAAATCCAAGCAGAGAGCTATCATTTCACAAGGCTACAAATCAATGCTATTACATTTACAATAATTACTTATTTGCACGGTTACAAGACGCCTCGAAACATGGCAAATATTTGTGACGTGTCATTTCTTTAAGTGATTTTGCTAACAACTTCTATTGATTCTCATAGCCAGTGGGAATAAAAGAATAAAACAAATAAAAAGTTGGGTTACCACTATATATTTGGTGATTCCATCGCTTATTTAATCTTTCAATACAATAATAATAATAATAGTGAAGAGTGCCCAGTTCAATGTTTTATGCCCGTTATTGTTGCTCTTTTCATTTACTTGAATACTCATTAATCTGGATCTTGATGGTTCAAAAGTTTATCGTGGCTAAAAAATGTTTTCGTGCAATGGTGCAGTCATTATCGTATATTAGAATTGTAAGTTTATTTTGGACAGCAAAAGTGCCAGTGTGCAGAAAGTTTCAGATATATCTTTTGCAAAAACAATAAAAAATAAAAACCTGTAATCTGAAATCGGAATAATTTTGTGGAGCTTTTTCAAGGACATTTTTTGTTTCACATTGTTGTAAACGATCCATTTTTCAACGCTTGCGTTCTTTTCAAAAAGTGAGAGAGAGAGAGAGAGAGAGAGAGAGAGAGAGAGAGAGAGAGCAGAGAATCACAGATGAGTATGGGATCTATTAATTTTTTCTCCGTTAACCGTGAGGTATCCATATATTGTAGAGATTTACGTATCCAAGTGTTTTCTTTTGAAAGAATCAGCGCATATGCTAAGCAATGATGACCTGTTTAGTAGGCCTAAACTAGTAATAAATACATGGGAGTCGTTACCAAAGAATGACCGTAAATTAAATAAAGGGTTCATTTCGAAATTCTGCAGAGGCTACAAAGGATGGACCGTGATAACAACAACAAAGATTATGACAATAGTTCGCATATAAATAATGTAAATTATTCTCTGTTTATATTTACTCTTATCATTTCCCACTTCGACCTTTTCCAATTTTTAACTGTCTTTTGTGCAGTGAAAGTGATCCATATATCAACTCTTTGTATCAGATACAAACATTCTTAATATCGCTTTCTGTGGTTTGCGGGTTCGAATCCTGCTGGAGAGCGCAGATTTTTCTTTAATAAGTTTTCTCGAACATTCAGGCCGGGAGACAAAAATAAATAAATATACCATTTAATAAATAAATGAAGCGCCTACTCAACTATGAGTATCTATTAAAAATAACGTTTAAAGTGATAAATGTAGTTTTCATTATAAAGAAAAGCTGACAAATAATTAAGAAGGGGTACCAAAAAATTCTCGGTTCGATCCACTTCCTAAATACTGACTAAATGATTAAACATCATATTTCGAAAGTACACTTTTGTATATGAAGAAATGTATAATACCTATAAACACCCTTACAGAACCGATACACACTAACAAGGAAAAACAGTAACATAATAATTTGTGATTTAAAAACTACATTGTATAAGCCCCAAGCAGCTCATAAGAGAATAAGAGTAATAACTGTGGTCATAATAATCCAAATGATGGAAATAGTTCCAAGATAGTTTATGAAAGGTGAAGTGAATAAATTATACATCTATTTCTCTTCTCTCACGGGCTTACGGCCATATCAAGATGAAATATCGGTTCTCGTACAATCACTAACGTTAAGCATTGTTAAGCCTGGTCAGTGCCTAGATGGGTTGTCGCTTGGAAATACCAGGTTCTGTAAGCTTGAATGTGCGGTTGGTGTTATGAATAACGGCTCGGAATTGTAAATCTGAGAGCTGAGTTCTAATTCCAGTCATGTCCGTTTACTTACGTGTAAAAAATTTGGGGAAATTTATGAATCCACCTCTTCTCACCCCAGCTATAGGTTAATTTGTAGGACTTGTACCAGTAAATCTTTATTATCTTACTAAAAACTTCTTACAATCTAAAAATATTTTCTGTCGTTAAATAACCTGCAAAAACAGTAAAAAAAAATCTCTCAAATCATTACACTACTACTATTTAAAATACTACATTTATTAGAAAATATATTCAGTTTAAATCCTGAAGGAGTCATAAAAATGATTTCAAAGGCCCGCACGCTTCGGTTTATACTCTTTTCCTGTTACCCAGTGGTTAGCCCTCGCGATGCAGATGACCACTTCAGTTTTATTCACATTGTACTTATGTACATTTGCTCGGTGCACGAATGACAGACCTAAAAATGTTTCATTAAATTAAAAAAAATAGAATACTGTTCATTACTAAATAATTTTCGAAATCTTCAATACAATGAGATAATTATCTGTTGGTACTGAAAAAAAATATTATGGTTTAAAAAATTAACTTTTTTTTTTCTTGTCTCAGATGTTATGATTTTATTGCTCAGCCCGTGGGAGAGGAATTCTATTTCAAATTCAGTCAAATTTTGTGTGTGTGTGTGTGTGTGTGTGCGTGTGTGCGTGTGTGTGTGTACATTAAATTGTGCAAGCACGTGTGAGTTACTCACACCCAACACAGACATATGCGCATGTAAAATGTAGATAGTGCTTGACAAACATAGAATCAGCTCTTCTTTTATAATATACATTTTTAACGATAAAATTCTTATTGTTTATACTAATTCTATTCTTGAATTGACACCATACCTCATGTCTTTTCATAGGTCCTACGACCTAAGTAGGACCTAATAGCATGAGAAAAGTGCATGTTCTGATATTAGGATTACTCGTGTTATCAGCAGTATATATATATTTTTTGCTTTATTTTTATTTTAATGTCTGTGAAAGACGAAGACTATGACTAAACAAAAGCTATCAGCTTTGTTTATTTCATGAAGAAATTACATTTTATTCGACATTTTTTTATTTTATCTTTGTTTATTTGACTTCCTATGTAGCAGCTATCGTTGGAAGAAATCAATGTACGCACATTTAATATTAAGTATCACCACAGACTTTCTAAAAATTCCGAAAAATGCATTTTAAATAATTTAAATGCTTTCTTTGAACAATTTTCGATTTTGTTTGAAAGCTAATTCGAAGTAAAAGAAAAATTAATTTCCATATATAAATGTTTTTAAACATTTTTAAAACATTGGCATGTTCACTCGTCAGTCATCAACTTATCGAACCGCCATTATAGAAAATGTAAACAAATTTAAAAATCTCTTTAAAATCCAATATTTATCCAAGTCATTTAGTAAATTTAAGGATTAATTAACTGGATTTTGTAAACTGAAAACTTACTTTTTGTTTAAAACATCCCTACACGCAAGCAGCTCGTCGCCCGCTGGCGGGCCGCCGATGGCAATACCAGCGGTCCTTTGATGGCAGAAATCGGCGGGGCACTAGTGGTAACACTGCCGAGAGGGACACGCTGGCAGTCTGACAAGCGGGCCACCAGCGGTAAACGCTAGTGGCATGCCACTCAGTGGCAGATGGTGGCTTGCGTGTAGGGAAAATAACATCCGTCAGGTCAGAGGTTAACAACTATAACTATCTCTTTCAATCCCTCTCTTAAAACGCATAGAAGAACAGACCGTCAAAAATATTTCGACAATGTGTTCTAATAAAATAACCTATTCCCTATAAAACTCGTTCGTTAATGCCAATAATGCGTACTGAAAATTTCGTTTGAATCAAATAATTTCTTGATTTTTTGCAAATATTTTAAAATATCGGGTAGCGATTTTTGGTTTTCATTTCGAACAAAAGCATCTTTTTTGGTGGAACCTATTTAATATATATTTTTAAATCATTATCAAATTTAATGCAGTTATATTCTTTTTCTTCTTCAGCTAAAATTAAAATATTTAAAGCTTACCCAAAACAATATTTATACCTGGTTCAATAAGCAACAGGTTAATTATTTACCAGAATAAATTCTAATTTCCCACTTGTAATTAACAATCATTGCACAGGTGTCCAAACCACTTTATAGCTTCATCGTCAAAAATCCATGATTATGAAATTCAAATTTTTATTTTTGAAAACTGTGATATTTGGTAAATACATAGACAAACAGATATCAACGTAAATGCGAAGTAATTCTTATATTTTTCATTAATTTTCAAGCAGAAATATTTATATTTAAAATTTCGTTTAAAATGCATAAAAAACAAAGATTTGTACTCTGGAAAATAGGTGAAAATATAAAGATGATTTCCAATGCAAATGAAGGAATCTGAATGCAATGAATTAATATGGAAAAAACATAAGCGTCAGAATATTTAAAAGAATTCTTATGCCAAGAACCAAATATGAAAACAAAAAGTAAAATATGAACGAAAATGGCTTAACGTACCTTGCTTCAAGTCAGTATTCAATATAAATGATAAACACGGTGGTATTATCTGGTTAAAATAATCGATAATTTTTACTATTGAAAAGACACACGTGTCTCGTTCATCATTTGTCTATGCAACTCTGATATTTTGAATTTAGAGCGCCCTCTAGATGAATAGGAATTAATTTCAACTCGTTTTTTTAAAAGTACTTTCTTTCTGCTCGTTTATATATTGATCCCTAGTTGCGAACTGTAAACACGAAAGAAAATTTTGAATTGTAAATACGTTTTGTTGTTGATTACTTATTTTACTTAAAAAGAATATTTTTGTCAGACAAAATTCAGCTCTGTCTATATTTCTGAGATGAAGTATTATGTACACTATTTACAATATTCGGACTATTGTCCTCGTCTTTCTGTCTATATTTCTGAGATGGGGTATTATGTACACTATTTACAATATTCGGACTATTGTTCTCATCAGCTCATTTAATCCAGTTTACTTTCATGCCTTTTAATACAATGAAACCGATTGCAAAGAGATAAACACCACAAACTCACGCGACTCTACACCGGTCAAATTATATATTGATATATTCATCATACAAAAACATTGACAAATCCTTGATCAGATAAAAGTTGATATTAACTCGAATCTATGTCCAAGAATACTAAAACCGTAGAATAAAAAGGAAATTATTTTATTAAAATTCTATCTTTTGTTGTAAAGTTAGTTTTTATGAGAATAATCTCTAAGAATCATCGGTATTAGACTGATGTCAAATTTTACATTTTCGCCTAAAATGTTTTTTGTTTCATAAAAGAACAATTCCGGCTTTGATTCGATGATTCTTGCTTTTAGAATACAAATGAGTGCATCTTTCGAGAAATTTCTCAAACTGAAAGTGTTAACTTTCAGTTTGAGAAATTTCTTTGAGAAATCACTGATCAGATAAAGAATGATGCATAGATAACAAGCGGTAGTGTAAAAGTAACGGGTTTGAAGAATACGTCGCATACTGAATCCATGATAGATGGTTGTGACGCTTTTACAACATCAGCAATCGACTGTTTTATTCAGAAAAATATTTTCCTTTTCCAATAAATCATTCAGATATGTCAGTTGTTTACTGTAGCATAGCCCAGTTATAGTTCCAGCAATTTATAATAAAGTATTAATTTTGAATATTACCAAACACAAAAAAATAACTTATATCTCTCGTTTAGGTTGCCTCTTTTTCGTTTTTTTTTTTTCTATGTGGAGGTAAAAAGAAAAAGACAAATATTTAATAACAGACAGATGTTAATTTCAGTTATGCGGATTCCATTTACCTAGTCGGAGTTTTTCATAAAGCCTTTAAACGATGGACTGCACTTGACTAATTCACTGATTTTTTTTTTTTTTTGCTTTCTCTTTCGTTAAAGGTTTAAAAAAATTCATCAGATTTTTTAGTTCTCAATAATTCTAGAACCGTCTTTGTCGTTGAGTTACAAATTATTATTTTACTTTGCAGACCTTCCCCAATCTGTGATTACCATAAGTTTCAGTGATCAGATAGTTAGCCTCCGCTGTACATATTCTTTCACAGGCTAAGTATGCAGTTTGGAATGATTTTCAGCAAATTATTTATTATTTCTTCACATATCTTAAAGAATATGTACGCATAAGCAATAAAGAGTAAACTCCAAACACACTTGGGGTGTATTGTACTGCAGGTAAATTTATACAGATCGTTGGTTATGCAAGAATTCTAGCGAACCAATCAAATTGGTTCTGATTGACAAAGACCAATATTTTGGTCGAAGAATGACAATGGTGTAAGAGAATTGAAGCGTGATGATAACTGTTAAAAAAACAATTAGGACTATGTGCCAAACAGAGCAAACCCAATGCTAGCTTAACTATGATGAGAAATGATGTCTACGTCTGTGCGTTTGTTACAATGAAAAAATAGACCATTTATAGTGTATCTGCACTACTCCTGTCATGATAGTTAAATTAAATTGCTCTGTTTATCTTTGAAACACACTTTGTCTCAAACGACTAGAGTTTCATCTGTCTCTCGATGTAAAGATATATATTATTGAAGAAAATAAAAATCTTCCGAAAAAGAAGTTTGACAGATTATCAGTAGATATAAGTACAGTCCCCAGTCCTTATCATAGTAGCAAAAAAATGTCGTGAATGTAACCGAACAAAACTCCCCAATGTTTCCAGTTTGAAAAGTTTGTGATCTGCTTTACTGTGGATAGTGTGTATCAAGGAAGTTCTGGAGAATGAGTAATATAGCTGAAGGGTTGCTTACCTTTTAATGTCTGCATTATTACCTATTACTCTTTTTGTCTATATCTTACTGTAATTAAGAATTAATGTATGTACTGCAGTCTATGAATAATCATTGGATTGGCAACGGATAATATGAGTCTAGTTTTTTATTCTTTTTATATCTGTTAACTTTCATAATATTCTGTGCACTAAGGATCATGGAATTTTGCGCACGCTATCGGAGGTTTATATATTCTTCTCAGAATGTGATGCGTGGAGGATTAATATAACATTTCCAAATGGTACAAAAATAATAATTTCAAATCCTATTATCAGCCATAAGACTATTTTCTTCTAATACAATTTTGTAAGTCAAGTGTTTTAATTACTATCGGTGATCTTACTGTGCAAGAATTGAAATCCAAATGAATTTAGTTATGAAGAATTATACATTTTTCAAATGTATTGTTCTATGAAAATGATATTCAGAGAACAATTTTAACTGTTTTACATGATAGTCTTCATCAATATGGCAAATCTGGTGGAGTCTAAAATTAGAAAGATTTGAATGACTTCGATTGTTATGGCTAGAACATAGGTTTGGGGGTTGCTCACGTCCTGTTATGTTACCTATTGGCAATAATTCGAAGGGGAGAAATACACCCGCCGCCAGCAAGAGATTAGGCAACCAATATTTATTGATGCGAAAAAAAGAAGCGGGGGGGCTTTCCTGCTTAGTATAAGCCAACAGATGAGTTACTGTTGCATAAATTGCTGATATCTTTAGACAATGTAGCGATAGGAATGCATCACAGAAAGCAGTATATCTGTCTTTATTGTGTGTAGAGCAGCATAGTTGTAGATCATTAGAGTATTCATGCGAACCAAGATTAATTGCCGAAAGCCTCATCCGGGGGAAGGCAAGTATCGAAATTGGGCCTTGTATAAATGAAAGAAGGATACTTTGTCGGCAGGATATATATGCGTCGTTATTTTGGGAAGGATAGCACAATGATGCACTGTGGCGACAGCAAAATGGTGGCGACAGTGTGATAGATTCGGAAATATTCTGCTATAAATCACTGAGTTCTATTATTCAATAGAAGGTACTGTGAATCACCAAACCCAACATCACTGAACATCAGGTTCACTCGTTCATGGCAGCACTCTTCTATGGTGTTAGTGGCTTCTTTCAGCAGGGTAATGCGCCTTGCCACACTGTATTTGTAACGGAATGGTTTCAAAGACATGATGAAAAGGTAACTATATTTTCATTGCCACCAACTTACCCAAATATCGAACCTTCAATACATCAACAAAGGTGCTCAATGTGCACTTTTGGGTTGACGCAACAAATTCTACAGTAACTTGCATTAGCTAAAGGACACGCTGTCAACATTCTACCTCCATATTTTAAAGAGATCTTGTAGAGTCCATATCTGATTGGATAGAAATTGTTTTGTGGCTAACTTAAATAACATAATTACTAACATAATTTGTGCTATTGCACATTACTAACATAATGTGTACTTGCTTGCATGTGTTATGAATCCTGGGGGGGGGGCAGAAACTAGTCAATGTGGTGCAACTCCAGGATGAATATGATATATGTAGCGCTGACTTCTGAAGTCAATAGAGGTGACACAATTCAAAGTCGAAACTGCTATTTCCAGCCAAATTTATAAAAGAATAACTTTTTACGCGACACCACATGAACTGGAAGCATTTTCATTGTGTAAGAATTCGCAGTAGAAGTGGCTAAGCGATTAGAAGAAAATCTAAATTCAACCCACACTAATGACCTTGGGGGAAGGGATAAACAAGAATTAATTATACAATTGACACTCAAAAATATTCTTGACTAGAAAGAATTCGTATATAATAATTATGTAAATGAGTACAATATTTATGAAAAGAATTTCCCAGATTTTTTAATTGCAAGAATGAAATTTGTTTATCTATGTTCATGTATTTGCGAAAACGGTAAAATAGAATTATTTTCTTTGTTACTTGTAAAACAGATAAAATCAACATTCAACTGAAGACCGCCGGCATCTTCTTAAAGCAATTGATACAAAATATAGGAACATTTGAGTCGCGTTCACTTCTCATATTAATATCCTTGAAAAAGCATGACCCTCTTCTTGTCCCATCGATACGTTAAACAGCCAGGTAGATTGGGTTCTTTATCATCGGACGTTAGATAGTTTAGGAATAATAAAATGCTAGATTCAAACCACTTACTCATCCATGAAACACAAGAACATTTCTTGCATCGAAGCTTGGTCTGGCTATTCTTCAACCAGCTGTTCCCAGGCCAACTTTGCCACTGGTATCTGGAAGTGAATATAGAGAGTGTAGATCTGAAACGCTTAAAAATTTTGAAAGGAATTATCATCATGCCTTTGGATGGATGGATGGATGGATGGATGGATGGATGAATGAATGTGATTACACAAACACCCCACACACACACGAAAAGTTAATAGATTTCTTTAAAAAATAGGCAAGAGCACATCCAATTTCTGAAAGAGGACAAAGATTTAATTTTAAAGCAAAGCCTTAAAATGATATGGAGGAACAAATCTAAATTTAACATTATTAATTCTGATGGTCGGAGGTACATTAAAATATACGTTGGTCTTCACCTAACACCTGCTCTGCATAAAAGTAACAGTTAAATACAAAGGAGCGATTGTCATGACGGGAAGGTGCAGGCATAAAAATTATGGATAGTAAATCTCATCTAGAAATAATGGACATGGTTATGTGCCATGTGGTTTAAACGATATATAAATTAAATAATGCGATAATTTGCATTTTAAAACCAATCTAATGTTCGCAAATTAAATAACGTCTCTCTCATTCTATCTTTATATATATATATATATATATATATATATATATATATATATATATATATATATATATATATATATATATTACCTAAACTTTATTTTTTTTAGTGAGCACCGATATTTGAGTTCCCTATAGTATATTTATTTATTTTCGTCTACCGACCTGAATATTCGAGAAATCTCATTAAAGAAAAGTCTGCGCACTCAGGCAGGATTCGAACCTGGGTTGCCTTCACTTATGGATTATCAGACATTAAAGGTTAGTACACTTTTGTTTTTGTCTTTCTATTTGCCTTAACATAGGTACCTCTATGGGATCGCTAAAAAAAGCATAGCATGATGAAAAAGACGCCAAATTTGACGAAAACAAAATGTTATCGTCTAAATATTTGTATTATTATTAAGAGGAAAGATAAAAGTTTATTTTAATTATTTTTTAAAATTTTTCCTTCTTTTTAGAAGATTCTAAATGTTGATTAAAAAAACCTTGTTTCTCTTTTTCTCTAGGTTTTGTGTGTGTGTGTGTGTGTGTGTGTGTGTGTGTGTGTGTGTCACACATTAATTTGAAAAATCTTGCAAAAATAAAAATAATTGTCGAATGTCAATGAAACTCCCAGAAACTATTAACAAATGATCGAAATTATTATAAATATGTTTTTGTTTTTTTTTATTAAAGTCATGGCAGAATTATTTTTTTTTATATTTATTACCCACCCCCCATAACTAATTTTATGAAAACGCTAGAAATTCGATCGCGTCAGGTTTAGTGGTTACAATAGTTAAAAGCACAAGGCTTTGGGAAATGCAAATCATGTTTTTTTTGTTTTTAATTGAATCACCCTATCTGAAAATCAGCTGTGAATTGTAACATACAAAACTCAATAAAACAAAGATATTATTTAATTTCAAATGCTTTTATTTGCTTTTAGTTGTTTTTATGAATATGGACAATATTTTCTGAAAGCAAAAATTTTTTTCGATGAAAAATGAATTTTTAATACAATTATTTGTTATTTTTTAATTATAATAGATTTTTACAAAAATTACAGATTTTTTTTAAAAGTTGTTAAATTATTATAAAATTAGTTAAAAGCCGCATCTGGTTTCCTAAGTGTCCTTATGAGATAGATCTTTTTTAGCACGTTGTAAATTGTATCATTTTGACTAATCAGAAGACCCGCAGAAACGTAATTTTGTGTTTATAATCGGGCTGTAATTATAAAGTACGGAAGACCCACCAGAATACAATTAAGTTGCGTTATTTGAGTTAAGCATTGTTCTCCACTGTTAAGGCCTTTACTTTTGCGAAACACGTGTGGAGAAGTTAATTTGATTTTTCAATTTCAACTGAGAAGGGTACCTACAAGTATCAGTATCATCTTATGAAATTTATACGATCTTATTTTTATATTAATGTCAGTTATGACATTTTTCCATAAATTAAATATCAAAATTAATAATAAAATGAATGGAAATACAAATAACACAGTAAATTGTAATAAATGTACATAAAATTATAGTATTTTATGTACACTTCTGATAAAATTTCATAAGAAAGGTACCTATAAATTAATTAGATACCTTCTTATGAAATATGAAATTTAATCTCACTCTTAACAGACTTATTTTAATTTCTTTATAATATATTTTCCATAAAGCATCGTAAACGTAAAGATGAAAACTAAGTACAAAAAAATTAGAGCGCTGAAAGTTTTCCTTAAAAATAACGAGGTAAATAATTTGTTCACTTAAATATAAATAATTTCACTTTTCTCTTTTCGTAGAACAAATTATCCTCACGGAATCTGTCAATATGTCATTCATCACCTGTCAAGTGACACGAAAGTTTATGACCTGCTTTGTTTTATTTTCAAATTACATCTTTTCGGCGCAGAAGCTAAGTTAAGCTTGGTTCAAAATATTTTAACTAAACTTATTTTAAGAAAATCAGAAATTATAATTTCTGATTTTCTTAAAATAAGTTTTTAAAAATGATAATTGATATTTAAAAGAATTTCAAAGAGAGATTTTCAGTTTTTTTTTATAAAATGGAAAAAAATGATCAATTTTGCTGACTCAAAAAAAAAGATTTTTAACGAAAATTTCGGATGTGCTAGGAACGATTAAAAAATGTAAAAAAAATACCCCCAAAATACTTTGATCTTTCCTCTTAATAATCACATAAACATTTAGACGATAACATTTTGTTTTCGTCAAGTTTGGCGTCTTTTTCTTCATGCTATGCTTTTTCTTTAGCGATCTCGTGGGGGTACCTACTTTAACACGCTTATATATGTACTGTCTGCAACGGAAGCGAAAAATTAAATTAGAATAAAAAAATTGCATTTTATAATAATAAAATAAAACGTTCTATCCTGGTTCGTGATTTTGCTGGAGAATATGTCCTTTGCGCATGCACATTGTCATTAACTCGGATCTTCCATTTAACAACATACTTTGATTCCTGTATTTTACAATCGACATTTTTCCATCTGACATAGTCAGCATACCTTGCTTCCAAAATCAAAACTGTGACCTTTTTCATTATGTCCCAGTTTTCAAGCAATTAAAGAGGAATACTTCTTGTATACTCCTTAAATAAGAAGAAACACAAGGCCAAATCGATTTTTAGAAATGCTGAAATGCAAGAGAGAAAGAAAAGAAAATTTGAAGAGAAAAAGAAATGATTTGGTTTAACCCCCCCACCTTTAACATTGAAGTTAATATAAAGATCAACGAAAATTCTTTAAGGATTTTTCTATACTTCGTGTCATTTTCCTGATTTCCGCTGTATATGTAAATATAAATTGTTTAATACCTGAGTACATTTTTATAAAACATTATCAAAGAGTTTATTTGTTGTTTTTTGTTTGTTTGGGGTTTTATGTCGAGGGGTGGGGGTCTATGACAATTTCATCATTTATCGCAACTTGTTTTTTAAGTATCGCGTCATGGGACGTATTAAAATTTCGGTTTGATTCTTTTGGGTGTTGGGGGGGGAATAAAATAGATTTTGCCTATTTGTTACTAAATTTGATAACATTTTATTGATGCTGGACTATTTGCTTTCATGTTGAATGCTTCTATTATTTATAATCGTTTTAACAATTTTTTGTTATTTTTGCGTTATTGGTAAAGATTTGTCGGATCTATTGTGTGAATCGATGATATACGATTTAAGTGATAATTGATTTAATTGAACTGAATAATTGATTTAATATGTTACGTTAATCGGTTGAATAATGTAGTAGTTATGTAATCAATGTTATATATATATATATATATATATATATATATATATATATATATATATATATATAGCCTGCTGGCATAAAAAAAATAACCTCATTTGTGTTTGCTATATCTGATTTGGATTTGGACGCATTTTTCTTGTTACTTTTATAGGATTACTGATGTTGTAATGAAAACGATACACTCCTTAAAATACAAATTGTCACAATTGTTCTTACACACACACACACACACACACACACATATATATATATATATATATATATATATATATATATATATATATTGGAGAAATTGTATGATAAAGTGGAAAAAAAGGTTTACTTGCAACGTGTTTCGTTCTTCAGCTTCATCGAACTAAATTTGTTGTGAAGTCCTGAAGGACGAAACGGGTCACAAGTAAACTTTTCTACTTTGTCATACAATTTCCCCAATACAGTTCTTGATATATAAAAATATTTATCGTTATCACACACACACACTCACACACACACACACACACACACACACACACACACACACACACACACATGTGTGTGTGTGTGTGTGATAATGATATATATATATATGTGTGCGTGTGATAACGATATATATATATATATATATATATATATATATATATATATATATATATATATATATATATATATATATATATATATATATATATATTATTTTTCTGATCGCTGGGCAGTATCATTACTGCTGTTATTATTTCTCCCTCACCTGCTACACTCGATCTCGAATTCTTGCCCTTTTATCACCAATGACTGTTAACAGTTCGTGCACATCTGACGCCACAGAATCGATAACAAATCAAAATCCAGTTTCTTCGCTTCCATTCCCTTCCAGACTTTGTACCCGATATACTGAAACCTTTCCTTTGCACAACTTCTCTAATTTCATCCTCTTTGAGTACGAGCACCAGCTGACATTTCTACAGCTGTTGCATGTCTTCATCTTTACAGGGGTTTAAAATGTAAAGAGAAGCCTGTCAGAAAGCTAAAAAAAAAAACTCGCTTAAAAATATAAGCAATAAATATTAGGATAATTGTAATCGGGCGTTTTTGTTTTGTTTTTTTTTGTTGTTGTTTTTTTTTGTCATTTAGAATGTATGTACAGGTTAATTCCATGAAATTGCTACACGTGTGTGTGTGTATGTTCATATATATATATATATATATATATATATATATATATATATATATATATATATATATATATATAAACGTATTCACATATAATGCCCACATATATTAAATCATATTGCATGAAAGTAACTACGAAAAAATAAACTCACCGCTCATTAATATTTCTTTAGAAATAAGTATTATTAACGCTTCGATATTTATTCAGATTTGTGAATTAAAATTTTAAAATGATACAGTAATTTAAATTTGATTTTAATTGCGGGAAAATAGAATAAAATTAGTCATTAAAAAAACTACAGATGCGTAAGTAAAATAAGTTTTATATTTAAATATTATATTTTAAATTTAATATTTTTCATCCCAAATTAATCCGATTGTTATGGTATTAAGATCACTATATTATCAAAGGTAAAAATCTAATTAAAAACCAATAAAAAAAAAGGCTAATCTCCCATAGAAAAAATCCGATGAAAATTATTTAATTTGATGATTTGAACAAAATATTACCTACCTTCTATATTTTTCATATTCAAAGATTGTTTACAGCGGGTACCTGAACCTGTTAAAACCTTGAGATCTGTTATGTATGTTATAAAATAAAATAAGACATATCTCGGCTGATTTGCAGGCAAATAAACTAACATACTCAAGAGCGATAACCGGATGTGAACGGGACAAGGCCCCGTCACAAAATGACCATATTTACGCGTTTACGCATATTCCCGACGCACAAGTTCCGGTCGAAAAATAAAATAATATTTTAAAGTGTTTCTATTTTTCGACCAATAAAAATGCTTCCCTCCTAATTATACTCGCGTCGTTTTACGAGCCTGTTAAGCCATAAATGAACGCCATAAAAGGGGTCACACGGAAGTACAACGGCCTCCTGTTGTGCCAGGTATTTTGTATGTGTTACCATTACTTATTAAGATTTAACAGTGTCTAATAACCATAATATAATAATAGTTTGTGAATACATGAAATTTCCACAACCTCAAACTTCAGGAAACAAAGATGTTCATCGTTTATGAAAGAATTTGATTTTGTAGATACCGCCACGGGCTTTCTCATAATAAAAAAAAGAAAGTGCATGTAAAAAGATTAATATAAAAATTATTTGTAATAAAATAGAGAGTATTTAAAATTGTACGAAAAACTAAGAAAATTAGAAAGTTAATAACAAGGTTTATTTTGGTAAAGAAACCACCAAATGAAGCAAGTCGATTTATAAAAAACGAATTTAAATTGATTAGCAAAAAAGAAGCTCCAGTCGGATTATGAAAAACATGAATAGAAATGATGGACAGGTAAAATTTGACAAAAGATAGGCTCAACTCTGATTTTTGTCAAAAAACACAATTTAAAGTTTGCAAGTTGGCGTGGTTTGAATGGATAGTTAACTTGAATCCGTAAAAACCTACAAAAATGTTTTTCTAAACTTGTGAGATTATTTTATCTCATAGATTCGAGTGTCTTTTCCCAATCTATGTTTTATCTTACATATTCGCATGCCTCAATGAGATGTTATCTCATATTTAACACCTGTTTCTAAAATTACAATATTTTGTCTGAGGAAAAACCAGTATGAAACCCTCCATGCTTGCCTGTCACCCCCTACAGGAAGATGCATTCTTCCCCAAATTAACCTTTAACCAATAATCACTTCACTTTTCCAAACTCAACTTCCCATTGGTTAAAAGGACACAAAAATGTAACAAGTTGAGACAAATCCTTTTTTTTTCCCGCGCAGCTGTCTGGAGCCTATTTGAAAACTCAAAAATCTATAAAAAAAAATTAAAAAAAAGAATCGCTTGACTTAATTCAAGCCAGTCAGACACTGAGTCTCGAGAAATGCCAGCAGACTCCACACGTGCTAACACACTGACTACCAGCCTCTCATCAACTCAACACAACTCGCACTAAAATTGCCGCGTGAAGAAACTTAACTTACAATTTTAAAAAAAGTGACATTATCACTACGAAATAGTAATTGTACATTTAATCAACCTTAGCATATCAGTCAAAGGCACACAACTCTTCATAACTTGAATCAACACTTGCAATTGTCACACACATACAGACTAATGTTTGAACTCACACAATTGACATATTACCTTGCAGAAATCAAATTGTTTTAATTTCACAAACAAACTTAAACCATCAACATTCATTCACCAAATCTCTTTAAAATCTTATCTCACTTGCCACATTTAACAAGCAATCTATCATCACTTTGTGTATGTCAAATATATATATAAATTCACGTTATTGTTGAAATCTATAACTATGTTGTTTTTTCCTTGATTTCTTCAAGTTGTATTGTCTTTATATGTTCGTTTAATTTATTTGTTGTGGATAAATGCATAATGTACACGCACATTTTAGGCCTTTCCCAATTTCACCTTCTGACACATCTTACTTAGCATCTATTCTGCAACACCAGCATCGCCTGAGATAGGTTTTCCTTTCTCACCCACTTCGAATTTACAAACGTTTCGATGCAAGTAAAGTTACTTTGTTGTAAAAAAAATTACATGAACTGTTTTTCTAAAAGAAAGTAAGTAAAATTCTTTGTTGTTAAAAAAAAACTTTTTTCATGAACTGTTGCTTGCTAAGAGAAAATAAATTTGTATTTCAAAGAACTGTTAATCTGCCATTTCAGAAAATTTCCCTTGTGCACCTCAGCACAAGGGAAATTTTCTGCAAATTTTATGCTGTAAATATTCTGTAAAAATTTTTATGCTGGAAAAATATTTTTGTTATTTAAATAATTTTTTGTTTCTTTAGAAACTTCACTTCTTTTCGTTTGCGCCTCTAAAAGTAATTGTAAAAAGAACAAGAGATTTGAAATCTCATCTTTCTCTTTTTCGTTTTCATTTTACCAAAAATACATTTAATGTCTTCAATTTAGGTTTTATTTGAAACATGACAATCTATGTGAAAAGAAAAAGAAATTTCCCTATGTAAATAAAAAATTTAGACCTTTTTAAAACATTGTCACGTTCACTCGACACTCATCGACCGTCATTATAGACGAAAAATGTAAACATATTTAAAAATCAAATATTTGTCCTAGAGACGTGTTTCAAAGTAAAATAATAAATTTAAGGATTACTTAATTTGATTTTCTAAAAGTAATATTTACTTTTTTATTTAAACATAATGAAAATAACGTTTATATTGTTATCCCTAACTCTTATAAAGCGCGTGAATTTTTTTTTAAATAAAATAACGAAATACCAGCAGTGCAATAATCAAGAATTTGGTACTTGTTTAAAAATAAATTATCCTACATCTTATATAACCAATATTTATTGAATATAATTCCAAATACTGTGATACAGGTCCGCAGTGACAACAGCTCATAGTGCACCACTTGTTGACTAGTATACTAGATACAAAGCCTGATCCTGCGTGAGTGTATAGAAACTAACTTCTACATTCCAGTGCATCAAAACCAATTACCATATTACTGTGAGTTAACTACGTCCTTATTGAATAACAAATATTAAAATATTTCTCCTGTATATTTTCATGTGCTAGTTATATATTTTTGTACAAGTGAAACACAATGCAGGATCCAGTCTTACAATAATCGTTTCTGATTAGTCAATATATCTCAAAGTCGTAACAATGCCTACGCACAAGGGTTTAAACCCAAAAGACCTCTAGAATCTTGAAACGTGTTCTCATGCCTACCATGTGGTTCACATTACTTATAAATACTTGGCGACATCTTCTGTCAATCTCTTTTATTCTCACTTGCAAGGAGTATTGTTGTTTGTATTGAAAATCAAGTATACTGTAAGTCAGTTTTTTCTTTTATTTCATATTTCGTAGTTGCTGTTACTTTTCATTTGTTTTTCAGTTGTTTTACGTTGTTACTGGATTTGTCTTGTCGTCGTCGTTCGGTTTGAGGGGGCACAATGGGGGAGTCGCCCCCACAGCAAACTGCTTTTGCCCCGCAAGTACTTTTGGCATGGGCTGCAAACAAGCCCCAAAAGAAAAAGACAGCGGAAGAGTACGGGGATCTTCAACAAATTTACAAAAGGGAATGAATTTCTTACTATTCCAAAGGCATTTGAAGCCATTGCACCTCGAACAATTTCCCTACTGACGACTGACGTGTCAACAAGGCGGTTTATTAGTGTCAGCAGGAACACCATGGAGGAGGCTTTGAAAAACCTCCAAATAGTACCGAAATTTTTGGCGAAAAAGTCAAGCGCTATGTGGGACCTCCTGTTAGCGAATGTGGAGGAGGCAAAAAAAATGTCGGGAGTGTATTGGCTATTAAAACAGTTCGTCTCCAAACGGAGTACATAGGTACAAGGCGTTCCAAGATCCCCTTTCATAGAGTACCTATGGACATCAGGAAGGAGCGCTTGGGGGTTTTCTTCTCCCAATACGGACAAGTTGCAGAGGTAGAAGCAGTAACCGGAAAGACGGGAATTGCAAAGGGAACTATGTTTTGCAAGTCACTTTGACCCGTAAGAATTTCTCACAAGGCCCCGATATCCTAACATACCGGGAACACATCATCTTTTTTGTGGTTGAAGGTCGTCGTCCAAATTGTTGGGGCCGCGGGGCACGTATCTCGAGTGTGCCGTGGGAAGAAACCGACGAAATCTACAACACCAACAACACCAGCGAGAGAATCAGCTAAAGAAACAGTAGAGAAAGTAAAGTCTAACCAAGCCCCCAGTAGCAAGAAGTCTGCTGGCCCCTCATCTCCTCCTCCTCAGCGGGATGTACCGCCAAAGAAGGGCGTCTCACCTAAGAAGCCGGTGTCAAAAGTACAGAAAGCGCCACAAGGAGAGCAGCAAAACCAGCCTACCAAGAACAAAGGCAGCAGCAGCAACAGATAGCGTCGCAGGTGGACCAGTGGGCAGGGCAGCTGCAAAAGCAGCAAAAACACCAGCAGTGGCGGAAGTCAGGGCAGCCGCAGCAAAAGTAGTCTGAACAGCTGCAACAGGAGTTAACTATTTTAGAGCAAGAGCAGGTTGCAGAGCAGCATCAGGTGGAGGAACAAGCTCTGTTACTTCCAGAGCTGGGAAATTTATGCATGAAAGTGGAGGAATGCCTCCACCTCGGCCTTCCTCATTAAAAAGAGGGAATGAAGAGGAAGACGAAGAGGACTCAAAGGACATAAAGAAAGAACGGAGAAGGACTTTATTATAGCTAAGACACAATCCGTCTCCACTTCGCCATTCAGAGATTATACAGGACTTTTGCCAGGTAAGGCAAGGGGCCTCTCTTCCTCCCCTTCTAGAGCTCCGTCTCCTTCTCCCCCCCCTCCTCTAGTCTTAGTCAAGAAAAAGAGGAAATGAAAAAAAGAAGGAAAAAGACTGTTCCCGGGTGAGGAGGACTGTATATTGTCGACAGGCAGGCCATCGGAAGGGGCCTTTCTTCACAGCAGTAGGCTCTCTTGGGGCCGTTGTTTAAATGTACTTCCGTACATGGAAGGTCCACGGAAAACGTTGGCTATATTTAGTGTTGAAGGACCTAATCGTATCCTTAAGCCTCTTCCACCACTTATTTCCTATAACCGCCCGCACTAATTCCCGCTGCACTAATCTAGTCAGTAAGGACAGATTGAACTTCCAGTGCCCAGCCATTCTAGGCCTAGTACCTAACACCATCCGGGCACAGACGAGTTGAAGAAAAATAGATTTAAACTTGTGTATGATTCAGTTATTTATGTGTCATTCGTCATACACGATTAGACGATTACGTATCTTTCGATACATGACTGACTTCAGACGCGTATTATTTCAAATATCAGCACATTAATATTTCTTACACTTCACTACCAAAACTTTCGAAAAATGTCCTCAAATTTATATTTATTTCAATATACTAATTTTCTCAAAATAAAATTTCCAAAGAGTCTAAGATCCGAATAGTTTAACCGGTGGAATGTGGGACAATCTAGTAAATCTAGTTCGACTCTTTTCCGCTAATATGAAGTGAAAAGATTATATTGAATCAACTGCTACGCCTGCTGCTAGGAAAGTTGGTTCATTGTGTCGTGCTAGACAATTTTTCTCGCCAGAATCTATCTTATCTATCTACAATTCATCCATGACTTAAATACTGCTGTCACATTGTGACATTGTGTCTAATATAAATAAGTGAGGGCAATTGATCCCCACAGAGTGGATAATAAATAAGCGCTCAAAATTTCATTTAAATCCTAATTTTTTTCAAAATATGCGGTAGCGTTTTTTATTTTTTATTTTTTTTGGTTATTTAATTTTGGTGGTACATAATATTATCTAATGTGTAGTCCTGAATTAATAACTAGTGTTACATATGGTTATTAATTTACTTTTTCAAAAAAGCCGAGGTTTCTACTTAAATTTCTTATTGACGCTCTTCATATAACTTTTTGTTTTTCGTCTATCATCGTCTCGATGGAACAATAACACTTTAAATTGACACTTCAGACTTAGGCCCTAGCACAATTCTTATAATTTTAGTAGTTTCGTATCTTCGATTTGCCGTGTCCCGCCAGGACGTAAGCGATCATGGCACTCCACAACTTCCTATCCGTTGCAACACTTAGCAAAGTTTCTTTTCCCTATACCTCTTACTCCCTGTTTGCCTCCCATTTGCGCAAGCTCATTAGGTAGGTTACTCGCTGCTTTCCTTGTGCTCAACTTATTGTCAAATTTTCCAAGTCATCTTTCTCATTGTACAATCTAGAAATTGTAACTGACCTTTTTTGTTTCCATTTTTCCTTAAAACTGCCTTGTTGTTTCATGCTCCATAACGAAATACATAGCTCATGCAAACTATTGTGGTCGATACTAACTTGGTGCTCTACAACTGTGACCAGACTAAGCATAGTAAACACTTCCACACACATTATTATGACTTGTAATCCAATATTCGTTCAACATTCTTAGTTCTAAAAATAAAAATATTTTTAATAACAAATGGATATATCTATTTTTATGTGTCGTTCTATCTAAGTAAATTTAGATCTCTGATTAAAAGTGATAATGCTTATTTTTTTAATCATTTTTACTCATTTTTACTGAGTGTTTAAAAACAAATTTTTCTCGGAAACGTTAAACAGATGAAACAATATTGATATATAATCAACGTTCAGTGATGAAGTGCCTTAAAGTCTTCTCTTTTTAACTTGTTCGGTAATAATTTAAAAATATAAGTAGTAACAGCATAGAACTAAGGGAAGATACTCTTGTTTAAATTCTATTTGATTAGTTATTTGCTGGGATTTTTATTTTTATTTTTGTATTTATTTTCATCATTTTTATCTCGAGAGCCAAAGTAAAACAAAATTAAATTAAGATGGAGTTGTTTTTAGCAATGACAAATTGTAAAACAAAACTGCATGCCTAATGTCTCAACATATAAGAATGACATTGTTACGTCAAAGTGTTTATCCATCAGTTCGTCCTCCATTGTCAATATTTTCAAATTGTTTTATTGTTAATATTCAATATTCAGAAATAAACATATTGAATGAATTCCTTTAAACATCAACCCCTTTCTTCTGCAATAAAATTAGAAACAAATTAGCATTTTAAATCAGAATATCATTTCAACTTCCAGTTGGAATAAAGATACATTGATGAATAAAATCAGGTACTCATTTATAAATATCCTATTTACAATTTCAAATTCTCTAAATTTCTTCTCGATAGAAATAGATTTTTATATATTAATTACTAAGTTATTTTTTTTAGATGTTGTATAAAATGAAAGCTTAATTATCCTTAACACTAACTGCCAATTTTAGCTCTTCCAAAAAAATTGTTGATTGTAGACAAAATCTGGGAAAATTTAATAATCTGTTCATCTTTTCTACTTTGTATGATAAATTCAATTGGGAATGGGGGGATAAATTGTGGAATCTTCCACATTAGCCTTTAACCCCCATCAATGTATTCTTCTCTGAAAAGCCTTTAACCAATCATCATCTCGTTTCTGCAAATCCAAACTTTTTATTGGTTAATAAGCACCAAAGTGTAGCAAAATTCCAAATGAATCCTATTTCCCGTCAAGCTCTTTTGAGCTGATTTCGCTACCCCCCCCAAAAAAAAAAATTTACCGCAGCTGACTCATTGAGTCAGTCGCTCAACTCTGAACCGACTGTTCGGTTAAACTCTCTTCCTACGGGCGGGAGGAACCCGAAGGAGACTACGCCGAAGAGCGGAGTCTCCTTCGGGGAGGTAAAACCGGCCCTGAACCCGTTTATACGGGTTCAAATGGGCTATTTTTTGGCCGAGCCTAATGGCTCGGGAATGCCCACGTTAAAAAGGCCTTGTGCCACATGACACCCTCGTGGGGTGGGGGGGTGACTGAATATCGTCATCCAATTTTTTTGGTGGGCTCTTTCTAACTTTTTCTGACTGGTGTTTGCCGTCCGACTGTTTTTGGACTTTACCCTTTATTTGTTGAACTACTTTTTGGTTGAGTTTGTTTTTTATTACCGCCTTTCTTACGACTGTTTTGAAAAAGATTTTGATTTTTTCTTCTCCATTTTTTACCATCCCCATTTTCTATTTTTACCTCTTTATTTTGCCCTTTTTTCTTTTATTCTAGTTTTCTTTTTTGATTTTCATTTTCTTTTCTTTAATTTCTATTTTAAATATATCTTCGTTTTCTTTATTTCGTAACCCGTCAGTGTTTCGCTTTATTTTTTTGACTAACTTTAATTTTTTGTTATTTCTTTAATTGTTTCTTTCCTTTTAATATCCTTTAAGTTTTTCGTATTTTGTTTTTAAATTTTTTCTGTACCAAATTTGTTCTAAACTTTGTATTGTCTAATTTGTCTATTTAATTTCTTTTGTTTATTTGTTTGACTCGCGTCAGCCATTTTGTTTTTGTAACTAGC
This sequence comes from Acanthosepion pharaonis, assembly GCA_903632075.3. NCBI lineage: Eukaryota > Metazoa > Mollusca > Cephalopoda > Sepiida > Sepiidae > Acanthosepion > Acanthosepion pharaonis. The sequence goes on from CAHIKZ030000073.1 coordinate 1,179,241, forward strand.
TCCGTCTATTGTTGAAAGTTTCGTATTTTCTTTGATTTCCTTTTTCTTTGTCTAGCGTTTTCGTTTTTTTATTTATTTTTCTTTTTGTGTTTTCTTTTTTAAATTTATTTTTTCGCCTTTAGGCGAACTTTGTCCTTTTATTTTTTTGTCTGTTTTTTATTGTACATTTTAAATTTTTTCTTACCGTTAGGGGAACCTTCTTTTATTTGTTCATCATGTGATTTTTTGTGTATATTTATTTATCTATTCTTTGTTCTTTGTTTTTTGTATTTTTTTTTTTTTTTTTTTTTTGCTTGCTGTCTCGGTTCCGGGCGAGCTTTGTGTTTTTATTTTTAATATTTGTCAGTCACCTGCAGCTTTTATTTTTTATTTTTTTGTCTGTTAATTTTGCTTTTCATTTCGCCTATAAGGCGTAATTTATTAACTATTTTCCCTTTTTTCACCCCTCTCCTTCCCTTTAAAAAATGGATAAGAAGGAAAAAAGTACCTTCTTTTTTAGTTATGAAAAAAAAAAGCCTAAAATGGATTCCTCCAATAGATCAGTGAAGAAGCATTTGTTTAACCCGAAAAAAGATCCGCCTGATAAGGATAACATTGAGGAGTACCCAGCCTTAGCTAGTATTCCTACAAATGAGGTGATTATAGACGGTCTCAAAAAAGAGCAACAACGTAGACCAATTAAAAGACAACTCAAGTGATAATGAAGAGGCCGGGGAATCAATGTTGGAACTCCTAAATGCATTATCGATATGGCGGAGTTCTTGGAGCGTGCGAAGAGTTACGCACACCTTGTGGTAGAAGGTGGGCTCTTGGAGGATCCAATTGAACTTAAGAAAATGGACAAAAGGATAGTGTCCATTTTTGTCGTCGACAAGCGTTCGCAAAAAATTTGTCGCTCGACAATAGACACAGTGGCTTAAGCCACTTCTAATCGTTAAGTAAAAGCTACAAGCAGAGATCTAATAACTGAGTATTTGATTCTCTGTACAGAGTACGAGGGCCGGCGAAGGACCAATAGCAGTTATCGTGGAGCACATGGCGGCTTTCTTGTCTCAGTACGGCGAGATTCTGGGTGATTCCTGTGATAGCCTGACTGGGGGATGGAGCTTCGACATTATGCTAGATCGTAACTGTCTTGACATTGGTGGCCTGAAGCTGCCGGTCATCGTGACCCGCCGTAAACCAGTTTGTTGGAAGTGCGGAGAGACTGGTCACCTCTCTTCTTCCTGTCGACTGCCCCAGTCGACCAAACTCCCCCTCTTACCGAGTCTTTAAAAACCGCCTCGCCTGGGACTGGAGTGGTCAAACCACCAGTTGGGCCATCACCATAGCCCACATTCCCCGAAGAGCTTTCTTCCACTGCAAGTGCAGTTGTGGAGAAGGGAGAGGGGGAATGGCAGGTGGCTGGCAGGGACAGACAGCGGGTCCTTAGTTCCCTGAAGCCCCTAGGACTATAGGCACTTACAGCCCCACTCCCACTGACAACAGTAAGGGCGACGCCTCAGCCTTAATACCGAATTTGCAGGATCTACAAAAATATTACGACCCGGGATATGAAAAAACGGAAAAAAATTAAAGACCCCAAGCTAAAGCTTGACCAACAAATAAAAACAAATCCTCTCTATCCAAGAAAACTCTTCTTCCCAAATCCACTGCACAGTCTCCTCAGCCTTCTACATCCCGTCAGCAAAAGTACTCCTCTTCAAAGAAGGCCACTCCCTCCACATCCTCCGATCCACCACTTTCTCCCCATCCCTCAACCCCTCATTGTAGAGAGAAGTCATCACCTGCCTCTCATTCCACTTCTTTTTCCCAATCCTCAATCCCTCTCAGTAGAGACCCCAGCCCTTTTAGACAAACATATTCATCCCGCCACACCCCCAGTCTTTCTCCCATTAAATCCTCGGAAATGCCTCCTCCACTAAACAAAAGACTCAGAAGTCCCTCTCATGAATTAACAGGAATAATAAAAAAAAAAAAATATTTTCAATCCCGGTATGGATGTTTGCAAAATTTCGCCCATCCAAGTTGAAAAAGCAAGAGTCTACGGAAACAAGATTAAAAACTTAAAATACCTGTTATCGATCAAGCAATTAGGTGACAAAAACATAGAGGAACCCCAAAACTTTCCTAATGCGGAAAGGCTTCTGTGACGAGGACTGGGACGGGGGCGAAGCACGCTTGGGCGATGCTGGATGAAGCTATAAACGCTTTCAAAATGTCCCCGCCCATTGCAATCGTCTAGATTGAAAAAAAATTAAGCAATTATGTGCTGGGAGGGTCCCGAATTTTTTGTTCACCCCTCCCTCTATAGAGCACTAAAAATGACTTTCCCTTGGGATATAGGCGGCCTCTCCCAAATCATCACCATCAAGACTGAGATGGACCACGGGTGAATGGGGGAGGCGGTCGGTATCCTTACCCCGACCATGTTCAATTCAGGAAAGCAACCTTAATCGGTTTTCACTATGGCTCTCTGGTTAGCAAGTATAAATGTCCGAGGCCTGAGGTCGGAGTCTCGCAGGACGAGGATCTCTCATGACCTTCAGCTCCTCAGGGTGAATGTTTGTTGTGTGCAAGTGACCCGGTTTTCTTCTCATGACCGTGAGGACATACTGTTTAAGGGGTTCTCCCTTCATCCAGCATGTCTTGATGGTCGTTCGAGAGATGTCTGGTGAGCAAGTCTTTGAAGGCTGCATGTAATCTTGTCTTCGCAGATCCGGCAGGCAGGCTTTGCGTGCTGGATGTTACCATAAAGCATAAGGCTCTGCGTCTCATTGGGGTTTATGCGCCCAATAACTATTCTGAGCGGCCTGCTTTGGTTCGGCAGATCGAGCCGTTCTTGACGACATCTCGGGTAGTTTTAGCGGGTGATTGGAATGCCGTCCTTGACCCCGATATAGATCGTATAGGGCAAAATCCGGGTACAAACAACTGGGATGTGAAACCATTTCGGGACTTTATCGACGGGGTTGATCTTGTCGATAAGTACCGGAATGAACACCCTCGGGAGGTAGCATGGACTTGGACAAATAGTGGCAACTCGGCTCCAGACGCTTGCTAGCTACCTCGATCAAGTCTTAGTTAGGGGAGTCGGTGTAGGGCTCTTAGGATGACCAAACTTCTATTATATAGTTTATACGGATCATAGGATTGTCCGGGCCCGTGTAAACTTAGATAAGCCTAAAGTTAGGTTGGCTGGTTACTGGAAATTAAACTGTTCATAATTTGGTGAGCAGGAATTCCGGGACCAGCTGCTACTAATGATACAGAGGGAATTGACGGGGGCGGTTTTATGGAACGCCTGGTGGGATAAATTAAAATCCGATTTTAGTCGTCGACTCAATCTAGATAGATCAGCGGTGCAAACGGCTTTAGAGCAAAAAGTTGATCGGGCAGTTAAATCCCGTGATAGTGGAGAAATAGCCTTAGCTAAGGTAGGGTTGTCCTCCTTGCTTATCAAGAAGGATCAATCTCTAGTAGTTAGGGCTAGGTTAAAAAGAATGTCCTCTGAGGCGACGAATATGGCCGTTGAATTTTGTGCAGAGGAAAATCGGAGCGCGTCTCGGCAACATATCGCGTGTGTCACATTGGCGGATAAGCGGACCGTGACCGTGGGCATATGCGAGGCCTTTCGGGATTACTTTCAGGAACTTTTCAGTTCTGCTCAGTTCGAGGCCTATTTAGCCGACTTTCCCTGCCTCGAGGCAGCTAAAGCGGCTGGGTGCGAGAGTCCCATCACAGAGTCGGAAGCGCTGAAACAGGTTGACCTGGATAAATCTCCGGGACTAGATGGTCTTTCCTACGAAGTTTATTTGAGGCAGTCGCCCATTTTTGTTCCTTTACTGGAACTGATTTTCAACAACTGGATGAAGCCGGTATCTATACCTCAACGCTTCACCAGGGGTGTGATCAAGTTGCTGCGTAAGGACAAGAACGGTGGGGATGGGTTAGATAACTTTCGCCCTTTAACCATGTTAAACACTGAATTAAAGATTTTGGCGAAGATCTTACCCAACCGTTTGCAGCTTGTCCTGTCTAGTCTGAATGGCTCCGAATAGACTTGTGCTGTGATGGGCAGGACTATTCATGATAACCTTCATATGGTACGCTTGACCTTAGAACAAGTCGACAGTGAAGCCGCGCTGATCAATTTAGATCAGTCCAAGGCCTTCGATAGGGTCCTTTCGGTGGCCGGTTTCGGAGCCGACTTTCGCTCCTTGATCCGTCTTTTGTATGCGACTCCAGGTGCGCTGGTGGAAGTGAATGGGGTAAGATCGGAGCCTTTCGTATTGTCTCGCTCCATTCGTCAAGATTGTCCGCTTTCGCCTTTGCTTTTTGTTCTTGCGTTGGAACCTTTCCTTCGCAAGTTAAAGGCGAATCCGGTTTTGTGCGGAATTTCCCTGTCTGAGGCTACCACCTCAGCCAGGTATTCTGCCTATGCTGACGACGTTTCGGTTCTTGTGATGGGATGGTGACAGGGGCCAAGATCTGTTGGCTTGAGGTTGGGTGCGTGGAAGGGAGTTTCTCTTCACGGACCTTTCCTCTGGACGGATGGGTCGGTCAAGATACTCGGCGTCTGGTTCGGTCCTGATCTCCAGTTTGAAATGAATTGGTCGGAGATACGAGGGAAGGCTGAGATCGCGGTTAATATATGGTCTCTGAGGAATCTTTCCTTGAAGGGGAGGGCGGAAGTATGTGTTTCACACATCTACCCGATTCTCCTTTACCGACTCTCTGTACTTCCACTTCTGTATACCACACTAATGTCATTAGTAAAGCTCTTGTTCTCTTTCTTGTGGAGAGACAAGGCCGCAATGGTATCTCGGGAGATCTGTTGCCTTCATCCCTCTGAGGGCGATCTGGGTATGCCTAGCATTGAGATTCGTCAATATATGCCTCGCATCGCCTTCCTAGACTGAATGTGTCGCGAATCGGATGGGGAGGGCGACTTCTGGAAGGAAGACGTCCGTAGAAACTTCTCACTCGTGCGAGGAGGAGGCCGGCCGTACACCCCGAGCCGAATTCTCCTTCTACCACGAATGTCGTCGTGCTCTGAAACGCCTTGTATGGGCGTCGAATGGCCTCTCCAACGCCCAGGCGTTGTCTCGTAGGGCATTGTATCAACTATTAGTCAGAAGGAGTCCGTTCTTGATGATCTAAATGACGAGCTTGGTCTTAGCTGCAGGAGGCTCGCTCGATATGGCTGTGGGCGCTTGGGTTGAAATGCCTCAATAACGATGAGGCATCACTCACCTGGCTGGCGATTCGTGGGACCCTCTAGGTCGCCAAAAGACTTTGTTCAGCGGGCTTGGAGAAATATGCAAATTTCCGTCGCTGTATTGGGGAAGTCGAGACCATTGGTCACGCCTCCTTTCATTGCAGGGTGGTAGTGCCGTTTTGCAAGTTTGTTGAAGGCCGCATGCTGCAAGGAAAGTTCTTTGTCCTTGAGGCCAGTCTTGTTTGTAGCAACATGGTGCCACAGATGACGAAGGCTGAACATTTCTGTTGTTTACTAGATGTTATGAGAGTCGTGATTTGGACGACGCGTCAGAAGGAATTCTATGATGGCGAGAAGTCCACCTCTTCCCAACTGATCTTATTCATTAAGCATCAGCTTAAAGTCAAGATTAGGACGGAAATCGGCGGCTCACCTCATCAGAATTTGGCAAAAGGTGGGTGAATCTTGTGCGTTTGTGCCGAGTAAAAGGGGCTGACCTGGAGTGGCATTTTGATGCCGGTTAGGCATCAGGATATTGTTTACCTGGGTTGAACTTGGGTAACCCATCCCTGGATTTAGGTTTTTTGGTATTTGATTCTTTAGTTTTTCTTTTCTTTTCCAGTAAACTTAGCTAGAGTGCGTTTGCTCATTGGCCCCTTTTATTTCTGTCCCTTTTTTCCTTTAGTTTAACTCCCTATCCCCTCCATCGTTAAGTGGTCAGTGATGTCAGTTCTCTGGTGCATGCGGGGCGCATTTCGTTTCGCGTGTGTTTTTCGTATTTGTTGTTGTGTCAGAATGAGTGCATGTCTGTGTGAGTGCTTGGGATGGATGAATGTTTTCTATCTTCTTAGAGTCCCGCATCGATTTCATCCAGTTAACGGATATTTCTGCCACATTTAAGGTTGTTTTTTTTTGGGGGGGGGGGTATTACTCACATGATTTTGTTTAGTTTCTTCTAAATAGTTTATAACCATATTGGATATAATCATTGGGGTGTTTTAGCTTATTGCTTTTTTTCCCTCCCCTCACAGGCAACGATTTGTACATATGGGAACTATTTAGGATTTTCATTGAGACAATGAGGTATTTTGGTGGATATAGTAAGAAAGAAGTATGAATGTGTTGTTTTGGTGGTAGGAATATTGTTTTGTATGATTGGATCAGTGGTTGTGGCTAGCTAAGTTTGAAAATTAAGACAAATGATGACCGTCCTTTTCCCCACCCCCTTTTTCGGCCTTGTGCCACATTTGCTGTATTTTCACAGTAATAAATATTGTCAGCCACATTAGCCTTTAACCCCCATCAGAAAAAATGTATTCTTCTCTGAAATCATCATCTTGTTTTTGCAAATACGATCTTTTTATTGGCTAATAAACACCAAAGTGTAGAAAAATTCCAAACAAATCCTATTTCCCGCCAAGCTCTTTTGAGCCAATTTCGCTACACAAAAAATCTATAAATTTACCGCAGATGACTCAATTCAGTCAACTACCGGAGTTCAACGAGATGCTACCAAACTCCATGCATGACAATTCACTGACTCACACACCACATTGAAATCTCAACAAACTCAACAAACATTCATCAACCATTGTCCGCGTTTTAACCAACGTTTACAGTTGACTTGAAAAGTGAAACAATTTCACTACTAAAAAAGTAATTGTATGTTTAACCAACTTAGCCTACACAGACAAAAGCAAGCAACTCTTGATAACATTTATTCTTACTTGTAAATTACACACATACACACACTGATAAATGAACGAACACATAATTTCTTTTTCCTTGCAGAAACCAAATTATTTTCAATTTCTTAACAATCAAAAAGTACCAACATTTCTTAACATTCTGGCGCGAACATTCCTTATAACATTGTCTTAATTATTACAACAGCAAACATTGTAATTGTCGTTACATGTATTGTTGATATAAAAATTTCTTTAATGTTAACAGTATTTGGTAGTTTCTTGCCATGCAATTTGCTCTTAAATTGTTTGTATAACCAATATTTTGTGGGATACGGACGATATAAGCACGCATAACTTTCATCTTACTTAATTTTGCCTTCTGATATATTTCACTCCATGTACATCCCACAACAAAATGATTATTCCCTCTGGTATTTCTTCAGTCTTAGGGTAGAATAAGTGTATTCTCAGAAGTCAATGAGAAAAAAAAATAGGATCTTGTGCTAAAAGTGACCTAATACAATATTTAATTATTAAGCAATACAGGAAAAAATGATATTCATGGAAATTTCACAAAAAAACATTTATTTTTTATCCAACAATTGAGGCATAAATGGTATCATGACATTTTGCAAAATTAGTACTACTATATTGGCAACTAGGTTTCATTATTTTACTGTTGAACTATCAGTTCTATTCTAATAGTTTCTTTTTCTGCTCTTCTCACCTGTGGAACTTTCTTCTAATTTCTTACTTCCCTGACACCTAAAATCATCAAAAATTTAAATGCAACATCAATCACTGTCGTCTCTCTTCCTTAATCCTGTTTTTTCATTGTCTTTTCTCCTCACTAAAATCTTTTTATTCTTTTCTGCTCCCAGTAGACATTACTGACATTATCACCTGAAATGATAGGTGAAATGATTAGGAAAAAAATTAAATTCAATAAGAAATATTTTAATAAAAAAGATAACAGTAAATATACAATCATAAATATTTTATAATATGAAAAATGAACTGAAATTTTTTTAGCAGATTTGATCTTACCATAAAACTATAAATGTAATTTTTTTTAATGATGGTATATGCATTGGTTATATCTTCTGCACAACTAATTAGTCATGCAGAAGGTATAATTAATGCATTTACTATGTTTATGTACACAAATAAATTTATTGCATGTAAGAATTTATTGCATTTTATAGAATTAAATTTATTACATGTAAGATTTTGAAATCATTAAACATGAAACCAAAGGGCATTTTAAAAATTAAAAGAAATCTTCATAAAATAACCAAGAAATCTTGAAATTTCATTATTTTCTCCAATTACACTAAATATTGGTTTAATCTACTTTTTTTTGCTTCAAGTTTTTTTACAGAAAAAAATTATACCAGAAATTGGAAATGTTTTTGATCGGAAGGGATTGAACCCCTGGATATTCAAATTTATTTAAAAAATTAGCTAGTGGTTTTATTATCTTGTTAGTATTTTTTTCTTTAACTTTTCCTGATTTAAGGGCTGTGGTGGAAGTCAACAATAGTTGCCTCCCCTAGACCAGTTACAAACGGAATAAGCTGCACCCCCACCTTACATCACTCCCATTTGTTGCCAGAGCTGAATTATAGTTGAATAAAGCTTCAATTAAAGCGCCTACCGCGCATGGTTTTCAATACAATTTATTCAACTATCAACCATGAACAAATATCTGAAACCCGATATTAATATATCTGACCCAGACACTACTGATAAATGGAACCATTGGAAAACGTTATTCGACAGCTTTATCTCGACGTTTTTTTACTGTAATTTACAGGGGATAGTAGGAGTGCGTATTATAAACAGATTTAAACAAACATTTTTTCGTTATTGATTTATAATAATAAATTCGTACTTGTTCTAAAATAAGAAAGATTTTCCTTTTAAATCCAACAATAATAATTATAACATTTTTTTTTGTCAATAAATTTTGTTTATCAGTAACCGCATTTTTTATTTGGCGAAAAAATAAAAAATCTATAAAAAAAACTTAATCGTCTTTCTTTCAAATTCAACTAAACTTTGTTCCATATCTGAATATTGAGCTTTTCTTCCTCTACCTATAGCGTTGACACTTGATTTAAACATTTTTAGTTCATTTTTATTCTTTCTCTAAACATGTGTTAGCTTCATTCAACTCATATTCTCTAGCTGCAGCTCTGTTTCCTATTCTTTTTGCTTATTCTATTACTTTTTGTACAAAATTTGCACTACTATAATTTGCACGTTTTGACGACATTTTGGCGGTAAAATAAAACGTTATATTTATCGGGAAAACGGCATGATAATTTTCAATAGTCGCTTAGTTTCGATTTTATTCTTAATGTCAAGGTCGACAAAATGTTTTCGTAATTAATCCTTTTTCTTTTTTTTTTTTTTAATTTTTTTTTTTTTTTTGACAAAATTTATGATACATCGGGATAGGTAAATTTGCTTTTTAATCCCCGCACTAGATATCTATTAAAATTTTCCCAAATCGTCATATTTTCGTGTAAATGTACATGCTGAACTCGAATTAACAATTATGATTTAAAACCTACCGTATTGGAGTTATCGACAAGAAAAAATCGGACTTTATCGCGGTCAATCGTCCGCTATTACCGGCTCTGTGTAATTAGATTCACTGCCGATCACTTCCGTCGCGAAATCATACTCGTCGAAATTACTGCACACTATCGTAAAGCAATGACAAGGGTTAGGGTTTTCTTTTTGTTCTTTATATATAGGTATGGTGAACAGCCCCGTAGAAGCAAGCGAGTCAGAGTGGCTTGCATCTGGTGTATAGGAAAATAAGGGTCTTACCTTTAACGTGCGGCACATGACATCAGCGGGTTTGCTTCGTGAAAATGACATTACTCTCCCGCCCAGCCATTCTAGCAGTATGTGCAATGATGAGGATTTTTTTGTACAGTTTGGAATGCTTCCACCAATAGCAAGTCATGTGCTGATTGGTCGAACTGGAGGAGGCAATTTGCCTGTGTAACCGAGAATAACAGTGAAGAATGCTGATTGGCTGGGGAACCGCGGTGTTGGCCTGATAAAAGAGTGCTGGAGCCGTGAAAAAGGGGACAGAAACGTTGGCTATATGTAGTGACGTGTGAAGAAAGCGAGGATGGTGAATTGAACCAGCGATATTGTGATTTGTACAAGTGACGTTGCAGCAATAGACTTATTTAAGCTACAAGCTATTTCGGCATTTTTCTCTAATCATGGCGGACAGAAGTTTCGATATCAGACTGATACCTGAATTCAGTGGAGCTGCTACCGATCTACCAATTGTAGAATGGATTGAAAATGTGGAGTTGGTTGTGAACTTTCCGAGATGAAGGAAATCGAGCGGGTATTGCCACTGCGCTTGCGAGCCGGGACTCTCTCTGTATATCGGCAACTGACAAAGGAGCAGAGGTCAGATCCAGAGCAGATTAAGCAGGCCCTTATAACTGCATATGCGGTGGATTCATTCACTGCGTATGATCAGTTTGTGTCACGGCGATTTCGGCCAGGGGAAACGGCAGACGAATTTTTAGCAGAGCTGAAACGGCTAGCTTTGTTGGTTGGCGACCAACTGCCTGAACGATGGATGACGTGTGCCTTCGTTTCTGGACTGCCGCAACAAGTCAAGCAACTTCTCCGTGGATCATCCAGAATGGACACTATGACGTTGGACTAGATCCTGACTCGCGCTCGGGCCCTTATGACCGATAGCAAAGAGCTGGATGAGTCAGTTGCCGCAGCAGCTCAACAGACGAATATAGCAGCTTAACGGACGGGCAGCATTGTGTGCTTTAAATGTTTTGGTCCCAACCACCTGGCAAAGGATTGCAGGCAAGGCTACTCGGAGAAGACAGCTACCCAGACCCGAAGATCCTGCCGCGGGATACAGTGTTTTCGGTGCAACAAGGTTGGGCACATTTCCTCAGAGTGCCAGGGAAACGGATCCGGGGAACAGACGTCAGCGCCGGTCTTTTCTCCAAGCAACTAAAAAACACGGCGCTACCTATCACTGAGGTGGCCGTATACGGAAAGAAGTGCACGGCCCTAGATGATTCTGGGTGCTCACGGATGTTGGTGAGCAAATGCGCATGTCGCAATTGGCGACCAATGAAGACGCAAGTCCTAACTGCCGACGGTAAGGCACTAAAATGCCGTGGACAGGGCAATATTGCGTTGAATGTTAGTCGTGCTCAACCCGTGTACATTGATGCCCTAATTGTGGACGGACCACTACTTGGGTTCGATCTTCTTCTTGGGATTGACGCAATTAAAGAATTAGGAGGAGTGCCCATCAATTCCTCGGGAGAAGTTCAATTTTCTGAAGAAGAAAGTAAGCCCCAATGTGCTGCTATTTCTATCATTGAACCCGACTTTTGTGTGGAGTTCGACCGTCATAACAAAGTATGGACAGCCTCATGGAAGTGGACCAATGGACAACCGCCTATAACCCTGAAAAATAGAGTGGCAGAATATTCAGTACCTGACTATGCACGGGACGAATATGAAAGGGAACTGCAGTCATGGCTGGATAATGGATGGCTGCGACTATACCTCGAAGACGAACTTGGTCCACCTAAGTGTCTAATTCCATTAATGGCAGCGATACAAGAGAGCAAGCAGAAGGTCCGTCCAGTACTGGATTACCGCGAGTTGAATGGTTTTGTAGAACCATATACTGCTCAGAGGTTTGTGCACATAAGTTGGCAATAGCAAGTCGTGTGCTGATTGGTCGAACTGGAGGAGGCAATTTGCCTGTGTAACCGAGAATAACAGCGAAGAACGCTGATTGGCTGGGGAACCGCGGTGTTGACCTGATAAAAGAGTGCTGGAGCCGTGAAAAAGGGGACAGAAACGTTGGCTATATGTAGTGACGTGTGAAGAAAGCGAGGATGGTGAATTGAACCAGCGATATTGTGATTTGTACAAGTGACGTTGCAGCAATAGACTTATTTAAGTTACAATAGGAAATTCTAACAAGAACAAATTTAGGGTAATGGTAACCCTAACCCTAAATTTGTTCTTGTTAGAATTTCCTTTCTAGCATTTTCTTACATTGTAATTTTATTTTGTAAATTACTTTGTTCTTTACAAAGTTTGCGCATTAATTTTAGTTTATTTTCAATTTCAAAAGAATAAAAAATGCTTTACTGTATTATTTGATTTGTTCATTTTTAATTTGTCATTGCTATTCTACACAGAAAAATGGTTTTATTGTATTATTTAATTTGTTTTTGTTTAAAGTTTTCTCTTGTCATTGCTTTATGATAGTGCGCAGTAATTTCGACGAGTAAGAGCAGTAAAAGCGGTAAATAGGCCAAATATTATGATTGCGCGTCCATAAGTGCTCCGAAGTGAATGTCATAAAAGCAATGCCGGTAATGGCGGACGAATGACCGCGACTAAGTCCGATTTTTTTCTTGTCGATAACTCCCAAAAGGTAGGTCTTATCATAATTTAATTATTTCAAATTCAGCATGTATATTTACACGAAATATGACGATTTCAGAAAATTTTAATAGATATTTAACCCGGGGATTAAAAAGCAAATTTATCTTTGGATCATTTGCTGGGGTGCATATTATTTATGGGTGTGTATTATTTTTGAGAAATTACGGTAACCACCATTATGTCTGCAAAAGAGTTTATACCAATATTTCTTCCTGGGGAGTTATGGCCCCATTGCTTTGAGGAGGTTGTCTTTAATGAATGAAATTATGCACTGGTAAAGGTCTTCAGGGTGCTCGAGTTTCATATGCGAGAAGTCGAGAAAGTGACCACCTGTGGATTGAAAGCCATAGTGGGTCAGGATGGTTTGCCATATCGAATCAATGGAGGTGGTGTTTTTAACGACAGTGTTCCTAGATATAATAGAGCAGTAGTTGACTATTTGACGCAACATTAGTTCTATGTGTACAACCTTTTGAGTAGCTCTCCGCCTGTTTGTTACGAGTATAGGGTCATCGTCGTTGATAAAACTCCAGTTGCTGTTGTATTGTCTCTTGTCCTTTTCAGCCATGTGATGCTAAGAGTAATGTTGGGGTCGAGAGACAGGATGTATGTTAGGTTTTGTTTCCAACTTTCAAAGGAATTTATCGTCTCCATTTTGGTCAGACACTATTGTTTGGGTGCTCTTGTTGAACTCGTTCTTCAATGGGGAAGGATCACTCGTTATCCGGTTACTAGTTTGTAACCGACTGTACAGGGACAGTGTTGTTCGAAGGTATGTGGGTGTGTGTGTGTGTGTGTGGTTTGATAACCGCTGCCACCATGCCCGTAAGACAGATCGCCTTACGTCAAGGTTAATTAATTGCAAACGATAGAATACCAACTGGTACAGATAAGTGGCTCTCAAGAAGGAAAAACAACTAACCTTAATGGGGATTGAAAATGAGCGAGAGAGACGTGCTTTAATACGGGAAAAAAACGAACACAGAAAACGGAAACATGAGACAACAATAACTAAAGGGACGGAACTCGTCATGGCATAGTTGGATGCCTATCCGCTAGCTCGTATTGATCGAGATTGCCAAATATAAAATTTTTAGCACCCTGGACATCAAAGACGCCTACAACCAGGTAGTAATAAAATATAAATCCAAAAGACAAACCTAACACAAATTTTTACGGATTCCAATTGGCGTTCCGAAGTGGGTGGCCAGCTTCCAAAGGGTCATAAAATAATAACCAATGAAAGTTTGCAAGGCACTTACACCTACAGTGATAACGTAACGGCTATAACAGAACTGATTGCAACCTCAAGCAGTTCCTCGTCGCTGTTGGAAAATACGACCTTACTTTAATCAATTTAAAGTGTTCGAACGAATTATTAAATAGAATTATCTTCCTAGAATACATCTTAAGCCAAGGAACTACGGCGCTCGAAACTGAACAGCTGAAGTCACTATTTTGGAATTACAGATCCCTAATTCGCCTCATGACGAACCATGGGTATGTTCGCCCATTATTCCCTATGGGTAGTCTCATTCTCTGAAAAAAATACACTCGTTAGCACAAATTACCAGTTTTCCTCTACCTCCTACTGCCGTCAGAGCTTTTGTGGGCCTAAAATGGGATATCACCAGTTCTGCTATGGCGGCCGTAGATCCCTATTTCCCTAATGGTAAAAACGGACACCTCCAGTTGCGCCATGGCAGCCTCACTGAGACAATCCGAACGACCCGTAGCGTTCTTCTCCAGAACACTTTTGCGGTCGGAACAACAAGATTCAGCGATAGAGAAAGAGACTTATGCAATTGTGGCATCCTTAAAGAAATTGCGACATTACTTGATCGGCCGCTATTTCATACTAGACGCCAAACAAAAGTGTGTTTCATTCATGTACAACCCTAGGAAGACTAGCTGAATAAAAAAGAAAAAAAACAGCCAGATGGAGAATCGAATCCTGCTTTTCATTTGACGTCGTCTATCGTCCTGGCAAGGAAAATGCAGTACCTGACGCCCATTCAAAGATGTGTGGATCAGTAAATGGCATTGAAGATCTCATGAAACTGCATAAAGAACTGTGACCAGAATCACCAGAATGTTACATACATATGTTGTCAAAATTTACCTTTCTCCGTCGAGGAAGTTTAGAGGATTACGAACAACTGTTGGACGTGCTCGGCAATCAAACCCCAGTTCTACCAACCCAAATCAGGAACTCTTGTAAAAGCCACGCAACCCTTTGAAAGCCTCAACTTAGATTTCATGGGGCTGCTACCAATCAAGACTATAAATTACATTCTAACAGTAAATGATGAATACTTTAGGTTCCCATTCACTTTTCCCTGACCTGATAATTCAACAGAAACGGTGATACAATGCCTCTGCTCCTTATTCTTAATTTTCAGTGTACCAGCGTATGTCCACTCTAATAGGAGAACCGCTTTCATATCGGCACAACTAAAAAATCCTAATTGAGAGGAATGTGGCACACCGTATAATCCCCAGGGTAACGGTCTATGCTAATGCTACAATGGAATTACATGGAGAACGTGCAACTAGTGGCCGCGAACCACAATCGCCGAATTACACACTGGGAAGAGTTGCTGCCTGAGGCTCTGTACGCTATCAGAACTATTGTGCACTAACACGAATGCGACACCACATGAGATATTTTTTAAATTCCTAAAACGAAGTTCTGCTGGACCCTTTCTTCTGTCGTGGATCTCACAGCCAGGTACTGTTTTACTAAAAAAACACTACCGTCAGAACAAATACGACTCACCGGTGAGCGAGATGGAACTGCTGGAAGCGAACACACTATGCCCTCATCCAGTACCCTGACGAGAGACAATCAAACATCTCGCTTAGAGATTTGGCACCCACTGGTGGGTTATGAAATCCACAGGAAGCTTCTGCCGTTCTTGAGCCTATAAATTTCCCCGTGGATAGCCCAGAAGATTGGAGAGACTCCGATACCAACACCAGATCAGCTCCACAAAAATGAGAACACCCAAGCACATACGTACTACTTCGAGTAAGAAACGGAAAAAAATTAGAACTAGACTGTTCCGGGCAATACACACTGCAGCGCCCAAAGCTCCTTATCAAGGACAACTGAGACGTACCGGACGAATTCGCAAAAAATCCAGTCGTTTGACGAATACGCTACTCACGACTGAACAAAACTGAGTGGGGAAAGATGTGATGAAGTCAACTATAGTTGCCTCCCTCTGGACCAGTTATAAAAGGAATAAGCTCCACCTCGTTTGTTGCCAGAGTTATAGTTGAATAAAGCTTTAAGTAAAGCTCCTACTGTGTTTGTTTTCATTACAGGGGAATTTTTTATCAATTTTAGACATTTTGCATGCTATATACATCCCATTTTACAAAAAGACAATTCATTTCTCAAAGTAAAAAGGAACTTAGACGAATCTTTAAAGTCAAGAATTTACAAAGGTCAATTACCAAATATGTATTGTATGTGCCAAGGGGAATGTAAAAAGTCCAGAACTGATGGTCTGCCTTAGAATATATGAACAATGAAAACGCTAACTGAAAATTATAATTTTAAATTAGATGTTCAATCGTCAAAACTGTCTTCTGAGGTTTAACATCTTGCTCTTAACCAGTTTTAAATTCCTTATTAATTGTGAATCTCTATCATTCCCTTGTACAACCTAATAATGCCCCCATTTTTCAAAGTAATTGATTTTTTTTTACTTCACTTAATAGCTATCACCTGTAAGAGCAGTTGAGCATTCATTGACTACTTTCGCAAAATCTGTTTTCTATAAACTTTTTGAAATAAGTATTTCTTTTGCTTCAAAAATCATTGTTAATGGGAATCAAGATAACACCATAAAGAAACAGTTCCATATTTCATTGCAATTTGGTGAACTGTTTGGCTTTGGCATAGTGTGCCTGGTTCGTTAAATGAAGTTACATTTGGTATGATAGCTTCACAAACTCTTGCAAAATCAACAGCATTTTGTGCAAATAGGTTATTAGATTTCATTAAAACTTGCTGATGTACTAAGCTTTTTTGCTTCACCACATTATTCTATCAAACATACTTTTACCATGATCAGTCACAAAGTAAATGTGATGGTTACAAAAATTGTGAATCACTTTGAATATATATCTTTTCTTTAACTTGCTTCCAGGACAGTTACTATGTATTATTTCCTCTGGAGATGTAGTGACATTAGCAGGTTGGTAAGAATCTTATTATACAATAGCATCTTAATGCCTCCAATAATCATCAAGCACAAATGTGGATGGAAGAGTTCTGGTTAACAAACTGACACCAGTTCTTGTCTATATTGCATTTTGTATTTCATTTTGATAATTACAAGAGTAAACCATTGAAAAGTCAGTTTGGGTAATCCCAATTAGTATTAGCTTTGTCACTTTTTTAGTATTTGCTACTGTTAACAATTTTGAAGGGTAAAATGATAAAATTTCATTAAATAACTATTTGACTTTTCCCATGTAGCTGTCGTAAGAAATATAAAGGAGAAAGAGGCCAGCACCTTAAGATAAAGCTGCAAGAACACCATAAAGCTGTAACACAAGGAGAAATAGAAAAATCAGGCATGGCTGACCATATATGAAGAGAAAAGGGAGATCACTGTCCTCTGCAGGATGAAGTAGAAATAATAGAGAACATCACTAAAAATAGGAAAACATATGCTAGGCCATAAAAATTTCCTAAGCCAGCTTAGGAAATGAAAACAATATGGGAACCACTAATACAGAGACATAGAGAAAAACAATATGGTAAAAATGTTACTGACATATTAGGCTTATAAGTCTAAAACAGAATCACACACTGATGCTCCCAAGGACACATGGTCCAGTAGATGAAAACGTTTGTTGAGTAATTCACAAAGTGACTTGACCCAAACTGTTCAATAGAATTGTGAGTTCAATACCTGGCCTAAAACTTGAGTTACTAAAGGAAATTAACTGACACTGAAATATCCCACCCAAAAAGGCATTATACATGGAATTAGAACAATCTACCCCTGGGAACAGGGGTCCCACGGATCGGTGTAAAAAAAATTTCCAGGACTTTTCATAGACTATGTTAAGTAGTTTCCAAGGAGTGAAACTGATATACAAAGTGAATAGTCATCAATTTCAAAAACAAACTTTGTGATTTATCTTTTGTCTGACAGATGAGATGGTCAAAGAAAAGCTACAACTGGTTTTAATAATTTGTCACATAGATTTCTTCACAGATTTCAACTGATCTAAGTGTTGAACACAAATGAATGCAGTCCTGGTTATGTTACAAATTTTGTGTAGCATTCTACAGTTTGGAATTCTTGAAAAATTTTTTAATTATACACTTTAATTCTTACAGCTGCACATTTCAGTTATCTAGACTATTCATGGTTTGTGAATGTCACAAAAATTCTTGACTGCTGCACATTTCCTGTGAAGTTAAGTATAATGGTTTTAATAAACAGAACTACAAATAGATATTTTCATAAAAAGACAACACATTTTAGCTACCCCTACAACTCATGGTCTTTTCAGTTCATCTAGTTAAGTATTCAGCTCCTCTTCCAATTTTGATATTTCTATGGATTTGTCCTTTGCAGATCTTTGCATAGCACTGGACTTTGCAATAAGTGTGAAGTTTTGTCTGCTCAGCTTCCTCCTTATAGCTGGTAGCTGACTTGAGCAAATCTTGTGTGCAACTTTCAAGCTTGTGTTTTTTGATCTTCAGTTTCCATAAGCATGGATATTGGTTGTATGCTGTTCTGGCATTGGAAGCACTACAGAGAAGAGCCTTAGATATGGAAACAGCCCATGATAATGTGCTGTGTGACCAGTCTGCTGTTTCAGATTGTCTGGAAATTTCTTACTGACTGAGAAACACACTCTTGTCCATGAGAGTACCAGCAATCTGCAAACAACGTCCCACAGTTTTTGATATTGTTTGTTGCAAGAAAAGTAGAACAAAGTATGCAGTCTTCATGCTTGCTGAAATTCTTGAAAGCAATATTTCCAGCAGCCTCTTCCTCAAACTCTTCGTAATGACTGATGATGTCATCACAATCAGACTTGCTGACTTGTTTTCAGTCCATCATGTGCAAAAAACATCTTTTTAGACTGTCTTCTGTGACAGATTTTTTTCACAAATGGATCCAGGGTTCAGCCATGCAAATGACCTTACAAGAGGATATCTAAGAGGAGACTTCGCCAGAAATTTCTTGGTGATGAACATGCTAAATTGCAACAAAGACAAACAGATCTTTGGTTGGCAAATTTCAATTTGGGGATGAATTTTGCATAGGAATATTGCCAGAAATCCACATTCGATCTTTACAGCATCTTTGTGCATGTTATGGTTTAACAAAATTTTCCTGTTTTTTTTTGTTTTTTTTTAAATTCACAAATCTGATGACATCTGGCCAAATGTCTAGGAGTCGTTCACATGTTTGTACATTTTCTAGCCAGCTATGACAAATACAATAGTAAAGGTACAGGGTGTCCAGATTGAGATTTTAATATAATGCCAAGCAATAAAAGCCAACTAAGTTTTTATACATTTCATCATTTTTTCATATTTACAACAAAAGCCAGAGATGCAGGTCATTATTAGCCTGCAAACTTTAAAAATAACATTCTTATTTTTTTAAAGATGCATTTTCTATCCTACGACACATCAAAGTCACATTTTCTAGTCTGTTATCCTTTTGTCTACATTTTCTTTGAGTCAAATTTGATTCTCAAATTTCTTACATTTGGCAACAATTTAGACAAACATAGTTTATACATAGATACACATTGACACAAATACTTAAAGTATCTTCAGTTTTTCAGCATAAACTAACCCACCACTTAATAAAAATGAAAAGGATCTTTTTATTTTTGAAATTGACATGTGAATAAAATTTCTTCAATTGTTCAAATTTTAAAAAACACTAATAAATTTTTTAAAATTCTAAATTCTATTTTATTACTGTAAAGTAACTTATTAGTTTCCCTTCAACTACAAATTCAATGTGTGTGAATTAATTTAACTTTGACTGAGATGTTTATGTGTCTCAAACACTTTTATTTTTGTTTTTTTTACTTTTCTTGTTATATTTAGATTTTACTGGCACACTGGCCAAAGATCAATTTGTGCTGAATCAGGTAGTTTTAAGATTTGCTTTTATTTTTCAGGCAAATTCATTTATAAGGTGTTATTATATAAGGATGTAGGGGTAATTTGGTTTTAGTTAGAGCCGGGTGTTTATTTGGTTTCCTTTTTATATTTTGGGGTAGAATTTTGTTATTTTTAAGATTCTAGAATGGCTTTGGTTTCAACACTCTCAAAGGGGGCTCTAAGTTTGGGTGCATTTTCGTATAGGTGCTGGATTTTGTAATTAATCAAAAAATGTTTGACAGTAAGTACTTCTTGGCAATTTGGGCATTTTGAAGTGTCTTCATTTTTTAGGAGGAAGGAGTGGTTATGTCCAATTTTGATTCTTGCAAGGTTGACATCTTGAGTGTCTGGTATTGTGATGATGTAGTCAGAATGGGTTTTATTTGTTATAGTTTGTGTGTGTATTCCATGTTTTTTGTCATTGGTTGATGTAAGAGTTAATTGTGGCTTTCAAGTCTGTAATTGAGATGGATTCCTTGGCTGTTTATCAACCCTGCTTTTGGGATCCCAATATGGCTATGGTTCCAACACAGTATGATGAGTTTTTGATTGCATATTGAGTTAGATCTATTCAGGAGTTTGGTGATTGTTCATGTTTTTGTTATTGATGGCTGTCAGTACAGATAGAAAGTCTGAGAGAATAATGAAATGGGTTAACTTGTTCTCAAATATTAGGCCCAAGGCTAGCCATATGGCTGTTGCTTCAGCACTGAAAATTGAGGCAGTTATTTTTTTATTTATTTTTGTGTCTTGGCAGAGAACCATACTCTGTTAGAGTCTTTTGACTCATTGGTGTAGACTTGTTTATAATCAGAGTACTTTTGGAGGATATTGTGAAATTCCCAGAAGATAGCAGGGTCAGTTTTGGCTTTTTGGTGTTTTGATTCATTAAAATTGTGAGTTAGAAAATGGGGAATTTTCTGTCAAGGCAAATTCATGGATTTGAGCTTCATTTATTAGGTTTTCTATGGAGAGTCCAAAAGGTATGATGGCTGTTTTTTTTTTCAGAGAGTAGGTGTTTACACTGTGGGTGAAATAAGCATCTGTAGGTTGTGTTGCTTGGGCATGTTGTAGTACGGTAGTGCTAGTTTTTGCTGACAAAGTGTTAATGGCGTCTCACTAGCTTCAATGTAAAGATTTTCAACTGGAGAAATGTTGTAGGCACCCAGGACAAGGCGCAGTCCCTCGTGGTGAGTGGTGTTTAGTTTGTTTAGGTAGGACTTCCTGACAGCCCTATAGCCCTATCCGGAGTCTAATTTGGGGCAAATTAAACTTTAATAGTTGATTTATCAGCAATAATGCATAGTAATTGGGTTTATTGACAGCATTATTGTTTTAAGTATTTGATATGGGTGGGGGTATGAAGCCAAGTTTCTTTTATCAGTAATAACTGTTCTAGTGACCTACTAACCATTATACTACATCAAGGTGCCCACAGCTTGAAGACATGCCTTCATATTTTTTTCTCCCTTTCTTCCTAGTCACCTAGACAAGAAAATACAAAAGTAACTAAGAGATCATGAATTCATTCTAGTCAAAGAAACAAAAGACAATTCACAATAATTGTTAAATATTATTGATGATGAAAAGAAACATTTTTCTTAAAGGACAATGTTAGCTTGTATGTAACACTATATCCTCACCCCACAAGACTAGCCGTTGGTCCGATATGGTCCAGTATTACAGGTTAGACACAAGTCTCCAGTTCCCAATGTCAATTCAAAGCCACCCTCCAGCCACATTGTGATTGTTTTGATCCTGGAGAGTGGTCATCAGATCGTAGAAATCCAGAAGCTCTCCGTTGGTCCACCTGCGAGTTTTGCAGGTGAGAATCGGGTTAACAGAAAAATAAATATAACCAAGTCGATTCAATTTTGAAAAGACAAAAGTTGTTTTTTTTTTTTATATATAAAAGCAAACACACAAAAAAAAGAATTCTTGTTGCACAAGGTTGAATGTTTCTTGTATGTGAACAATAACCAAACAAGTACTTCAAATACTTTCAGTAACAAGATGTGGCCTTTGTTTTAACCACTTCTGGTCTGTTCTTAGCACAACTACTACAACCTTCGATGTTCCCATTCTCAGTAGCAGTACTTAGATGTTAGTAGCAGTATTTCACTTCTTCACCCTCAGCAACACACAGCAGATGCTTCCTTTTCAATCTGATATCTCTCCACTCAGTTCGATTGCATTCGAAAACAGACAAACCCAAAAAGTCTCTCCACTGGTTGGCTCACCTCTTTATTAAGAGAAACAACCTCACGTGTCCCAGACTGGTGATGTAAATGTTTTTCTAGTATGAACGTACTGACATACTACCAAAGTACAATTTCACTAATCTGAGAAAAAACAATTTACTTTTTCATCGATTGGCTTCCAAAGTTCAAAAGAGGCTATTGTTATCACCTCACTATTAATTATTCTGCCACACTTTGTAACTATAGAGATTTTTGTTTTAAAAATAAATTCAAATCAAAACCCCCATAATTTTAACTTCGATTTTTATAGTGTCAAAATCCATTTCTTTTTTTACAAGTTATTATTGTTCCAGTAATTTTCTATTAGTAATCTTGATATCCTTTGTACACTTACAAAAAGATTGTGCTTCATGTTCTAAATTAACTTTCTGTAACATTTACATTTCAAATTCTTTACAGCATATTAACATCTTGGTTATTCAAAAACGCCTTTCCCCTCTAACCGCTTTCATCAACAACTTGGTGTTTTGTTTTACAGCATATCCTCCTTTATTATCATTATTATTTCAGGGGGTGATATCGCCCCCTACCACATGTAAAAATAAGCCAGATTTCACATTTTGACTTTCATGAATTGAGAAAAAGGATGTGCGGACAGCCCAATTTAAAAAATTCCAAAATTTTTCAAGAAGCTTTTGGGCTATTGCTGTTTATCCCATGATTTTTCAAGCCCCCAGAAAAGTGTCAATTTTCCAGGGTTTTTCAAGGTTTCCAGAACCTGTACAAATCCTGTAAATAAAGTGTTCAGTTCAAAAGATCAGTGTACAACAGTTGAAACATGGAAATAAAGATGAGAACAACAGTCCAAATGATGTAAATAGTTACAATACCTACTCTCAGGAATAGAGTATTTTTTATTGGCATAAAACATTTTAGAAAATATTTTGTAACCTGTTGAAAAGAAAGTTCATTTAAATAACATTGAATAGAGTAGTTGGTGCCAGACAGGTGGATCTGAGTATTTCAAAAACTGTTGATCTAAGATTTTCAAACAATCTCTAGAGTTTGTAGAAAGATGAGAAAAAGAAAAAAATGGGCAGAAATCCCTTGTTGATGAAAGAGGTCAGAGGGGAATGGCCAGACTGGTTCAAGGCAACAGTAACTTAAATAACCACTATTTACAATGGAGATGTATTCAGAGATGCTTTTCTGTATATCTCAAACCTTAAAGCAGACGGTCTACAGCAACATAAGTAACAGTGGTTCATACTGATGGTGGTGCAATGGTATTGGGAATATTTTCTAGGCATACATTGGGACTCTTGGTACCAAAAAAAAAAAAAGACCATTTTGTGACACTGAGGCTATGAGGTGGTTAAGCTTTAATTCTAAGCAGAGAAAGGGTTAAGCCCAAAATGAAATATAAACTGGAAGATAGAAAGAGAGAATGGAAGACATTTTCCCTAGTAATGTGGAAATGAAGAAAGGGCCATCTGGGTTGCCTCACCCTTATGAATTGGAATGATGCACCAAGAGTTTACATTTTTTAATCTATCAAAAATCTGGCATGTGGTTAAAGCAAATTGGGAAATGGCTTTATCTCTTTCTTGGGAAATTAAAACACACACACATCAAAAAAGCGAAGCAGACAGGATTTATATTTTCATTAGCGAGAATGAATTGAGAAATGAAAACAGAGAATGAACCTGCTGCGAGGGTTGAGATTATGAAAACTGATCAGTTACAACAGGCAGGTGATCTGGTTTTAGTTTACACTAAGACCACAACTGGCCCAAGGATGGAAAACAGTGTCTCTCTTTGTTGAGCTTTTTAGGTAAACATTTTCATTGACAAAAACAAATTGGGAAATAATTTTTATCTATCACTTGGAAGGTTAAAATGAGAAATCTGGTTTGTGTTTATGCTAGACAAGTGGGTTCAGGAAAAATGTCAAGGAATTGAAATTTAAAAATTACATTTATCACAAAGACAGTTATGTCAGCCCTGAGAAATGGGCTGAGTTAGAATACCGAGGAGGAAGGGGCAAAATTTAGCCCAGCCTGTGCGAGATGAGAAGTGAAGCAGGATGGAGTTAAGAGAGGTGCAATCCCTGTGACTACTCCTAAATAAGGCTCAAGGAAGGTAGGCAATTCTCCAAATTTGGAAATTTAAGAAGCAAAAAATACAAAGAAAAATTTATTGGAATTAACAAAAATTGAGAATCACTGAACCCCCAGATCCCTTCAGCCCCATTGCCAGTTTTGAGCTTAAGTGCATATAAGCAGGTGACTTTAGGGAGCTTGGAGACTTTAGACTGAAAACCCATATTGAGTGCCTCTGAAATCAACTGCCACCAGATTTTGTGATTCCAAGAACTTTGGACCCAGCTCCTCCAGAATTTTAGACAAGGCCCAGTGTCAGTATAGAGACTGATGCAGGAAGGGTTAATTTTTATTGTACCAAGAGCTATAAAAACCAATTGAAGATTAACCCCATGAATATTTTATTTTTTGTCATGAAGATATTTTTCTTCTTTAATATAGCACCTGCCATGACTTGAACCAGCCTTAGAATTACTACGACATTTGATCTTCCACTGTTCTGAGATCAAGAACACAACATGGGCAGAGCTGGAGTGTAAGGAAGCAGCCAGCAACCAACAACCAGCATTAGCATTGACCAGTGTAGAGTTAGCCTTGCGGTTAAAATGTCCTAAAACCCTGAGGACCAGACCACTAAACAGCAGCCAAAGGTGTTATAATTATTGGTGACCCCAAGGATGTGATCCCAATGGCAACTGGTCTTATAATTTAAATGTCACCACTTACTTAGATATTATGGTCGATAACATACTTCAATTTATGTTTACAGTGTACCCATCCTCTGGTGACCATGTCCAACAGGATAACTCACCATGTCACAAATAAACAATGGTGACAGATTAGTTCATGGAACACAACAATGAGTTTTCTGTGTTAAAAATGGTCTCAATAGTAACTAGATCCAGATTCCATAGAGCTCATTGGGACATGTTAGAAAGGGATATTCAAATCCAATCTACAAAAACTGTATGAAGTCATAACAGCATAGACCCAAATTTAAAAAGTGCTTCAAGATCATAACTGGATCTATGTCAAGAAGAATTGAAGCAGTTCTAAAGACAAAATGAATCCAATACAGGACTAGAAGTGTGAAAAATTTAGTTATTAAATTTAAGAACATGTTAAAATTGCAACACATCAATTTGAAAAGCACCAGTTCATACATTGATTGCAAAACAAGGCCTATTTTGCAGAAATTAAAAAGACAGCAGTTTGAGTTTTTGTTAAGACCAAATTTTTATTACACAAAAAATTAGCAAAAAAAGTAGTATCTGGTTGAGAAAAAAGTTTTTCTGTGGTGCTGAATGTATTCTTTCATCCTCTGAAAAGAAAGTATATTGACTTGTACTTTAGTATTTAAACTGCAAGCAAAGTATTTACATTCATTATAATAATAATAATGAACTTTATTAAAGTTTTACACCACCCAGCAGAAATTATCAAAGGATTAAAGATTTGAAAACTCCTATCTTAAACAATGCTGGATCACATACCTAACATTACAGGATAAATTTAGGTAAAAAAACAATTAAAAAAAAAAAAAAAAAAAATTAGATACATTTAGCATGAAATTTGATTAAGAAAATAAAAAACTAGAGCTCACTTCTCACTTGACCCTGACTTGGTGTAAATAAGAAGAAAAAAAAATTCTAAAGTGTACATGTCCAAAGTTCTCATTATTTTGTGATAATTACATCAATCTTTGCCATTTTCAGATAATATTTCTGTCAGCCTTCCTCACATCTCATTTGAGGTGATGTTTAAATAAATTCCATTAATGTTTTTGCTTTCATCAGTAAACAGAATCAAATTTTGGGAGAATGTTCATGCTTTACTTGTTCAAAAATTTCAATTTAAAATTCTTAAAGTCTGTAAAAGCCCAGAAAAATGTTTTGATGTTACATCTATACAAGATTTCTCAAACTAAAACAAATTCCAAATGAAATCTACTATATACCTGTTTATCCAATAAAGTTCATAACCACCAAATGTAAAATTATGTTAGCAAAGATGAAATCTGCCAAAGCTCTTTCTGGGCTGATGCTTGTAAAGTCTCCTTTATTCTGAGGATTTACTTGTAATCGCAAACAGACTGAAAAAGAAATAAATAAATAAAAAACTATAGCAAAAACAATTCTTAATTATTTCACTTCCAAGAGAAATTAGTATTCAGTTATTAACTGCTTTTTATAAAAAAAAATTTACGTACAAGAATTAAGCAAAGTCTCAAATCATATAGAAAGCTATTAAAGAGTTAAGTAGAGAGAATGAAACAGGTTTAACTCTAAATGGAATCTTAAAAACCATTCCAAAAGTGAAAATAACTTAGATGAAAAGTTCTTGAGAGGATAATTATTGATTCTAAGCAAAATGTTCTGAATTTTTTTCAAATATCTCCTTTCTTAAAACAGGGATCCTAAATTAAAATTATTTTCAATATATCTAAAAACTTTTAATTTAGGTGTAGAGTTCTTGACAAACTCTGAAAATGGCACCAATCTTGGAAGCTCAATTAGCAACAAAGTTGACTATTCAATTTTTTTGTCTCATCAACAAAAGACCAATTCTATCAGTGCATAAGATACAGGCTTCAAACAAGTTTAAAATCATAAATGTAATGTCATATAGGTAGTCTTGAAGTAAAAGAGATTATGCTAATAGAATCAAATCTTAGAGCCAAGACTAAACATTGTGAACATTTAATTTTTAAAAACAAAATAGTAAAAATATGACTGATTATATAAGCTTAACTTCAACAGTAACTTGTAACTTCTTATACTTCATGAAACAAGATATATGAAGTTATTTTTTCAGTACTCCCTTATACTATATATATATATATATATATACACACACACACACACAGCTTAAATACAGCCAGAAGCACAGTAGGCCAAAACCATACCATACTTGCTATAAAAAGTATTCCTTAAAAGTACATGCTTGAAACTTTAATTTTGTGGATGAGGAATTCAACAAAACAGTGCTTTTCACTGTAACATCAAATATATTTTGTAATAGATGTATCTTAAGTTTGAAAATTATGTGAAATTATAATTTTCAACTTGTCAAAAACAAGACAGCAATAGCTACAAAATTTAGAAATATTTTACTTTATAATAGTGTTTTAAACTAATAGAAAAGACTTTCTAGACATTATGAATGGTTCTCTTGCACTTCCTTTCCTAATGGTAATGTGACAACTGAATTTCCATATATATGGAAATTCTGGTATGGCTAATATTACTGTGACACACCATATTCAGCTATCGCATCACACCAAAGTCCCATCTGAAGACAAATGTTGATTCCACTTGTACAACATCATCTAACACAGGCCATTGGAAATAATCATTTCAGCTCTTTGGCCTTGATATTCATAACTGAAGTTATGATTCTTCTTCACAACTTCTAGTTACTTAAATATTCAGAAACACTGAATGTTTTTCATCTTTCCTTTGTCTTAGGTGGAGATTAATCAACTGATTTTCCTGTCACAAAGAGCTACTGTGTACAAATATTTGTTTTCCCCCAACTGTATATAAGTTTTTAATATATTCATTTTGAGGGAAAAATAAAAATAAAAAAAAATAATTTTTTTTTTTTTAATTATAACTTTATGATGATGTATTGTTTTTCAGTTCCATGGTGAATATGGCAAAATTTTGGAAGTGAATACATAAAAATAAGTTACATTGTCTCCAGGTGTCTGAAACTTACATTAAGTATTGGCTTTAAAAATATTGGTGTCATGAAAGAGTTATTAATATCCATTATAGGTATTTTCTTCATAATGAAAAATGTACAGATATCATTATTTATAGATGTACAAAAAAAAAAAAAAAAATACGAAACTGGATATATTTTATATTAGCTTAAAAGCTGCCTTATAGGGCGGCATTTAAGCTAGCTCCTGTAGAGGGCTCTTGATCAGGTTCAATGATAATATGGTAATGGTTAGCAAGCTTGTCTTGCTAAACTAGGTACCTCCATGTTTTCACGGGAAAACAGCACAGCGTAATGAAAAGGTCACAAACTTAAAATAAAGTATTATCATCAAAATGTTTATGTTATTATTAAGATGAAAAACCAAAGTATTTTTTATTTTTTGAAATTTTTTTAATCCTTTCTAAAACATTCAAAATTTTAGTTGAAATATTGTTTTGTTTATGTCATCACAGTGGCATCATAATTACATTGACTTTTTTGCATTTTTTCCATTGAAAACACATTGATATGGAAATTCTTGTGGGTGGGTGGGGGGAGTTAAATAATTATCAAATTTTAATGAAATTTTCAGGACTTATTCACAAATGAATGAAAATTATTTTCAAAGTTTTTTTTTTTGTTTTTTTCTTCACATGTTACCCCCAACTTACTTAATTTCATGAAATTTCACAAAAAACCTTTGTATTTCCTGAATTTTTTTTTTTTTTTATTCATTAAAAATAGGACTCTTGGAGAATCTAAATCACCTAATTTCTTTTTTTTTTTTTTTTTTTCCAAACTGACTATTCTAACTGAAAATCTATTTTGAATTGAAAAATAATGAATGCAATAAAACTATAACATTATTTAACTAGAAAAGATTTTAATTGCTTTTGTAAATAAGTTATATTAAGGACATTATTGTCTGAAGAAATAAAATTTCCCAGATAAATAATAAATTTTTACAACAATTTTTTCATCTTTTTAAATTTTAATTATAATAGTTTATAGTAGTTTTTAATCATGTAAAATTCTGTATTTGGAATTTTCCTGATATAGTAATAAAGTGGAAACGAAATTTACAAATACAAAATTGAAAAGATTAATAAATGTAGTTACAATATTATATTTTTAAAATAATTTTGTTTTTCCACTTAATTTGTTCCCTATTTTCATCTATGAAAATCTAAACATAACATTATTATGAAACGGTCATGTGATCGAAGAGTTTTGTCTCATTACAGAGAAATTAATTTAAATTTTATAGTATTTTAAATTTTTTATTTTTGCATAAAACATCTCCGAAAGGTAAATAAAAGTCAATAAATTATTAGATAATTGCAAAAAATATGTTCATTTGTAAAAATTACTAGGTAGTTAAAAACCTAATTTCATTCACTCAGATTTTGTAAATTTTACATCAATTCTAAACAGACATACTAGCTGTCATCGCCTTATCACTCAATCAGCCAGATAAGCTATAAGCAGGACCAATCATTAAGTAAATGGTTGTATATTACTTTTTTATGCTATAAATAATATTTATTTCAAATCAGATTAATTTAAATTTTCAAATAACTTGTCAGAAATTTTACATTTCGATCTATATAATTTCTATCTGAAATACACCAGAATATTTTACTTGCTGGAAATAAATTTAAATCATTTAGCTTTTAATTAAAGCTAAAATGAAATAAAGAATTTTTTTTTTTTTTCATTTTCAAGAATTCGTTTTAAACTTTAGGTATTGAAAATTTATGCTGAAATAGTGGAGGTACCTATAGACCAATTATGACTGAATAGCGAGTTTGATCCTCACCGGGTGCCCCATACTTTCGGCCTTGTGCTACATCTAAGCTATGCTTAGAAAACACCACAAAAGCTTAAGGAGAAATTATGAAAAGGCAATGTATGTTTGTAAAAGTTGAAAACTATAAAATACATCCACCTTTTTTTTTTTTTTGAAGAAACTTAATTTCATTTTAACCACCAAAATCTGTATTGTGCTATGAATTGTAGCAAGAAATTGCAAGACATTAACTGTTGAAATGAAATTTATATGAGCAATCAAAATTGGCCTTCTATATCATTTTTTTTTTTTTTCCCCGGGAGAATACAGCTTTCTGACAAGGAATGGTGATTATCTCTCAACAGAATATTGTCTTCAATTCTTGAAAATTCAGGCAAGCTCCCTTCTAATTATTTAAATCAGTGTCAATATTTAGTTACTTTGATAATATGCCACATTTTTCATCATGCATACTCATCACCTGGGAATTTGGGAATTGTATCAGAGTGGAAGGTCATTTGTCATAATATCCTCAGGCTTGAGCACCAACAAACTATTAATTTACATAAGATTTACTGTAACTTCAGATGTTTTACAATCGTATTCAAATTTTCAGTCTTTCACCTGGTCACTGCTTTTGACATTTCTATATGAAAATTTGGTGTTGATACCAATGGCATTTGTACAGGGAACAGTTGAGTAATTTAAAGTCTGTGAGAGTAAAAGTGAGAGATTTAAACTTGGATGCAAATTTAAGAGAATGACAAATATGGAAAACTTACTTTGACATATCAAAATAATTTTTCCAGATTGTCTAAAAAAGACATATGTGAAAATGATATATAAATTTTTATATATCAAAAACAATTTCAGAGAAAAAACAATGACAAAGTGGAAAAAGTTTTTGTGCAATGCATTTTATCCCTTAGGTATTCATAGGAATAAACTGAAGTTTACTACACATGCACACAAAGAAAAGAGGATACTGAGAATTTAAAATTTAAATTAAAAATTTAGTTTTAATTTAAAAAGAAAAAAAAAGTAATTATATCACTTTAATCTGATAATGTTCTCCTTCTTAGAAAATGTAACTAAAGTCTATTCAGCAATCTTGCAGGTTGTGTGTATATATATATATATATATATATATATAGAGAGAGAGAGAGAGAGAGAGAGAGATAAAGATAGAGAAAGAGAGAGAAAGAGAGAGAAAGATATGTGTGTGAGTGTGCTGAGAGAAAGAGAAGTATCTTGATGTAACCAACCAAATGATCAGATTGATCCTCTACAAATGCCTTGGGTATTGTAGTTTACATATCTACTCAATCTCCGGCATCAAAATCCTGTACTCAATCAGCAGGGTTCACCACCTATAACCAACAGGTGGCCTCTTTTGTAGAGGTGAAGTTTAAAAATGGATGCACTTTCATTAAGCAAGGTAAGAGTGGTATCCCTGATTTTGAAGAAAATTACTATCATGATGCTGTAAATCATATGCAAATTAGCCAGTGCTCCATATGAAATCATCCATTCCAAGTTGGACTTTTATAAAGCCTGTTCAAAATGAGTCCCCCAATAGGCCCCACCTACACAATCAACCAAGGTTCCCAGTCATTTGAGAATGTGTTAACTATTACTGGACCACAACTGTAGGAAAAGCATTGTTTTGTTGACAAAGATAAAATCCAGGAGTCATCACATTTACAGAGAGTATACACCATCACCAACCCAAAGAACATTCAAAACTCAACCTTGAACAGAAAGTCATGATTACAGTTATAAAGGCCAGTGCTGGGACATTATCTGAAGAAAACCTCAATAGTAAACAGTACACAATATAGCTATGCAACAAGCTTGAAACATGCCAAGGTCTATTGTCAATAGGGATTTTGTCTGTACATACACTTAATGTTAACCACTTACCAAATACTTCAAGAATCATGACTGCAAGTATTGGTACCTCATTACACACAATGACAAAGACAGACAATGCTAATTTTGATCTGAATGCTGTATATGCATTCTAGGGAATAGTAGATCTGATAAAAATTAGTCTTCAGCCGTCTTTTGACAAAGTAACACTCCTAAGTGCACCATTTGTATCAGAGTTTTAGATGGTAATGAATGTATAGGAAAAGAGACTAGCATAAGTAATTGCCATTCCACAAAGACACACAAGTTCCTTTATATTCAATTTAAATTCTTGCAGAAGAGTTGGATTGTGGGTCCTCAAACTAGATGGTCTTTTTGAAGAATTGCTGTGGCAAATCAATGGTAGTTCGATGTTCAGTGAGCAAATGAACATGAGGTTCAAAATAACCAAGTAGTACAGAAGTTTACTAAGATGAACAAACTGTAAAGACAGTAATGGCAAAAGTTATGGTGTTCAGAGACTTGAATTGTCAACACTGGCTATGGGAAAAAAATGTTTGCTTGCAACAAGTTGATATGCATGAGTAACTTTTGCCCGATTTCCACTTACAATTCAACAACAATGTACATCCATCTAATAATATCATCTGGCAACCAAATGCTTTCAAAGATGAGAGCAGGTTCTGCCTTCATATAAATATGTGCAATGCTAACCTGGAAAGTGACAACTTGCATAATGCATTCATCCATGGCACATAAGCTCCCACTCCTGAACAATCTTCAACAAATTCTTCTTCCATTCTTGCAGCAACATGATGCCTATGCTACTGAACATGTGCAAAATTTTCAATTTCCCTGGCTAGTAAAATCTCTGTACCTTTTCATCATTGAATATGTACAGGAAGAGGCATACTCATTCAATTAGCCTACACAGGATATCTGTCATCTGTATGATTGCATTTGAGAACTAAACATGTATTAACATCCAAAAAGCATATACAATAATATTAATAATATCCCGTCCTGTCCATGCATACTTGTTGCAATTGTACTTTTTTTATTTTTGATTAATGTAAAACAGATAGAAGCACTTATCATATATGTAATCTTACTAAATCATTTCAGTGACAGACATATCTGTTAAAGTGTCTTTAGTATAAAGCATAATTATTTTACCTTCAAATAAGTGACTGAAAAATGTGATAAGAGTAAATTAATTTTCCAATCAATTTTTAGTTGATAGGAGTTAGAGCAACTTAAACCTAATAAAAGCAAGTTATTAAGTAGGCATAAAATTCTATGCTAACAGTGTTTTTTTCCACACTTCTCACTCCATGCAACTTTAATCTTCAAAAATTTAAATATAATTTCAATCCTTATCTACTGTCCTTATTACTCTTTTCTCTTGCCACTCATAAGTAATGTTTCTTTTCCAAATTCTTCCACACTTAGTAACCCCCTTATGTCTTAGTGGCATTGCTAGGAGTGGAGAAAAAAAACAGCATACGCATACCATGATGAAAACATAAAAATTTGTTATTAAGAGGAATGATCAGAGTATTTTTTGAATATTCAATTAAATCTTTTTACTCCTTTTTTAAAAAAAATCAAATAATTGTCAGATTTTGAAATCTTTAGGACTTATGCACAAATGAATTAAATTATTTTTCCATATTTATTTTAAATCTTGGTTAAAAAAAAAAAAAAAAAAGCATCGTCTGATGAAAAAGACGCCAAACTTGATGAAAACAAAAGTTTATAGTCTAAATGTTTGTTATTATTAAGAAGAAAGACTGAAGTATTTTTTAATTATTTTAAAAAATTTTTTCCTTTTTAAAACATTGTAAATTTTGATTGAAAAAAATTGCTTTCCTTTGTATCACTGGAACGAGTAAAATATTTTTTTTTTGTTTTTGAGTCTGTCTATATTTCTGAGATGAGGTATTATGTACAGTATTTACATAACTCAGACTATTGTCCTCATTTTGTCTCCATATTTGTCACAACGTTTCGGCCGTTGTACGCTCTGGCCTTCTTCAGGTGGTTGGAATGTTGAACTGAACCCTTTATTTCGATCACTGGGGTAGACCGTTCTAGTTCCACGTGCCATGTTTGATGGATGTCAGTTATCTCCTGCTAATTTTCCCTCTGAAAGTTCTCTACTGCCTTAACCAGGTATTGAACTCACCTTCTTTGGGTCTGTCACTGGATCTAACCAACGCCTTTATCCACTGTGCCATGTGAGGACATCTGGGAATGAACTTCTGAGTATTATAAACCTAATGTTTTCAGCATCATTTTTTAACAGTGCTCATATTGCAATTTTGCTGTTATCATTGCATGTCTTTACCAGAGTTCATATTGCAACTTTGTTATCATTGCTTTTCTCTGGCACTCCTTATTACTGGTTCCCATATTGTATTTATTTCTATGCTTGGTCGGCTCAGGAGATTTTTGTGCTGATTCCTTAAGTTTACGAATTTTCCAATGGTGTTCCCTGTCTATGATCTCAACATGATCCCACAGAGGGCGGTGATCTCCCTTCTCTCTCCATATGTGGTCATCCACGCCTGGTTTTTCTACTTCCCCTCGCATTACAGTTTTCTGGTGTCCTTGAGAGGGCGACCTGTCTCTTTTATATTCCTTTCCGCAGTTGCACGGGATAGCATACACACAGTCTTTAGTCATGTTTCCCTTTGTGGGGGGTCTCACTCGTGAGAGATATCTGCGAAGTGTTGTCACGCTTTTGAAAGTTGTCCTGATGTTATATGGACCGAAGATCCTTTGTATTTTCTCTGATAACTCCCTTCACATAAGGCAGGCAGACTGTTTTCTGAGTGTTGTTGTCCTCCTCCTCCTCTTGTACCCACCTATCCCAGTTTTTGGGGGCTGCTGCCATGTACCCAGAGTAGTTGTTACGTTGTAGGGTACTACTTATACTGACCAATTCCTTATCTAACGTCTCTGGATCGCCACTTATGACTTTTGCTCGGTGTTGTAAGAGCACTGGTAAAAAATGATGCTGAAAACATTAGGTTTATAATACTCAGAAGTTCATACCCAGATGTCCTCAAGGACACATGGCACAGTGGATAAAGGCGTTGGTTAGATCCAGACCCAAAGAAAGTGAGTTCAATACCTGGTTAAGGCAGTGGAGAACTTTCAGGAGGAGATAACTGACATCCATCAAACGTGGAACTAGAACAGTCTACCCCAGTGATCGAAATAAAGGGTTCAGTTCGAAATTCCAACCACCTGAAGAAGGCCGGAGTGTACAACGGCCGAAACGTTGATGAGTACAATAGTCCGACTAATGTAAATACTCTTTTTTTTTTTTTTGTATCTGGAAAATCTTGCAAAAAATAAAAATAATTGTCAGATGTTAATTAATGAAACTTTCAGAAACTATTCACAAATGATGGAAATTATTGTTCTTTTATCTATTTATTTTTTTTTTTTTTTAAAGTCATGGCAAAAATATTTTTTTATATTTATTACCACCCCCAACTAATTTCATGAAAACTAGAAATTCAATCGCATTCAGTTTATTTTAGTTAAAAAGCACAAGGCTTTGAGGAAAGCAAATCATTTATTTTTTTTTTTTTAAATTGGACACCTCCCCCACCAACACCTGAAAATCAGCTCTGAATTGCAACATAAAACAAAAGATATTAATTTTAAATGCTTTAAGTTGTTTTTATGAATATGGACAATATTTTCTGAAATCAAAAACTTTTTTCAATGAAAAATGAATTTTTAATACAATGCTATTTCTTTAATTATTTTAGATTTTTACATTTCAGTTGTTAAAATATTATAAAATTAGTTGAAAGCTGCATTCAGTTTCATAAATGTCCTTATGAGATTGATCATTTTGTTTTTTTAGCACATTATAAATTGTATAATTTTAACCAATCAGAATTAGTATCAGCTTATGAAATTTATATGATCTTAATTTTATATTAATCAGTTATATTTTTCCATAAATGAAATATCAAAATTAATAAAATGAATAGGAATATAAATAACATAGTAAAATAAATGCACATAAAATTATAGTATTTTATGTACACTTCTGATAAAATTTCATAAGAAAAGTATCTATAAATTAGTTAGATACCTTTCTTATGAGATTTAATCTTACTCTCAACAGTCTTATTTTAATTTTTTTTATAATATATTTTCCATAAAGCATCATAAACGTAAAGGTTTAAGTACAAAAAAATTTTAGAGCACTGAAAGTTTTCCTTAAAAATAACAAGGTAAATAATTTGTTCACTTAAATCTAAATAAATATATCACATCTGTTCTCCCGTACGATAAGTTTTCCTCACATAAGCTGTCAATACGTAATGAAATCATTAATCATCACTTGTCAAGTGACGCGAAATGTTATGACCTGCTTTATTTTTAAACTACTTTTCGGCGCATAAAGTAATTTTTGTTTCAAAATATTTTAAATAAACATTATAATTTCTAATTTTCTTCAAATTAGTTATGAAAAAATTATAACTGATTTTCAAAAGAATTTGAAGCAGATTTTCATATTCTTTTTTTTTTTTATAAAATGCAAAAAAAAAAAAATTATCTGTCAATTTTGCCCCCCGCCCCCAACAAGATTTTTAACGAAAATTTCGGACGTGCTCGGAGCGATTAAAAATGTAAAAAAATACCCCCAAAATACTTTGATCTTTCCTCTTCTTAATAACAAACATTTTTAGACAATAAAATTTTGTTTTCGTCAAGTTTGGCGTTTTTTTCATCATCATGCAGATGTTCTTTTTTAGCAATAATCTCATGGAGTTACCCATTTTTAAATCTTAAAATTCATTTTGAATGAGATAACTGTTAGAAAATATCAACTAAAACTATATTTACTAATGGTATATTGTAAAGCTTATTACAATCTGATGACCCGAATATTTTTAAAAGAATTACGATTTATTTTTGTACAGAATTTCAATCAAAGTATGGATGATCAAAAAAGTCAAAACTATAACATCATTATTAAAAAGAAAAATAAATTCGCTCATATGAACTTTATCATCTGCTCAACAATACTGAACTATGAACATGTTCGGCTGTCAAATCAATTTAACACATCAATAAAAACAAGAGCCCGTAGTTAAAAAATGTTTGTATACAACATTTATGCTATTTAGCTACCGCCACTAAGTCGCGTTAAAAAAAAAAAAAAAAAGTTTTGTCATGAAAATGTTAAGACTTTAAGAGGAAAGACCAAAGTATTTTTTTTTTATTATGTTTCGAAATTTTTTACTACTTTTTCTATCATATTCGAAATGTTGGTAATTTTTTTTTTTTTTTTTTTTTAACGACAGCGGCGAACTAGAAAAAAAGTGTTTTACTTTGCGCTTTTTCTCAGGAAATCACATTGATTTGTAAATTCTTGCAAAATTCAAATAATTGTCAGATTTTAATGAAACTTTCAGAACATATTCAGGAATTATTTTTTTTATTTACTACACATAATTTCATGAAATTTCGAGAAATTAAATTTTTAAGGGAGGATTTTTTTTTTTTAGTTTTTTTGGAGAAAGTAAATCAATTATTTCATCGAAAATAAAAAAAAAAAAATTAAAAAATTAAAAAATGACTTTTGTCATCATCTGAACAAAATATCAAGGAAACGTTTGATCTGCACCCCAACTAGGTATTTCCTGAAAGCAAAGAATGCGCTTTCATTTCTAAGTGAAATTGGTTGGTGTAAAAAATGTTTTTTTTTGTTTTTTTTTAAATCAGCGATAAGGAAAACACTGTTGAAATTAAGCCAAAATTGACTGACATTGCTGGGTCAAAGGCCAGCCAGCCGACAATACCAAGCTGTCATCACCTTGTAAAAAATCCCATTTTTAAAAAAAATCTGTTTGAACAATGGTGTGATGTATTTTTGTTTTTTAACACCTTTTGAGCAGGGTGATGACAACAACACTTAAGGATAGAACCGAAAACAGTTTGTTTGAAATAAGAAATTCACATAAAATTGAAATAAAGACGACTCACTGAAAACTGAAAAGTAATTTACACCACTTTCTCGGAAGCTGCGCATGAGAGAGAACATTACGTTCAGTAAAGTAAAACATTCAGGGAGTTGCAATTTTACTTTTTGCCAACGTGTAATTAAACGGGTCCAGTAAATAATTTCATTGAGATTGATAAACCTTAACTATTATTATTTGGGTCATTGAAAGAATGTTAATTTTTATGTTGATTTCTATAATAAACCAATCGATAAATGAAAAAGTAAATAAATATACAAAAAATTCAGTGGTTTGTCTAATTTCTTTGAATTATGTAAATTTCACATTCATTTCCTAGCTAAATTTTTAAGAACTTAAGCAAATTACCCTGTTTATAAATCTTATTAAATATTTTAACAGCATAAATCAAAATAAAAATGTACACAATTATTAGTTACCGTGTAGCGTAATGTTTAAGTCAAAGTGCATCTTCGTTGAATATATCAATCTGATATTGAAGTAAAGAAATTCTTTGTGTAATGTACTAGGTAACGGTAAGATCAATGCCAAGAATTTACACTTTTTTTATGTTCATAATTTTAATTTTGTCTTTCGCTATAAGTTTCACATAGCAAAAACGAGTATTTTGTAAAAACAAAAAAAATCTCATTTGAAGCTCAGAGGAAAATGTATTTCGCTGTACCATGTCAACTTCAAAATTAAATCTGGAAAAATAAAGTGATGAGTGTGTGTGTGTGCGTGTCTGTGAAAAAGAAACTATTAAATAAAAATAACGATAATGATAGAAAGCATGAAACTTTAATAAAGTATTTGCTGGTAATTAATGTAACTAATGCTGGTAATTCATTACAAGCAAATACTTTTGGAATGATCTTTGCAACAATTAATAATTAATCCTGAATTGAGGAAAAGTTTTACAGCCAATATATCTTCAGTAATACTTCAAGATTCAAATAGGATAAGAAGAAGAGTAGTTAAAAAATATAAATAAAATTATAATGCTAGATTATTAAAAAAAAATAAAGCTTTCCGGGTATCGCGTACACGAAAGTTGTAGTATATTTATTGCAAATTCTTCCCAAATAAGTCTTAAGAGAAGAATTCATTGTATTATTTGAATTATTAATTTAACTTCTAGTTTGAAATAAGAAAACAAAAGTTAATCGATAGAAATTCTCCACCTTGGCACGCATTTGCGGAGACATGGTTGATTTTTCTTTCATATTTTGTTGAGGAGTTCGTAATAAAAAAAAAAAAGTTGCTTTTTAAGAAGTGTTTTTCCATTAACTATTTGAACGAAACTACTTTCAAATAAATGGTTTTTGCTTGTACACTTACAAATTAAAAGTAAAACCTTCTACAAAATTTAATTCGTTGGCTGATGCAATTTTGCAAAAAAGTATCGGCCAGCGAATTAACTAAAAAATAGAACTCGACTGATCTGAACGTAGGCCAATGTTTTATACACAGAAATTGTAAGGAATATACATAAACAAAATAGGAAGTAATTTTACCTGCCAAAACGAAAGAACCAACACTGGAAATAAAACCGGATAAAAAAGAATTGAAGGGGAATGTGCCGACCACCAAAATATAGAGAAACTGCATAACTCCTGTCATAAAAACATAAAACAAATAAGCATCTATAATTTTAAGCTTCTTCGGTGTATTCGACATATACTCATCGTAGAATTTGTTCAGCACATTCAATATTTTCTCAGTCATTTTTGCTTGTTTGTTAAAAAAAATTCTTCTCCAGTTGCAAAATTTAAACACAGA
Source organism: Acanthosepion pharaonis (assembly GCA_903632075.3). NCBI lineage: Eukaryota > Metazoa > Mollusca > Cephalopoda > Sepiida > Sepiidae > Acanthosepion > Acanthosepion pharaonis. The sequence continues at coordinate 1,218,243 of CAHIKZ030000073.1, forward strand.
TACAAACAGCACGCTGCTGCTGCTACTACTACTTTTCACAATGCCGACGTGGCACTTAATCACGCACAACCAGCGAGAACAAAACGAGATTTTGTTAAGCGTTGATGGCGTCTGCAAAAAATTATGTTCCGCAAAAGCCAACCATCGCACACAAAAATGCATCCACCGATTTTCTAAAAGAAAAAAAGCTAAATAAATTATTTCAAATAACTTAAATGTCTTCTTCGAGGTCAAAATGAGGTTTTATTTCAAAGATAATAGCGAAACGTTAGCCTGTGAAAAAGAAAAAAATTATTTTAAATAAAAATTTTTAAACGGGTCCGGTAAAGTTTTTAAAACTTACTTACCCAAAGAAAATAGTAAAGGACGGTTGGTTGGTTGGTTGGTTGGTTGGTTGGTTGGTTGGTTGGTTGGTTGTTTGTTTGTTAACTTCTTTTTTCTTCTTCTTCTTCTTCTTGTCGTCGTCTTTCTCGGCAATATTTATTGTTTTAAAAAGCTATATCTATATTAAAAGACTTAAACATATGTAAATGGTTATACATTTTCTTTTTTCTCGAATTGACAACAAAAATATTAAAGACTTCGAAAAATTTATTTTAAAAAATAAATTGAAAATCAATATATATATTTAATTAGACATTTTTTCAAAAACATTAGTAAAGAAAAATTGTTATTCTGTTAATTTTTAAATATAAGACGCTCCTTTGAAATTTGCAACCTTTTCTACAATAGAATATTTATGAAGAAGCGTTCCGTCTGGATTATTTTTTTCAGAATATTACTCTTAGACAGGAGAGATGCTTAGATTTCTGGCTCTGTGGTGAATTTGTTGCGGTGAAGTGGGTTATTAGGGAATATATATATATATATATATATATATATATATATATATATATATATGTGTGTGTGTGTGTGTGGAATAATGTATTATTCCATCTACAACATTTTACGCGCGTGCGAGTTTCCTCCCTTTCTTCCACACTCGCGTGTGCGCGCTCGCGCGTTTGACACCCCTTTCTGCCTCTTTCGGTCTAATACAGTAGTAACTGGTTTTGTCGTCAGTCAAGCGACCTGCTACTCCTTCTTATGCAAATTAGATTTTTGAAATCTTCCCGCGAAATTTGTGACGTCACCGACAAAACTGTTGTTTCAAAAGTTAGTTGTGATCCAGACTCGGACCTGGGCAGACTCATTTTTATCCATGTCAATATTTTAGGTTGACTGACGAAGGACATCTTACGATGCGACCACAAATAATTAATTCTTCGTCCCTTTTGGCTCGTCATTCAAAATTATTCTACGAGACGATGCAACTCCAAGTATTAACTTTTCGTCCCTTTTGGCCTCGTCATAAATCTGTTTTGAACCAGTACCAAAAAAAATAAAAAAAATATATATACATAACATTTCTCTCACATTAGCAAAAAAACTCGCAGTGAGTATTTTTCCTTGTATGTATATTATCATGTACATTGACTTATCTGGAATATTCTTCTTCTTCAAGAACTTTTCCCGCCTTAGCCATCTTGTTTTCTATTTTGGCGCGGAACATTTTCATTGATCCCTACTACGGGATAAGTTACTTGTTTTCCTGCATTTAATAAAAATTACTCTTGTTGGAATTAGGTCTTTTTCAGTCATTCTGTGCCGGCTATCTTAATATATTTTATTTTATGCACGTGTGGATTAACCACATTTCTTCGTTGTTCATTCACGCATTTTTATTTATTTTTTACTTTGCTTGTAGACTCGGTAGTTTAGTGTGGTGTCTGGCACAAGGCCACTTAGTAATAAACCAGCACTGCACCCTACCGGGCCTGCAACATATATATATATATATATATATATATATATATATATATATATATATATATATCAGAAAGTATTATTTGTGTTGGCTGCGTGAAAATGAACTTCTCCACAAATATTTAACTTTGGGTATGGCACAAGCTTGTTTCTGGCTGTGGCTCTGAGTGAAAATGTATCAGAAGGTAATTTATGTAAGGCAAAAGTTATGCATTATCCCACAATACGTAGATCAAATAAAGAACATAAGGACAATTTGCATTGCAAGAAATTACTACGATATCCGACGCCCATAAGAGGCGTTTCAGAGCAATACGACATTCACGATAGAAGGAGCATTCGACTCAGGGTAAACGGTGGGCCTCCACCTCGCTCGAATGCACACTTCTCAGGGATGGGAAGTTTCTATGGACGTCTTCCTTCCAGAAGGCGCCCTCCTCATCCGATTCGCGACACATTCAGTCTAGGAAGGCGATGCGAAGCATATATTGACGAATCTCAATGCTAGGCATACCCAGACCGCCCTTAGAAGGATGAAGGCAACAGATCTCGCGAGATACCATAGGGGCCTTGTCTCTCCACAAGAAAGAGAACAAGAGCCTTACTAATGACATTAGTATGGTATACCACACAAGAGCCTTACTAATGACATTAGCGTGGTATACGAAAATGGAAGTACAGAGAGTCGGTAAAGGAGAATCGGTTAGATGTGTGAAAAACACACTTCTGCCCCCCCCCTTCAAGGAAAGATTCCTCCGAGACCACAGATTAACCACGATCTCGACCTTCCCTTGCACCTCCGACCAATTCATTTCCAACTGGAGATCAGGACCGAACCAGATGCCGAGTACCTTGACCGGCCCATCCGTCCAGAGGAAAGGTCCGGGAAGAGAAACTTGTCGGAGTTAACTCCTCCTTTAGTACATTAACCCTTTCACCAGGGGTCGGTCTTCGCTGCTATAAATAGCCGCGGACCCTTCGCCTCTATCTCTCTTTTTCCTTCAGGCCTATGCGCCGACACCTTGAGGTAAATCTCTCCTTTTCATCAGGCTTTCAGCTTACAACCTCGAAATGTAGGCGCTAACAAGGGATAGCGTGGAAACACGCTAAGCACAATACACACGCACGCACATACAGAATATTCACACACACACACACGCACATACAGAATATTCCCATACACTTCATCCTTTGTACTGTTTCCATGTATTGTAACTTGTTATTAATATATATTTGTATATACATATATTATCGGTCTTGTGTTTTGTTTGCTTTCTTTGCCTTCTTCTTTGGACTTAATCAGAGTCCAACCTTTTTATGTAGTTCGGCCCGGCGAGCAGGAGAATCTGAACCTTACATGCGTTTCTTCTACGTCTGACTTCTATCAACAACATAACAGCCACGGCCCTCTACAAACTCCCTTCCACGCACCCAACTGCAAGCCAACAGACTTATCGCGGTTGATCTTGGCCCCTGTCACCATCTCATAACCACTGATTTCTTTGCTGACTTCGTTAATCTCGGCTCTGCTCGACACAAGAACCGAAACGTCATCCGCATAGACAGAATACCTGGCTGAGGTGGTAGCCCCAGGCAGGGAAATTCCGCGCAGGACCGGATTCGCCTTTAACTTGCGAAGGTTCCAACGCAAGAACAAAAAGCAAAGGCGAAAGTGGACAACCTTGATGAATGAAGTGATACAATACGACAGATTCCGATCTTACCCCAATCACTTCCACCAGCGCACCGGGAGTAGCATACAAATGTCGGATCCAGGAGCGAAAGTCGGGCCCGAAACCGGCCGCCGAAAGGACAGCCTCCAGAAAAGGATGGTCAACCCTATCGAAGGCATTGGACTGATCTAAATTGATCAGCGCGGCTTCACTATTGACTTGTTCTAAGATCAAGCGTACCACATGAAGGTTGTCCTGAATCGTCCTGTCCTTCACAGCACAAGTATGTTCGGAATCAATCAGACTAGACAAGACAATCTGCAAATGGTTGGCTAAGATCTTCGCCAATATCTTTAACTCAGTGTTTAACATTGTTAAAGGGGGAAAGTTATCTAACCCATCCCCACCGTTCTTGTCCTTACGCAGCAACTTGATCACACCCCAGGTGAAGCGTTGAGGTATAGACACCGGCTTCATCCAGTTGTTGAAAATCAGTTCCAGCAAAGGAACAAAAATGGGCGACTGCCGCAAGTAAACTTCGTAGGAAAGTTCCGGAGATTTATCCAGGTCAACCTGTTTCAGCGCTTCCCAGATTCTGACCCTGTCATGGGATCCTCGCACCCAGCCGCTTCAGCTGCCTCGAGGCAGGGAAAGTCAGCTAAATAGGCGTCGAACAGAGCAGGGCTCAGACCGGGCTGCCTGGTGAAAAGTTCCTGAAAGTAATCCCGAAAGGCCTCACATATGCCCACGTTTGTAGTCACGGTCCGCTTATCCGCCAATGTGACACACGCGATATGTTGCCGAGACGCGCTCCGATTTTCCTCTGCACAAAGTTCAACGGCCATATTCGTCGCCTCAGAGGACATTCTTTTTAACCTAGCCCTAACTAATAGAGCTTGAACCTTCTTGATAAGCAAGGAGGACAACCCTGCCTTAGCTAAGGCTATTTCTCCACTATCACGGGATTTAACTGCCCGATCAACTTTTTGCTCTAAAGCCGTTTGCACCGCTGATTTATCTAGATTGAGTCGACGACTAAAATTGGCAGCAAACGTTCTAATTTTGAATTTTAATTTATCCCACCAGGCGTTCCCTGAAACCGTCCCCGTCAATTCCCTCTGTATCATTAGTAGCAGCTGGTCTCGGAATTCCTGCTCACCAAATAATGAACAGTTTAATTTCCAGTAGACAGCCAACCTAACTTTAGGCTTATCTAAGTTTACACGGACCCGGACAAGCCTATGATCCGAATAAACTATATAATGGAAACTTGGACACCCTAAGAACCCTACATCGACTCTCCTAACTAACACTCAGTCTAGCAAGCGTCCCAGAAGCCGAATTGCCACTATTTGTCCGAGTCCAAGAGGGTGTTCATTCCGGTACTTATCGACAAGATTAACCCCGTCGATAAAGTCCCGAAATGGTTTCACAGCCCGGTTGTTAGCACCCGGATTTTGCCCTATACGATCTATATCGGGGTCAAAGACGGCATTCCAATCCCCCGCTAAAACTACCCGAGATGTCGTCAAGAACGGCTCGATCTGCCGAAACAAAGCAGGCCGCTCAGAATAGTTATTGGGCGGATAAACCCCAATGAGACGCAGAGCCTTATGCTTTATGGTAACATCCAGCACGCAAAGTCTGCCCGCCGGATCTGCGAAGACAAGAGTACATGCAGCCTTCAAAGACTTGCTCACCAGCCAAGAGACATCTCTCGAACGACCATCAAGACATGCTGGATAAAGGGAGAACTCCTGAAACAGTATGTCCTCATGGTCATGAGAAGAAAACCGAGTCTTCTGTACGCAACAAACATTCACCCCGAGGCGCTGAAGGTCGCGAGAGAGCCTCGTCCTGCGAGACCCCACCTCAGGCCTCGGACATTTATACTTGCTAACCAGAGAGCCATAGTGAAAACTGATTAAGGTTGCTTTTCTGAATTGAACATGGTCGGGGTAAGGATACCGACCGCTTCCCCCATCGACCCGTGGCCCATCTCAGTCTTGATGGTGATGTCTTGGGAGAGGCCGCCTATATCCCAAGGGAAAGTCATTTTTGTGCTTTATAGAGGGAGCGGTGAACAAAAACTGGGGCTCTCCCAGCACAAAATTGCTTCATTCTTTAACTTTTCATTCGGGACGATTGTGATGGACAGGGACATTTTGAAAGCGACTATAGCTTCGTCCAACGTAGCCCAAGCCTGCTTCGCCCCCGTCCCAGTTCTCATCACAGTCAGCACCCTTTCCGAATTAGGAAAGTTTTGGGGTTCTTCTATGTCCTTGTCTGCGAACTGTTTGATGGATAACAGATATTTTAAGTTTTTAATTCTGTTTCCATAGTCTCTAGCTTTTTTCAGCTTGGATGGGCGAAATTTTACATACGTCTTCACCGGAATTGAAAATATGGTTTTTATTATTATTATTATTATTTTTATTCCGGTTAATTCGTGAGTGGGGCTTCTGCGCCTTTTCTTTTGTGGAGGGGCATTTCTGGAGGTTTAATGGGAGAAGGACTGGGGGTGTGGCGGGGTGTATATGTTTGTCTAAAAAGGCTGGGGTCTCTACTGAGAGCGATTGAGGGATGGGAAGAAAATGTGGATGGAGAGGCAGGTGAGGAATTCTCTCTACAAAGAGGGGTTGAGTGATGGGAAGAAAGTGGTGGGTCAGATGATGTAGAGGGAATGAACCTTTTTGAAGAGGTGGACTTTGGCTGACTGGATGTAGAGGGCTGGAATTGGAAGGAAGTGTTTTCTTCGTGGGAGAGGATTTTGTTTTCCTTTGCTGGTCTGATTTTAATTTTTTCAGTGTTTTCATAGCCAGGGTCATATTTTCTTTGTAGATCTTGGATGTTCGGTACTGAGGCTGGGGCGTCGCCCTTACTGTTGACAGAGTGAGTCGGGCTGTAAGTGCCTTTTGTCTTAGGGGCTTCAGAGGACTGAGGACCCGCTGTCTGACGCTTCCCTCTGGCTCTGCCAGCAACCTGCCATTCTCCCTCTCCCTCCTCCACAACTGCACTTGTGGAAGCGGAAGAAGTATCTTCGAGGAATGAGGGCTTTGGTGTTGGCCCAACCGGGGGTTTGACCACTCCAATCCCGGAAGCTGGCATGCCCCATTACATGCGAGGCGGATTTTAAAGAATCGGTCAGTGGGGGAGTTTGGTACACTGGGGCCTGACTTCCAGAGGCCTTCTTCTCTGGACAGGAAGAGGAAAGGTGACCAGTCACTCCGAACTTCCAACAAACTGGTTTACGGCCGGTCACAATGACAGGCAGCTTCAGGCCACCAACATCCAGACAGGTGGGGATGGAGACGAAGGCCTTACGATCCAGCATAATGTCGAAGCTCCATCCCCCAGTCAGGCTATCACAGGAATTTCGACGTACTGGGACAAGAAAGCTGACAGGTGCTCCCCAATAACTGGTCCTTCTTCTGACTTCTTCTGACTTCTACTCAGTTCGGAGAATGAAATCTTTTTTGAATAACTCTCGACTAGTGGCTTTTAAGCAGTCCTCGGCAGTGGGTAATAGCACGTCCCACATGAAAAAAACCTTTACCCTTAACGATACGAGGTGGCTTAAACCCTAGGGTCTCTAGTGTTTTCACCATTGTGTCTTTCATCGAACGACAAATTTTGCGTGAACGCTTGTCGACGACAAAGACCAACACTATTCTTTTATCGATCTACTTTAATTCGATTGTATCCTCCAAGAGCCCACTTTCTAGCACAAGGTCTGCGTAACTCTTGAGACGCTCCAAGAACTCCGTAATATCGATAATGCATTTAGGTGGGGACTTCCAACAAGAGGGCGATTCCCCGGCCTCTGCATTCTCACTTGACTTGTCTTTTTCCTGGCCATTATTGGCTTCTACGTTTTGGCTCTTTTCGGCCTCCGTAGACTTAGTAGCTTTTTTTAACGCATTTACAATTTCCTCATTCGTTTGAACACTCGATAAGACTGGGTACTCCTCAGTGTCATCCTAATAAATGTTTCTTTACGGACCTTTTAAAGCCCGCCATAACAGGTCTCTTCCTTTTAATAAGGAAGGACGGGATGTTGCTTTTTTTCTTTACTTTTAGTATTTATATAACGGAAAAGGAAGGGGAGGGGTGGTAAGAAATAATGGTGGCCTATAGGCAAGGGGAAAAAATTTGAAACAAAGTTCGCCTAGCAGCGAAACAAATTTAAAATGACAGACAAATAACAGCACAAAATTAACAAGAAAAACGTAAACAATTGGTCACAAACAAAAGCAGTTCAAAACAAAAGTTATACAAAACAATGACCCAACTAAAGTACAGAAAATAAGAAAAACTATAAAGAAAACACTTTAAACAATATTTAAGTTACAGACACGAATACGAAACAATACGTATTAACTAAACAAAAAATCAAGATGGCCGCTAAAAAAATAAAGGCTTGCCCAATAAGCAAAAAGGACAAGTTAACAGACACGAATACGAAACAATACGTATTAACTAAACAAACAAAATCAAGATGGCCGCTATAAAACAGAAAGGTTAAAATGCACCAAGAAATCTGCCCCGAGGATTGGCGTCTCAACATTGGCTATCGTGAAGGGCCAGGTAAACTTCCTCCTTGGGCCGATATTGAGGGACATAATGCGTTCTCCGTGTGTGCTGATTGGCGTGTTATTGGCAGTTTGCAGTTTGAGTAAAGCTTCCTTGGGTTTTGTCATCGACTTGTCGTAGCTGCTCAGTGGTATGACGCTGATCTGCGCGCCTGTGTCGACCAGAAATCTGAGGTTGCTATTGCGATCTTGGATGTAAAAAAGGCGATTTTTATCATCAGCCCTGGCAGCCAACGCCCTTAATGGTTGCCAGGTTGGTCGTTTCCCTGTTGCTTAGGTGCGAATATGCTTGGGTACGAACATAGTGGCTGGCATTTCTTTGCGCGCGCGCTGAACACCTCGTGGTACCAGCAAACACTACGTGGTTGGTGTTGGGGGCGCCGCGACGTAGAACGTCGGCGGTGAACGCTGTTCCGATTCGTTGAGTTACTTCGGCTTCTGCTTGGTATGTATTGGATTTCGTTTATACGCAGGGAAAGTTTCCTCACCTCCGAGGCTAAGGTTTGCAACTGTTGATTAGTGCCTGGGGTTGAATCACTTGACAGCGCGACAGAGGCAATTAGATGAGTCGGTCGGGTATCAGAGATCTTGTCGGCTATTGCCGCTAATTTTTGTATAAACACTTCGTCTGTTAATGTTGCAAGAATCTGAACTGTGTCTGGACTTAGTTTGTCCAGCCACATTTGTTTTAGTACGGCCTCAGACATGGAATTGGTGCCAACCAAGGTTTGCATCTTGCGTAAAAGTTGGGAAGGTTTATTGTTTCCCAGGGTCACGTTGGTTAGTTCTTTGATTTTGTGTTCTTCCGAACAAGCTGTTCGCTGGAGTATCACCTGTTTAAGTACCTCGTAAGGTTTATCTGGCGGGATGTCGTTGAGTATGTCTGCTACCTCCGATGCCACATCGGCAGGTAGCTTCTCGACCACATATGCGAATTTAGATTGCTGCGAAGTAATATACCTCGCTTGGAAAATGGCACCGAGTTGGACGAACCACGTTTGCACACTAGTATTGTATGTTGGAAGTTCTATTCTGAATGTAGCTTGGGTTGGTGGTGCGTAGTCGGCCATATTGACTTGGTTCCTTTTTGGAGGGAAAAAATTTGAAATTGGCGCCTTCTGACGGTTAAGCCGCTGCGGGTCGTTAAAGTTGTTAATAATTTGTAGTGTGTCAGTTCTTGTCTAAACGTTGGGTTACCAATTTTGTTGTGTGCCAGTCTTTATCTAGAAGTCGGGGTTACCAATTTTGTTGCGGATTGTAGCTGAGTGAAAATCTATCAGAAGGTAATTTATGTAAAGGCAAATGTTATGCGCACTTATGCATTATCCCACAACACGTAGATCAAATAAAGAATATAAGGACAATTTGTATTGCAAGAAATTACTAAAAACACAGTGGTTAGAGATCCAACAATAAAGAGATATTTATATATACAATAGATATACATGCAAGGATAACAGAATGTTTGTTGATTGTGGCAATTGAGACAAAGTTATGAAGAATGTTCATGCAGAAATTTGCTCAATAAAGGTTAATGGTTTTGATTTGTTAATGAAATTAAAATAATTTCGTTTCTGCAAGGAAAAATCTCAAATGTGTTCGTTCAAATACTAGTGTGTATACGTGTGTTACTTGTTAGTTAGAATTTAAGTTGTGTAGAGTTGTTTGCCTTTAACTGTTTGGCTAAATTGATGAATTTTACAATTACTGTTTGTGTAGTGAAAATGTTCACGTTTTAAGTCAATTGTAATTCTATTACCACGCGGACAATGGTCGATTGAGTGCTGTGTTGAGTTTGTTGAGAATTTTGAAGTGATGTTGAGTCAGGGATTTGACACGCGTGGAGTTTGGTATCATCTCACGAAACTTGATGACTGACTGACTTGAATTGAGTCATGCGGCTGTTTATATAGAATTTGGTGTCTAAAATTCGGCTCCAGGGAGCTTCGGTGGTCAAAAGGATCTGTTTCGACTTTGCTACAGTTTAGTGTTTCTTAACCAATAGAAGATTGAATTTACTGAAACGAAGTGATGATTGGTTAAGGCTTTTTTCTTAGGGAAGAATACATTTCTCCGAAAGGGGTGGAAGGCTAATGTGGAAGATTCCACAAGCTCGTCAACGACAAAATATAAAACAAAAACATTCAATTTAGAAATACAAGAATAAAGCATTTATATAACAAATGTATACAACATGAGAATGAGAATGTACTTTAGGACAGATAGAGAGTTTGTTTATTAGACCCTTAATAAAAGCTGTTTCTTTCCCTCTTGATTCAGAATTGGTAAAAAAAACATTTGAAATCTTTAAGGAAGAAATTGAAAAGGCCTTACTATACTCGGTCGATGAAAACATTCCTCTCGTAGTAGAAACAGATGACTCTGGTACTGCTATTGCGGCCACTCTGAATCAAGCAAACCGCCCAGTTGCATTCTTTTCACGTACACTAACGGCTACAGAACAAAAACATTCTTCTGTAGAAAAAGAGGCTTGTGCAATAGTTGAATCTGTCAAAAAGTGGTCATATTATTTATCAGCGCGGCGTTTTGTGATAGTCTGTTGCAGGCCCGGTAGGGTGAAGTGCTGGTTTATTACTAAGTGGCCTTGTGCCAGAACCACACTAAACTACCGAGTCTACAAGCAAAGTAAAAAATAAATAAAAATGCGTGAATGAACAACGAAGAAATGTGGTTAATCCACGTGCATAAAATAAAATATATTAAGATAGCCGGCACAGAATGACTCAAAAAAGACCTAATTCAACAAGAGTAATTTTTATTAAATGCAGGAAAACAAGTAACTTATCCCGTAGTAGGGATCAATGAAAATGTTCCGCCAAAATAGAAAACAAGATGGCTAAGGCGGGAAAAGTTCTTGAAGAAGAAGAATATTCCAGATAAGTCAATGTACATGATAATATACATACAAGGAAAAAATACTCACTGCGAGTTTTTTTGCTAATGTGAGAAGAAATGTTATGTATATATATTTTTTATTTTTTTTGGTCTGGTTCAAAACAGATTTATGACGAGGCCAAAAGGGACGAAAAGTTAATACTTGAGTTGCATCGTCTCGTAGAATAATTTTGAATGACGAGCCAAAAGGGACGAAGAATTAATTATTTGGTGTTTGCATCGTCTCGTAGAAGAATTTTGAATGACGAGCCAAAAGGGACGAAGAATTAATTATTTGTGGTCGCATCGTAAGATGTCCTTCGTCAGTCAATCTAAAATATTGACATGGATTAAAATGAGTCTGCCCAGGTCCGAGTCTGGATCACAACTAACTTTTGAAACAACAGTTTTGTCGGTGACGTCACAAATTTCGCGGGAAGATTTCAAAAATCTAATTTGCATAAGAAGGAGTAGCAGGTCGCTTGACTGACGACAAAACCAGTTACTACTGTATTAGACCGAAAGAGGCAGAAAGGGGTGTCAAACGCGCGAGCGCGCACACGCGAGTGTGGAAGAAAGGGAGGAAACTCGCGCGCGCGTAAAATGTTGTAGATGGAATAATACATTATTCCACAAGTCACAGATCAGCAAGCTGTTAATTTCATGTTTGATGCAAGAGGGCATAAAAAGATCAAGAACAGCAAGATCGAACGACGGGGAATGGAATTGGGGTGTTATGAGTATGACATCATGTATCGACCAGGAAAAAACAATATCTCAGCTGATACGCTCTCACGCGTCCAGTGAAATGCTCACCAACATAGGAAAACTACAAGAAATACATGAAAATCGTTGTCACCCTGGTTGGCTCATTTTGTTAAAGTAAGAAATCTTCTGTACTCTATTGAAGATGTTAAAAGAGTGTGTACAGTATGTTAAATGTGTGCTAGATGGAAACCACGCTTCTATACACCAGAAGCAGGATGCCTGGTCAAAGCAACACAACCGATGGAACGACTCAGCATTGACTTTAAGGGACCCCTTCCTTCAACTTCGAAAACCCACTACTTACTTACGGTGATAGATGAGTACTCGCGTTTCCCTTTTGCCTTTGCATGTACAAGCACAAATACAGACTCAATAATACAGAGTCTAAATCAGATATTTACAGTATTTAGCATGTCCTCTTACATCCATTCAGATAGAGGAACATCATTCGTATCAAGGGAATTACGCGAATATCTCACCAATCTTGGAATCGCTACTAGCCGGACATCGCCTTATCACCCTCAAGGAAATGGACAGTGTGAACGGTATAATGGAATTATCTGGAAACACATCTCATTCGCCTTAGCCTCAAGAAATCTTAAAGAATCGCAATGGGAAAAAGTATTGCCTAAAGTATTACACTCCATAAGATCTCTCCTTTGTACTGCTACTAATGCCACACCACATGAAAGACTCTTTTCATACCAACGGCGAACTCCCAGCGATCATTCCTTACCTACTTGGTTATCTACGCCAGGACCTGTTCTTTTGCGTCGCCATGTCCGAGCCAATAAGTATGAGCCATTGGTTGACGAAGTACTATTACCGGAAGTAAACCTACAATATGCTCACATAAGATTCACCAATGGACGCGAATCTACATTATCTGTAAGTGACTTAGCACCAGCAAGGAATTCATTAAAAGTTGGGAAGCCGTAGATGATAACCTCCAGAAAGATTTAAATGATTCTACATCCACTAATGAAAACAATTCAGATGAAAAACTTGAAGTAGATAGTAATGACTAACAAACTACCATTAACCCAGAGATAACAACTTCTCCAAGTGATCTAAAGACTACTCCCCCTCATGTAATGTCAAGAAATCCTGAGATACCCAGACGATTCCAATGAGAAATTCGTAAGCCAAAGAGATATCAAGAACTGTAAATAAATAAATAAATAAAAAGGAGGGGATAATGTACTATACTTATCTGCCCTTGGCATTTTTGTTATGGTAATTACCACCCTTACGAACTGACGGGGGCTGTGGTGGGAAATGCCTGGTGGGATAAACTTAAATCCAAAATTAGAACGTTTGCTGCTGATCATAGTCGTCGGCTCAATCTAGATAGATTAGCTGTGCAAACGGCCTGTGAGCAAAAAGTTGATCGGGCGATTAAATCCCGTGATAGTGGGGACGTAGCCTTAGCTAAGGCAGAGTTGGCCTCCTTGCTTATCAAGGAGGATCAAGCTCTGGTAGTTAGTGCCAGGTTAAAAAGAATGTCCCCTGAGGCAACGAATATGGCCGCTGAATTACCTGCAGAGGAAAGTAGGAATGCATCTGGGCGGCATATCGCATGTGTCACATTGCCAGATAAGCGGGTCGTGACTACAAACGCGGGCATATGTGAGGCTTTTCGTGAGTATTTTCAGGAACTTTTCACCAGGGAGCCCGGTCTGAGCCTTGCTCAGTTCGACACCTATTTAGCTGATTTTCCCTGCCTTGAGGCAGCTGAAGCAGCTAGGTGCGAGAATCCCATTACAGAGCCGAAAATCTGGGACGCGCTGAAACAGGTTGGCCTGGACAAATCTCTGGGATTAGATGGTCTTCCGTACGAAGTGTACTTGAGGCAGTCGCCCATTTCGTTCCCTTGGTGGCACTGATTTTCGGCAACTGGATGAAGCAGGGGTCTATACCCCAACGCTTCACCAGGGGCCTAATCAAGTTGTTACGTAAGGATAAAGCCGGTGGGGATGGGTTAGGTAACTTTCACCCTTTAACTATGTTAAACACAGAATTAAAGATTTTGGCTAAGGTCTTAGCAGGCTGTCCTCTCTAGTCTGATTGGCTCCGAACAGACCTGTGCTGTGAAGTGCAGGACTATTCAGGACAACCTTCATATGGTACGCTTGATCATCGAGCAAGTCGGCAGTGAAGCCGCGCTGATCAATTTAGATCAGTCCAAGGCCTTTGCTATGGTTGACCATCGGTTTTTGGAGGCTGTCCTTTCGGCCATACATTCGCACCTGGATCCGACTTCTGTATGCGACCTCCGGTGCGCTGGTAGAAGTGACTGGAGTATGATCGGAGCCTTTCGTATTGTCTCGCTCCATTCGCCAAGGTTGTCCGCTTTCGCTTTTGCTGTACGTTCTTGCGTTGGAACCTTTCCTTCGCAAGTTAAAGACGAATCCGGTCCTACGCGGAATTTCCGTACCTGGCGCTACCAACGCGCCCAGGTATTCCGCCTATTCTGATGACGTTTCGTTCCTTGTGTGAGCAGAGCCGAGATTGACGAAGTCAGCAAAGAAATCAGTGGTTATGAGATGGTGACAGGAGCCAAGATCAACCGCGATAAGTCTGTTGGTTTGCAGTTGGGTGCGTGGAAGGGAGTTTCTCTTCACGGACCTTTTCTCTGGACGGATGGGTCGGTCAAGATTCTCGGCGTCTGGTTCGGTCCTGATCTCCAGTTGGAAATGAGTTGGTCGGAGGTGCAAGGGAAGGCTGAGATCGCAATTAATTTGTGATCTCGGAGGAATCTTTCCTTAAAGCGGAGGGCGGAAGTATGTGGTTCACACATCTACCCGATTCTCCTTTACAGACTCTCTGAGCTTCCACTTCCGTATGACACTTTACTGGCGTTAGTGAAGCTCTTGTTCTCCTTCTTGTAGGGGGGAAAGGCTGCCAGAGTCTCTCGGGAGATCTGTTGCCTTCATCCATCTGAAGGCGGTTTAAGTATGCCTAGCATTGAGATTCGTCAATATATACTTCGCATCGGGTTCCTGGATCGAATGTGTCGCGAACCGGATGAGGTGGGCGCCTTCTGGAAGGAAGACGCCCGTAAGAACTTCCCATCCCTGAGAAGTGTGCACTCGTCCGAGGAGGAGGCTCACCGTTTACCCAAAGCCGAGTGCTCCTTCTACTAGGCTTGCTCGATATAGGCTTAGACGCTCGGGTTGACATGTCTCAATAACAATGAGGCATCACTCACCTGGTGATGCGTGGGGCCCTCTGGGCCGCGAAAAGACTTTGCACAGCGGGCTTGGAGAAATCTCCAAACTGCCGCCGCTGTAGTGGGGAGGTCGAGACCATTGGTCACGCCTTTTTTCATTCCAGGGTGGTAGCACCGTCATGTTGAAGGCCTTGTTGCGGATGTGTATGATGTGTGTTGGAGAGGAATAGAAGGTTTGAATTATCAGAAGGCTTGAATTATCAGAAGGTTTAAAATTGTGTGTTCAATAATCTTCCATCCGCAACAAATTAATAGAGAAAATATGATTCATAAACATCTTGTTTCAAAACATAACAATTGAATTTATTAATATTTGCTATGCATCCATGTGAATTGAAAAGCTAGACAGAGTTGTGTCTCTTAGATTAAGTAAATATTTGTATTCGAGCTCATACAGTGAAAGTAAACTATAGTTTAGAAGAATAAAGTTTCTTTAGCATGCTTGGAATTGTGTATTGTACAAGTTGGTAAAAGTTCAGAAGAGGTTTCAGAGTTCGTACTTGCGTGAATGTTGATAATCAGAAAATAGGTCGCTCAAAAAGGACGGCATATTTTATGCCAACCAAAGAAGCAAATACGAGGAAACCTTCAAGGACAATGAATTTCTTACAATTAAGGAAGCCTTGGAGGCAGTGGAACCGCGCACCATTTCCTTGTTGATCGCTGATGTTAAGACCCGGAAGTTAATTGGAGTCAGCAGGGAAAGTATGGAAGAGGCCCGAAAGGCCCAGCACATCAACCCCAGAGTTCTAGCGAGAAGGACAAATGCCTTATGGGACATCCTTCTCCAGACAGAAGATCAAGCAAAGGAGTTGACAGGGAGCACTTTGAGCACCAAGACTTTGAGGCTTCAGACGGAGTACATGGGCACCCGCAGGACAAGAGTTACCGTCCATGGAGTGCCCGTAGATATCCCGGAGGATCGGATGGGGACCTTCTTCATCAAATTTGTGGAAGTGAATGAAATGAGGGCCCTTAGCAGTAAATCCGGCATTGAAACAGGGGACATGGAGGTGCAGATAACCCTGAACAGAAAGGCTTTCCAGGACATCCTCAACATTTTGATCTGCCGTGACAGGAGGATGCTGGTGGTGGTGGTGGTGGAGGGCAGAAAACCGTGGTGTTGGTCATGTGAAGTGTCGGGCCACATGGCGAAGGAGTGCCCCAGTAAAAAAGGCACACAAGCCCCTCCACAACCGGCATCGTCAACAGTTAAAACAGCAACAGTGGCAGGGGACGTCAAAAACTGAGGGAGACTGGAAGGCGGTTACTAGAGGCCGGAAGTCTGCAAACGTTTCGTCTCCCTCCCCCCCAAAAAAAGAGATACCTCAGGAAAAGAGGCAGTCGCAGCCTGAGAAGCTGAAGGAGGTGCAAGCACAACATAAAGGGGTGCAGCAACCGAATGAAGGCCAGCATTAAAGATTTTGGTGAAGATCCTGCTGGAGCGTGTGCAGTCAGTTGCCGAGTCTCTGTTGAGTCCGGAGCAGACTTGTTCTGTGAGGGGCCGAACAATTCAGAGCAACCTGCATCTGATTCGCACGATCATAGAGGGAGTAAAAGACGACGATGAGGCCACGCTGATCAATTTGGATCAGTCCACGGCATTTGATAGGGTTGACCATCGCTACCTTGCTACTGTCCTGCAGGCCGCCGGATTCGCACCCGACTTGAAGGGGAAGCTGTCGGGCGCCTTTGCGCTGTCTAGGTCGGTCCGTCAGGGTTGTCCGCTGTCACCCCTACTTTATGCTTTGGCGTTGGAGCCTCTCCTTCGCCGGCTGAGGGACAGGGCGTGCGGTCCGGTCCTACGCGACATGTCGTCCCGCTTGCGGTTAGGTGCCTGGAAGGGGGTCGATCATCCGGGGCCCTTCGGTTGGACGGACGGTCCTGTCCGCATTCTTGGAGTGTGGTTTAGAGCCGACCTCCAGCTGGAGAAAAATTGGTCTGAAGTACGAGCAAAGGTCGATGCTGCCGGCCAGACTTGGCATCGACGGAGGTTGTCCGTGAAGGGCAGGGCGGTAGTGTGTGCTACATACCCTCTTGTCCTTTATCGATTGTCCGTACTTCCTCTCTGTGACGACCATAGGAAGCCGCTCGAGCACTCGCTATCCTCCATTTTATGGAGAGGCCGCGGGAATCGGGTCGACAGACGAGTCTGTGCAAAACGTCCGTGTCATATGGGGGAGGGGGGCTGGGAATGCCACACTTGGAGAGCCACAAACGTGCCTCGAGGTTGGCTTTCCTACGCCGCTCATTGACAGGAGATTCGATTATGGCGGGGATTGTTAGGGGCGCGTTCCCTTTCCTTACTATCAGTCCCCACATCTCGCGGGTTGAGCGCCATCGTAAACCCCGAGATCAATCAGATTTCCTTCGCGAGTGTCAGTCGGCCTTGTTGGCCGTTCCTCGGTCCAGTGACCTTTCTCGGTCTAGAAAGGTCTTCTATCGTTTGTTCGTGGAGGAGGTCGCGAATGATTCCCTACGTGAGGATCTCGGCTTGTCGGGGGATGAGTTTCACTCTTACTGGTCTTGGGCGCCAGCGGCGGATTACCTCAGTAACCCTGAGTTTTCGCTTACCTGGCGATTGGCTCGGAATCGGCTGCCTCTCAATGACAAGGCCTTCATATGCGGCTTGGCGGATTTGCCAGACTGTGAACGGTGTGGCCTTGGTTTAGAAGAAACGGCTTCGCACGCCTTCTACCATTGCCCCCGGGTCCGCCCCTTATGGGACCATGTCGGCGAGCTGACGGCTCGTCTCGCTCCCGAAAAGCTTGTGCCATTGATCGCGCATACGCATGTGACAATGTGTCGCCCTCGTATTCCGGGGTGAAACGGATGGTGTTTCTGACGTTGTTAGCCATGGCCCGAATGGCTTTATGGACGACGCGACAGGAGGAATTCTTGCGGGGTATCCGTCTTTCTCATCAGAATCTGATCCGATTCTTTGAGCATCAGCTCAAGAGGAATATTAGAACTGATAGAAAGCGCATGCATTCGACAGTCTTCAGCGAAAGTTGGGTGACTGAGACGAGCTTGGTTCGTTTGAACGGTGCTAGCCTTGATTTTTTTTTAAGTCAAGCCTACGTACATCGGCGTGGTCTCCTGTGGAGCCCTCCTCTTGCCCAGAGAAGTCAAAGCTTTGATAACAGTGTTTTTTTGTGGAGCGACAAATTTTGCGTGAACGCTTGTCCACCAACAAAGACTGACACAACTCTTTTTTTCAACCTTGTTAAGTTAATCAGGATTTGACAAGAGCCCATCTGCTTTGACCAGGTGTGCGTATCTCTTGGCTTTCTCCAGGACCTCCGTTGTGTTGATTTTAAATTTTGGTGGGGATGTCCAGCAAGAGGGCATCTCTCCGACCACTACATTTTCGTCTTTGTTTCCATTGTCGTCACTTTTCTGGTTCTCGTTTGAAGAATTTTGACCATTCTCGGTCACCATACTTTTGTCTGAGAAACTGCTTTTCTCAAATTTTCAACATTTGGGGACACCATACTTTCGGTGGAAACCGAATTTTCACCTAAATTTTGGCCCTCTTCGGCATCCATTACTAATTCAGTGTCATTATTGCTTTCAGAAAACTTATCAAGAGGATCTTTCTTTTTCTTAGTCCCAAAAAGAGTCTTAGTCTTCTTGGCTCCCATTTTTTCCTTTTAAAACAAAACGTATTTTTTCCTTTTTCACAGAAAAGAGAGAGGAATGCAAAACAAAAAAATAAATACGAATAAATCACAAAAAGAAACGGGACAAAGTAATAAAAACAACAGTTAAATGTGCAAATAAGGGTTACTTAATACAAAAATGTACGCAAAAAGGACAATGTACGGCAAAAATATAAACAGCAAAAAAACAGGAAAAACACAAAAAACGATTACTCAAAAGAATAAAATTACAAGCAGTTAGTAAAACAATAAGTCTATCTTTTTAAAAAATAATACAACACTAAAATTAAAATAAAAGGGTACACAAGGAAAATGCAAAACAAAAAATTCGAAACTAATCACAAAACCAAAAATGACTGCCGTTAAAACCAAGTCAACCTGGTAACAAATGAAAAGAAGAAAAAACGAACAGATGAGACAAAATAAATACAAAAATATTAGAACAAATATGGACACAGAACTTTTAACAAATAAAACACTAAAGACTTATTTGAAAAGAAAACAACGAACGAAGTAACAAGTAACAAATAAACAAAGAAAAATAGGGTCGGACGAAAAATAAACAGATAAACTCTGGGAGAGGTTACAGAAAATAAAAACGGAAAAAAATAAATTCAAAAGGGAACTTAAAAGTAAAAGGAAATCAAAATAAAACTAATAATAAAAGAATAGGAGCAAGATAAAAGGAAAAACTAAAAGATTGGGAGGGTAAGAAACTGAAAAAGAAAAAATCAAAAACTTTTGCAAAACAGTCGTAAGAAAAGAATCCAAAGAAAAACGATAATAAATAAATCAAACTTAACCAAAATGTAGTTTACTGTTCAAAAAGAACGTAAAGTGTCAGGAAAAAGTCGAGTGGTAATCACCAGTCAAAATCGGTCTGCAAAACTGGCTGATGTCATGATGATCACTGGCGAGTGTAAAAATTAGTTAAGCGTGGGTGGATAGTCACGCCTACTTGTATATTTATTAACCGATGACAGCTCCAGATATATTTGAAAGTTGAAAGTGTTCTGTGATGCACTTTTTGCACAGATTTGACCAAACTATTTTGGGGTATTGGAATAATGTAGAATTTGGGTTCTGCAATGCCCAGTATGGTAGATTTTTTTCATGGACATTTCGAAAGGTGTATATACCGTCTGATTTTAACTACAAAATTCCCCAAACTCTACAAACGATATCTAGAAAAGGAAAGAAAACCACCAAAACAACAGTTTACTTAAAGAAAGGAAACGAAGTATATCACAAACAAATTCTTCCACTTGACGTACACACCGAGCACTAGAGTCTTCCGAAAGAAAACAAATATGTTGTACTTAGCAGCACACAATATTTTGAGCAAAATGCTGGGAAATTTGTCCCAGCTTTTCCACATCAAAGGCTCGAGTTTAAAAAATAGCGACAAAAATCGAATAAAAACAGCAATATTAAAGCGGACAAACTCTCTCTTTTAGGCGGACGAATAAAGAAAGATTCAAAACTCCTGCTCGGTGTGTAACAATAAAAGATTAAAGTTTTTATTTACATGTACAAAAAAGGGTAAAGGGATAAAAAAAATTAGGAGAGAAAGAAAGGGAGAAAAAAGTGTCATTTAACTGTAAAGGAAAAGAAAAAAGTTCATAACAGAAAAAGGCTTGCTCAAAATATTTCTCTGAGCGCCTAAAAAGTTCTTTAAGCGAGTAGAAGGTTGTTAAGGATTAGAAACACTCACAGTTCTTGTAGAGTAGGAAAATGTTGGTAGACATAGGAATTTTGCAATTGAGTGAGTTCTTAGGTAACGACAGAAGTCTTGTAGGTGAAATGAGGCAGCTTTCAACTGGTCTTGGGTCGACGTTCGTTCTCGACAGTCCTTTAGTAGGTAGTTCTTCTTTGATTGAAAGTGGTTCCAAAGTCGAGTCGTGTTCTCTATCGTCGACCTCACAGACGGTGGTCGAACTCTCACTGCCAAATGGGCGAAGATTCTCCGAATTTATGGAGATTTGGGAGGCTCAGAAGAATCGGGGACTTTTCCCTCCAAAATTGTTATACAAATTTCCTGGCCCCTTCATTGGTCAGAAAATATCTCTAATAAGAATAAAGGCTTTGGGGGCCGGTTTTGAAAGTAAGGGAAAAGGTTGGAGTGAACAAGCTGCGAGGTTTCCATCAGGCTTTATGGCACCATGGAAAGAATAATGGTGGTGGAATTGCTTTTTATATTTTCCAGCTCTCTCGTTAGGCAGAAAATATATTCTTATCTCTGATAGGAATCAAGGCCTTGGGAGCCGGTTTTGAGAGTGAAGTGGTCTAGTTGTTTCAGACGTCGGAGTTACCATTATTATAGTGGCTTGGTAATAAGAATGGACAATTGTAAATGTTTGTTTGTTGATAAGGATAGATGTTTGTTTACGGCTGCGTGAATAACATGACCACACAATTTATATTAAACGTAAAGTACATCAAAGCATGAAATTCAAGAAGGAACAAAATGGTTTTAAAACATAACATCGTATTTATTTGTGTGTTGATGTACATGCGTAGAAGTTAAAGATCTGATAGAGTTATGTCTCAGACTGGGAATATTTTTATCTGTACTCACAAAGGTTGGATTAATTATTAAACTGTAGTTTTAGGAGAATATTTCAAAGAGAAAAGTTCTTGTTGCATGTTTGGAAATGTTCTGTATGTTTGTAATGTAGTTTGGAAAAGTTCGTACGTACGTGCATGTGTGAATATGCCTTTAACGTCTGACCGCTCATGGTCGAGACGAGAATGCTGAAGATCACATCTCCTTAGAATGAAGAAAGGAGCGAGGAAGAGAATGAAGCAAGCTCGTGTCTGCTATTTATAGATAATGTAATCACGTGACAGGATCAAGATCGCTGCGCAGGGAGAATTATTCTTCACGTGCAAACGATCTGATTGGTTGGTATTGACCAATCAGCGAGCGATCTTTGTGGAAACTTAAGAAAGCTTCTGGGATCCGGTTTTTTTTGGGGGGGGGTACAAAATTATACATTTACGAAATAATTCTCAATTTCTTCATTCTATCAGAAATTTTGTACTTTTTCGAAAATACTGAAAATTGTATGTTCATTTGTAAATTCCTGCATATTTATATTTCTGCATGTTTCGCACTATTTTGAAATATTTAAAAATATTGCGTTCTTTTCTAAATTTCGACATTTTATTTTTATATCAGAAATCTCGTACTTTTTCAAAAGCACTGAAAATTAAATATTCATTTTTAGTATTTTTATGGCCGATATTTGGCACATTTTGGAAATTATTGAAAATTTTGTGTTCTTTTAGGAATTTTCATTACTAAATCTTTCATTTTTCCGCCATCATGAACAATTTTGTGTTCAATTCTAAATATCGGCATTTTATTGTTGTATCTCACATTCTCGAAATTATTGAGAGCATAACATGCACGCCTCAGTCGATCCTGCACCAGACAAATAGGGTGATACAAAACTCAACAACTTTGAGATTTATAACACAAAAACACTTTATTAACAGAACAAACAGAGCGACACGATATGTCGCGCCCTGTAATAATAATAATACAAAAAAGGGAAGTAATCCACGTTACCTAAGACTCCAAAGGGAGTAATCGAGTCTTTTCAATTGACTGACGTGACAGCTTTCGGTCCACAGACTCGTCTGTGCCTGGGTGGCATTAGATTGTAGGCCTAGAATGGCTGGCTATAGGAAGTTCAATCTGTCTTTGTTGGACAGGCGGGATTTCCAGAAATAGCTAACTACCTAGTGAAGCAGGGGATTAGTGGGGGTGGTTATTGGGAATAGGTGGTGAGAAAGGCTTCACCACCGAGTTTGACAAACGACTCACACTAGATAAGAAGGCTCTTAAAGATAGTCTTTCCCGGGCGGAGGATAGGGGGATCCCCTAGAGATAGCCCTAGCTTAGGGAGGCCATGGAGCGTTTGGCTAGCAAGCGATAAATGGGTCAAGTAATTAAACATAATTTAAGCAAGATGTCTTCCGAAGCTGTGAACATGGGCGCAGATTGCGCAAGGAAAAGATCCGCCAAGGTTCCAGTCGCTACATTCGAGAGGTCAAAACCCCGGAGGGGCGTACTCTGAGGTCAACTGACGACATATGTGAAGCGTTTCGGCAGCATTTTGAGAACCGCTTTACTAAGGAGCTTGGTCTCTGTGACAAAAAGTTTCGCAGCTATTTGGCTGACTTTCCTCGGCTCGGAGGGGGAAATCACGTAGGGCGAGGTCTACGCGGCAATGAAAATCGTCGGCAGAGGCAAGTCGCCGGGTCTGAATGGTTTTCCCTATAAATTGTACTTGAGGCTGTCGCACATTTTTGTCCCGATTTTGACTGTCGTGTTCAAAAGCTGGTTCCGCCAGGGATCCGACCTGACCGGATCTCCAGAGGTGTGATCACGCTGTTGGGAAAGAGCAAAGGTGTTGGGCGTGATTTAGATGATTACAGGCCCATAACTCTGCTAAACATCAATCTAAGGCATTTGATAGGGTTGACCATCGCTACCTGGCTGCTCTCATGCAGGACGCCGGGTTCAAACCCAACTTCCGCCGGTGGATTAGCCTCCTGTATCGCTCCCCCCAGTGGTACAGGTGAACGGAAAGCGGTCGCGCGCTTTTGCGCTGTCTCGGTTGGTTCGTCAGGGTTGTTCATTGTCGCCCCTACTTTACACTTTAACGTTGGAGCCTCTCTTTCGTCGGCTAATGGACAGAGCGTGCAGTCCGGCCCTACATGGAATCGCTGTCCCTGGTGGGGCTCGAGCCAGGTTTTCCGCGATTTACTTTTGTGCCGTCCAGCAACGACATTGAAGTGGTACTGAAGGCGCTTGATCGATACGAAAAGGTCACAGAGGCCAAGATAAACCGTGACAAGTGTTCCAGCTGGCGGTTAGGTGCCTGGAAGGGGGTCCATCTTGTGGGGCTCTTAGGTTGGACGGACGGTTCTGTCAGCATTCTCAGAGAGTGGTTTGGACCCAACCCCCAGCTGAAGAAAAATTGGTCAGAAGTACGGGCAAAGTCGGCGCGTCGAAGGAGGTTATCCTTGCAGTGCAGGGCCGAGGTATATGTCACTAACGTCTTTCCTCTTGTCCTTTACCGCTTGTTTGTACTTCCTCTCTATCGATCGCTTGCTATGTGCCGCCTTATGGGGAGGGGACGCAAGCATCACGTCGACAGAGAATGCTGTGCCCAACGTTCGTGTCAAGTGGCGGGGTCTGGGGATTCCGCACCTGGAGAGTCACAAGCTCGATTCGAGATGGGCTTTCCTACGCCACGCATTGACAGGGGACTCGATTTTGGCGGGGATTGTGAGGCCCGTGTTCCCTTTCCTTAATATTCCTCTCATTTCGTGGTCTGAGCGCCGTCATAAGCACCAGGATCAGTCGAGTTTCCTTTTCAACTGTCGATCGGCCATAAGGGTCATTCCTCAGTCCAGTGACCTTTCTTTGCCTAGAAGAGTCTTCTATCGTGAACTAGTGAAGGGGGTTGCGAAGGATCCACGACGTGGTTTATGGGTGGACGAGTTTTGCTCGTTTTGATCTTGGGCTGCAGTGGCGGATTACCTCAGCAAATCTGAATGTTGGCTTACCTAGCGATTGGTCCGGAATAGGCTATCTCTCAATGACAAGGTCTTTATATGGGGCTTGGCGGACTTGCTAGAATGTGAATGATGTAACCTTGGCTTAGAGGAAACGGCTTAGCACGTCTTCTACTATTGTCCTCGGGTCCGCCCCCTATGGGATGATGTCGGCGAGTTGACGGCTCGTATCGCTCCCGAAAAACTCGTGCTCATTGATCGCGCATATGCGTGTGATAATGTGTCGCCCCTGTATACTTGGGCGAAACGGATGTTGTTTCTATCGCTGCTAGTCACGGCCCGAATGCTGATTTGGACGACGCGAATGGAGGAAGTCTTGTGAAGTCACCGTTATTCTCATCAGCATCTAATCCGATTTTTTGAGCATCACCTCAAGATAAAGATTAGAACTGCATCACCTCAAGATAAAGATTAGAACTGATAGAAAGCGATTGGTTTCGACAGATTTCAGCCTGGTTCGCGTTAACGGGGCTAGCCTTGATTTTCTTTTTTAGGTCTCACTGTTACATCGGGGTGGTTTCCTGTGGAGCCCTCCCCTGGTTAGGATAGACCCTACTTGTGTACCTATCTAATGTGAGTAAGTGTCGTTCTCGGCTCCTTCTTTGGTTATGATCCAAGTCGAGATTCCCATCCTCCCAAGTTTGTTTTTGGACCCCTTTTTTCATCTCGACTGGGTCAGATTTTTTCTTTCCCCATGGTCATATTTATTTTATCTCCACCCCTTAACGAGAGCGCCTCTTGATTTTTTCTAAAGACAGAATACAACGGCCTCTCTTAAATCTTTTGAGGGTTTGACGGGTCCAACTAACATCAGTTATCTTTAATCTGTGCATTTGTTTTGATAGATTGAGTTTTGGGTTCATCTCCACTCATTGCGTATAATTTACAGATTTTTATATATAGAACTTTATGCTCATTAAATTTTTATGTCATAGGGTGCGTTTTTTGTAGTTTTCCCTGAGTGTATGCGGTATTATGGAGGATTGAATGATCTTGTGGTGGATGTGCAAATTGTAACGAATGAATGGGTCGTGAATTGGATCAGCTAAGTATAAGATAGTAAGTGACGACCAGCCTCAACCCATTCCCCTTTAGGCCTTGTGCCACAATTGTATTTTATATGCAATAAATCTTGGCGTAGCATCCTTTTCTTTTCTTTTTTGTCTTTCTTTTATTGGGTCTAAAGTAGGGGGATTAAAAGACAGTCATTGTCACTAAGGTAAGTGGGTGTCTTTTGGGACGGGAGCACCGAATCCATCCATCCCATTCTCCTTGCTTTTTGTTTCAACTAGCATCGTTAACATCGTTAGACAATCTTGCCTCCAATGTGCACTGTAAATCGTCTCCGTGATCCTCTATCACTTCAAATTCTTATCAGAGCCTAGACAATTTATTTCACTATTAATAAGCCACTATTGCCAGATGTTTCCGTAATCTTCCTTAATTACCAATTTTCTTCGCATAAGACACTACAGGTTTATACTACCAGGTACTCCCAATATCACCAATTTTCACATTAATCAAAACCAATATCTTCATGTCCCACCGGACAGATCTGGTGGTCGTTTTTGCTCCCATTTCAAAAAACACCTCACATCGTGGCTACCTTCCAGGCTAACATTATTACACCATCTCGACACCCTATGCGCAACAACCAAATCGGCGGCACAACTGGTGGTCCACGACTATAATTAATACAATAAAAGTAATTCACTGATCACCACCTTTCGTGTACAACTCTGTTCTACTTATAATTATTTTTCTTTATTTTCTCTTTTCCCTATAAGCTGCCTTCCATGACTGACTGATATATCCATGGGTGGCAATAATATAGGGATAATCAAGAGGTAGTATTCCGTGAAGGAAATAAAGGAATAAATATGTACTGTAGGTTTAAATAAAGAAAGGAAGTTTATTAACGTATTTACAGAGAGACAAATGTGTAGTGTTGATTGTGTTCAGTCCAGGAAGTGTCTCTGTTCTAATATATCCGGTGACCGGTGACACGGTCCCTTATTTAAAATGTTCTGGTGGTGATTACATATCTCACCATAACACCTCCCCCTAAGCCAATTTCTCCCTGGAGAATTTGGCTTAATACCGTTTGTTTTTAGGTCTGGGGCTCAGCCGGTTAACTTTTCTTTTCACCCTTGTATTTTTTCTCCTCAACACCGTTTGAGGGGGTGTAGTTGGTTGTGAAACTGGTACTCTCGGACCTGGAGTAGGAGATACCACTCTCGGAGTATGTTGTGCTATGGGTAGAGGAATATTAAAAGAGTCATACAATACCTCCAAGGGCAGTTCATTATCTTCTGCCTGTTTGTAGTCATCAGTGTGTCGAGGTCTTAGCTGATTTATATGCCTGCGACAGTCAAATTTACTACTTCTTACAGAATATAGCATGTGTCCAATTCTTTTCATAATAATCCCCTCTTCCCAAAAGCTTTTCCCGGTCCTATAATTCAAGAAGAATATTTTGTCACCAGGTTTGTAGAACTTTGTCGAAAGATTTTCACTCGTTGCTGTTGTCTTGGTTGCACTTGGTAAAATACTGTCAAATACGGATCTGATTTTCCGTGCGAACATTAGTTCAGCTGGTGACAAACCGGCATTAGTGTTTGGGTTAGGAGTGATCCTGTACACAGATAAAAAAATTACAAGACTCTTCTCATCAGTGTCCATGCCTTGGTTTTTCTTCAAAGCTCTTTTGAACGTGTCAACAAATCTCTCTGCGAGGCCGTTTGACCTTGGATGGTATATTGCAGCTGTTAAATGTTCAATGGATAGGGCTTTGCAGAATTCGTCAAACTCTTTGCTGGTAAATTGGGTGCCGTTGTCGCTGACAATCGTTTTAGGCACTCCAAGAGCATCTATAGTACTCGTGAATGTCGGATGTTTACACATAAGCACTTCCAGCCATTTTGTGAAACTGTCGACGACCACTAAGAAATAATGTCCATTCAAAGGACCTGCATAGTCAATGTGTAACCGAGTCCACGGTGTATCCGTCTTCGGTCACGGTTGTATTTGTACAGGTGGTGCCTTTGCTGCTAGCTGACACCCTTGACACTCTCTTACAATTTTTTCGATGTCCCGGTCCATCCTAGGCCAATACGTATATCCGCGCATCAAAGCCTTCATTCTGGACATGCCCGGATGACCGCTATGGAATTCTTTTAGAATCCCCCTCTGCAGTGTAGTCGGTATGACGACTCTGTCCGTATACATTAAAGTCTGCGAACAAATAGAAAATGGCGAAATTTTTTAGCCTTTCTTTGACTTTTCATTTAACTGCACCTGTTTTTTTTTCATTTTTACAATGAATTCATCTGTTTCTGCTGCCTTATTGATGTCATCGAGAGTTACTGGTAACTCGAATCGTGTTGCACAGCAGTCCGGAGAGTTTTTTTTTTCTCTCTCAATGCAGCTATCACTGTGTCCTCTAAAGGTTCTGCACACTTTCGAATCAGTCTGGATAGTCCATCCGCGTGTCCGATATTTTTGGATGAAATGTATTCCATTTTAAAATTATAATTCAACAGAATTATGCTCCATCATTGAAGTCTGTTTGCCGTGTGAGTGGGTATGCCTTTTTTAGAGCCAAAAATAGTCAACAAGGGCTTGTGGTCAGTCTGCAACGTAAATTTCCTGCCATGAATAAATCTATGGAATTTTTTAATTGCATAATGATTGCCTTTTTTTTTTTCAATTTGAGAGTAGTTTCTTTCTGCAGGCAAAAGTGATCTGGATGCATGAGCTATTGGCTTCGTTGACCCATCTTCAAGTCTATGGAGAAGTACTGCTCCTATCCCGTAGTCACTTGCATCTGACGCCACAATCAATTCCTTCTGTGGATCAAAGTGTGCCAGTGCTAAATCTGATAGCAAGCATTTCTTAATCTCTTCAAATGCACTTTGGTACTCTTTTGACCAAACCCACTTTTGTCCTTTTTTTAACAATTCGTTCAATGGTGCTCTCAACTTATGCATTTTTGAGATATAAATAGCATAATATTGTGCTAAACCCAAAAAAGATTGTAACTGGGCAACATTGTTAGGCGCTGGCATCTTCTCCATGGCTTCTGTTCTCTGAGGATCTGGTCTTCTGCCTTGGCTGTCAATAATTTGACCAAGATATTTTATCTGTTTTAAGAAAAATTCACATTTTTCGGCACTCAATTTGAAGCCGAATTCCTCAATTCTTTGGAAAACTGCTCTGATGTGCTCCTTATGTTCCTGCACATTTTTACTCTTTACAAGAATGTCATCCAAATATGCGATTGCAAAACCTAAATCGGCCAGCATCGTGTCCATTATTTGTTGAAATAACGCTGGAGCTACTTTCAAACCAAAAGGGAGCATTTGAGTCTGAAGAGTCCTAAATGGGTATTAATACACAAATACTTTGAACATTTTTCACTGACTTTTACCTGAAGGTAAGCCTCAGATAAATCAATTTTGGAGAAACTTTTACCTCCATTCAGCTTTGTAAAAATGTCTTCAGGGGATGGGAGTGGATAACTATGATCCATCAGACAGTCATTAAGGCCTGTAGAAAAATCGGCACATACCCGAATCTTCTTATTTTTCTTTTTAACATACACAGTTGGACTTGCCCACTCAGAATAGTCAACTTTTTCGACTACATCATTTTCCTGCAGTCTTTGCAGTTCAATTTCAATATCTTCTTTTGAAGAAAAAGGCACGTTTCTTTTTGGTTTAAA
Organism: Acanthosepion pharaonis; assembly: GCA_903632075.3. Lineage (NCBI taxonomy): Eukaryota > Metazoa > Mollusca > Cephalopoda > Sepiida > Sepiidae > Acanthosepion > Acanthosepion pharaonis. The sequence continues at coordinate 1,247,186 of CAHIKZ030000073.1, forward strand.
AACAGGTTTCACATTTTGTTTTAGCTCAAAATTCACTTCGATCTTAGTGCACACACCTAACCCCTCAGAAAAAACCCTGGGGAATTCACTTTTTAAGACAGTAAGAAAATCCTCATTTTGTTTGGAATTTTTCTTTCCAGATACACTAACACTGTTACAAAATGAATTTATGGGTAGCTCCTATAAATCGAACAAAACGATTCAATCAATTCCGAAAAGGCAAGAATTTATACCTGGAACAACTGACACTTTTGAAGAATTTATACCTGGAACAACTGACACTTTGGAAGAAAAAGTTTTCGATCCAAGGGATACACTGCAATTAAACTCTCCCTTGAATTTTAATCTCTTGCCGGATACTCCTTTGGCAATTTTAAACGTTTTTTTTTCAGTTTTGGACACCCAATCCTCTTCCAGGTCACTTCGTCGATAATCGAAATATCGCTACCTGTATCCAAAAGTAGCTTCACTATGTGACCATTTATTTTGGTATTGACAAATTTTCGTTCACTTCCTTGTCTCACTTCTTCTTTTGACAACACAACATTTACTTTAGACTTACATTTTTGTCTTTGTTTATTTTACTTAGTTCAGCACTGGGAGGCTCGGTGTCCGACTAAACCACATTTAGCACAAGGTTGGTCTTTAAAAGGGCAATTTTTTCTTAAGTGCGAACCTGCACAGCTCCAACATTCAAAACTTTTTCCTTTGTTCTTGGGAAATGTTTTTTGTTTCACTATTTGGACCTGGGATATAACTTTTCCCTCTATCCTAGTGGTGTCCCTTTTCACATTTATCAACTACTTACCAATGCTTTAAAATGCCTAAAAAATGTTTTATTTATATATGGAATTACCGTATTTGACGGCATATAAGGTGCACTTTTTTACAAAAAAATATCTTTCAAAATTCCCTGCGTCTTATATGCCATATGTAGGTTTAAAATTCGCGATAGTCGGCCGAAATCAACTACCCGGCAACTCCTATTAGCTTAGACCTTAGAATAAGTTTCATATACCTATTGTCATTATTTAAAAGGCTATTATGCAGATTGAAAGTGTTATCATTGATAATATTCATTACAATAATTTCATCATGTTTAATATTAGTACTTTTTTTTACTAAAATTATATGCAATAAATTCAAATTATATATTTGTAAAATATATTTGTTTCATTAATATTTTTCTTGCAATAACTTCCGGTTGCAGTGGTATAGATACAATCAGAATTTTTATATCCTAATTATTCCAATAAAACTTATTCCCCTCCCTCGCCACAGTCAAAGAAATGTACATGTGGGAACTAGTTAGGAATTCACAGAGATATTGAGGTATTATGGTGGTTGTAGTAAGAAAGAGAATGTGTTGTTTTGGTGTTAGGATTATTGCTAGTATGTTTGGGCTAGCCAAGTTTAGAATTAAGACAGAAGAAGACCGTCCTTTTCCCCAATCCCTTTTTTTGCCTTGTGCCACATTTTGTACTATCATACAAATAAATATCTATTCCAATAAGACTTTTCAGACGAGCCTGTGTTATTTATTAACAGGAAGTGACCTACTTTTGAATGTATTGTACTTTTTTTCCGAACTTTCTTCGTCCTACAAATTACTAGTTAAGTTGATTTATTTTTCTTTCTTTCATTTATTCGTTTCTTTTGTTTGAATTATTGTTTCTTGGCTTTGTCCAACATCTTTATTTCTACTCCAGTTTGACAAAGTCTTACCGGACTACTGCCTTTTTGCTTTCTTTCGGTTTATTTTTTTCATTTTTCTCGTTTATAAAAAAATAAGTAAAGTTTAAGAAAAGAAAAGAGAAAAAGAAAGAAAGTTTTTTGTTTTTTTTTATTTTCTTCCCCTTTTTACTTTATACACTCCTCCGTTTTATCTTCGATTTTTTTTACCATTAGGATCAACAAATAAATAAGTTAACTGGAATTTATTTGTTGATTCTTTTAGCAACTTCGGGCGCAAACCTTTATTTTTATTTTATTTGGTTAGACTAGTTTCAAACCAGTTTCTGTATTTTTATTTTTATTTTTACTGTTGACCTTAATTTATTTGACGTGTAAAAAAAGGAGTTTCTTTATTGTTTTCTGAATTTTTAACTTTTAATTTTTCCCTTTTTTTGTTTTAACTTTGGGATGATGATCATCATCAAACACATACATACATACTTACACAAATTCAAATTATACAGCCACAAGCATTCATTGGATAATAAATCAACACTACTGTGTAATGCGACAATTTTATAATCGCTATATTTTCATGTAGTCGATTTTGTGCACTTTTGGGAGAATCGGATCCCAGAAGTCTCCCCAAAACTCGCTCACTGATTTGGCCAATGCCAACCAATCAGATTGTCTGCACCTGAACAGTGATTCTTCCCGCGCAGCGCTTTGGGGGCCGATGATCACCTATATAAGCAAAGAATATGCATAGTAAAGTAGTAGTGAGATTTCAGCTGCCACAGGAATCCACGAAAGTTGAAACCATTCACATACTGAATATTCCCTATACTCACATAATCTTTGTTCTTACACAGCAAAACAGTTGAAAACATTTATTATCAGGAACTATTACAACCTTATTTCTTTTAGTGAACTTTGGAACAATTAATAGTTAAAGAGAGACAACTCTTGTTTTACTCAATGCATTCTTTTCTTTCACATCCTTGTTTGTACATCTTGTTAAATTCAACATTTATGTGGAATGATGTGTTTGGCTTATCCTCTTTTACTTCTCGTCAGTTTGGTTTCCTGATCTAAGTTAAATAAATGTGGTAAATGTTTTACTTTTCTCAGCAGCTTCTGTGTGCCATATTGAATTCTTTTAAATTGTAAAGTCTTACCAAACTATTTAGCTTATTTTCTTTCTTTTATTTTCTTAATTGAGCTTGTTTAGTTTAATCTGAATACTTTTATCTGCTTTATTTATTTTTTAATTTGGGTTAACTTTCAGTTTTCTCAGTTTTTATTTACTAGCCTTTAATTTAAGTTTATTGTTTTTTGTTTTGGTATAATTCCTTCTTTTTAAATTAGTATTTATAAATAGTTTCATTGTTTACTTTTTCACTGGTGTAACCAGACTTTCTGTTTTTCATTCTTTATTTTCTGTTTGTAATATTTGTTTAATGTTTTCTATTTTTAGAAGAATCTAAATCTTTATTTTGCGTGTTTTTTTTTAATTTTCCCCTTCCCTACTCCTTTCCTTTTTACAAAATATTTGAAAATATTTAGACCCGCTGATAGAAGTTTTTTCTTTTCAATATGGCCGACGAAGGTAGTCAGTCTGTAGTTAAAAAGGACTTTTTGGGGGCTGACCCCCGAATAAAATTAAATAAAGAAACGGGGAAAGGCTATCCCTAAACCATTAGACAAATCAAGTTAGAAGGATGCTAGTAGCACTGAAAAGGGAGAGACCATGCGGTCTGAAGGAAAACAAATGAAGACAAGGTGCCGAAGGAGGCACAAGTCACGGAGACAGCCGGGGAATTGCCCACTTGCTGGAAGTCCCCACCGAGTTGCATTGTGAATATCGCAGAGTTCTTGGAAAAGGCTAACGGTTACGCTCATCTTGTAAAAGAAGATGGGCTCCTTGAAAACGTCTAAGAACTGAAGGTATTCGAAAAAAGAATGGTGTCGGTCTTCGTGGTGGACAAGCGCACACGCAAAATTTGTCGCTCCACGAAAGACACAGTGATCAAATCACTTTTTCTCTGGTGTTTAAACCCCAAAGAGTTATTAAAGGTTCCGAGTTTTTCATGTGGGACGTACTGCTGCCCACAGCCGAAGATTGCCTGGAAATGGCAAAGAAAGAGTTGATCACTTAAGACAATTCTAAGGACAAAATACGATGTTCGGGGAAAGACCAGAGTGGCCGTATTCGTGGTCCCACCTCGGGTAAAGGGAGAGCACGTGGCTGCATTTTTCATGCAGCACGTCCAAATTTTAGATGGCCTTCCGACAACCTGAACGGAGAATGGACTTTTAACATAATGCTCGATCGTTTGGCCTTCGTCTCCATCCCCAACTGTTTGGATTTTTGCGGCAAGAAAATGCCGGTTATCGTGACCGGTAGAAAACTTACTTCCTGAGGGTGCGAAGAGACTCGTCACCTCTCCTCCTCCTGCCCAGGAAGAACGCCCCTGGAGTTCCGACTTGCTGGCGACCAAAATCGCTCTCTGGCCGAGGCTATTAAATACGCGGCGCCAGTAATGGGCCTACCTGCGACACGGACCGTTGAGGACAATCCCTCGGTTGGGTACTCTCCCACCTCCCCACAAACCGGCGCCTACCACAAGTGTGGATAAGGAGAAGGAAGAAGAAGAGTGGCGTGTCGAATGTAGGGGCAGAAGGAAGAACCGAACAGCGGGGCCTCTGTCCCAGCATTACCTCAGGATGAAAAACATCTACAGCCCCATTCCCTCTACCATCTCAAAGGGCGACGCCCCGGTGTCATATGAAAAGTCAGCATCAGAAATTCAGATAAGCCGAGTTGGGAAAAAATTCTGAACATGAAAAAACTTAAGGAAAAATTGGATGTGAAGCAAGCGAAAAACCAAAAGTCGTTGGGGGCACCGCACCCCTTATCCTCTGCTCGTCTTCCCCTTCATCAACAAAAAAAGCATTTGTCAAACTACCTTCGCCCAAATCACTGACAATCTCTCTTTCCAAGCCAAAACCACAAACTGACACTTCATCTACTTTACCCTCCCCTTTTAAGATCACTTCCGGTAATACAACCACTTACCCTCTCCAAAACACACCAAAAACGCACCTGCTCAGACTCCCACACAATCTCCACAAAAAAAGAGGAACTTGAGTCCCGAAGCACGGGTCTCATCAGAGAAACAGAAGAAAAAAATCAAGCCGCCATATCTCCCAGGGGGAGAAATCTGCAATGTATCCCGGGAACAGAGATTTTTCGGGCAGACAAGAAACCCAAAACCTTTAAAAGTGTTATGGAATTTCAAGCACATCAATGGAAAAGACGTTGAAATGCCCGAAAACTTCAAACGAGCAAGAAGACTGCTTACTGTCGTGCGATCTGGCCCGGGTAAGCGGGAGATTTGGGGCATGATAGAGGAGGCGAACTCCTCCCTGAAATTGGTGCCCCCAGCAGCCTACATATTAGACCCCTCAGATGACAGAAATGAAAAAACATTGTACAGGGAGGTTCCCCGTTTTTGTTCACCCATCCCTGTATAGAGCCCTTAAACTAACTTACCCTGGGGACATTGGTGGCCAGTCTCATGATGGTACCGTCGAAATTGAGATGGCCACTGGATCAATGGGACAGGCCGTCGGTGTTCTCCCCCCGGCCATGTTCTATTCTGGAGGACAACCCTAATCGGCTCGATAATGTCAATTTGGTTAGCAAGTTTGAATGCCCGAGGCTCGAAGTGTGAGGCTCCCTCGTGACCTTCAGTACTTAGGAGTGAATATATGTTGTGTGCAAGAGACCCGTTTTTCTTCCCGCGATTATGAAGGCATTCTCTCTAGGGTTTCTTTTCTCTATTCAGGATGCTTTGATAGACGCTCGAGGGGTGTCCCTTGGCTGGTGAGCAAGTTTTGATGGCTGCGTGCGCTCTTGTCTTCGCAGATCCGGCGGGAAGATTTTGCGTGCTGGATGTTACCATGAGGCTCTGCGTCTCATTGTGGTTTATGCGCCCAATATCCAGGGTGAGCGGCCTGCTTTGTTTCGGCAGATCGAGCCGTTCTTGACGACATCAGGTTGGGTAGTTTTAGCGGGGGATTGGAATGCTGTCCTTGATCCCGACATAGATCCTACAGGGTCAAATTCGATTACTAACAACTGGGACGTGAAAACTTTTCGCGAGTTTGTCGACAAGTTTGATCTTGTTGACAAGTACCGGAATGAGCACCCCCGAAAGGAAGTGTGGACTTGGAAAAATAGTGGCAGCTCGGTTGCTGGGGTGTGTTCGAGCGACCTCGACCGAGTTTTAGTCAGGAGTCGACGTCGATGTCGATGTAGGGCTCTTAGGATGTCCAAGTTTCCATTACATAGTTTATTCGGATCATAGGCTTGACCGGGTCCGTGTAAACTTAGATAAGGTTAGGTTAGGATGGCTGGCTACTGGAAATTCAACTGTTCGTTATTTGGTGAGCAGGAAATCCGGGACCAGCTGCTACTAATGTTACAGAGAGAACTGGCGGGGTCTGTGGTTGGGAATGGATGGTGGGTAAATTAAAATCTAAAATTAGAACGTTTGCTGCCGATTTTAGTCGTCGACTCAATCTAGATAGATTGGCGACGCAAACGGCTTGTGAGCAAAGAGCAGATCGGGCAGTTAAATCCCGTGATAGTGGGGAAGTAGCCTTAGTTAAAGCAGAGTTGGCCTCCATGCTTATCAAGAAGCATCAAGCTCTGGTAGTTAGGGCTAGGTTAAAAAGAATGTCCTCTGATTCGACGAATATGGCCGCTGAATGCGTGCAGAGGAAAGTAGGAATGCATCTGGGCGGCATATCGCGTGTGTCACATTGCCAGATAAGCGGGCCATGACTACAAACGCGGGCATATGTGAGGCCTTTCGGGATTACTTTCGGGATCTTTTTACCAGGGAGCCCGGTCTGAGCACTGCTCAGTTCGACGCCTATTTAGCCGAAATTCTCTGCCTTGAAGCAGCTGAAGCGGCTGAGTGCGACGGTCCCATCACAGAGACGGAAATCTGGGAAGCGTTGAAACTGGTTGGCCTGGATAAATCTCCTTTCCTACGAAGTTTATTTCAGGCAGTCACCTGTTTTTGTTCTTTTGCTAGAACTGATTTTCAACAACTGGATGAAGCAGGGGTCTATAGATCAACGCTTCACCAGGGGTAAGATCAAGTTGCTACGCAAGGACAAGAACGGTGGGAATGGGTTAGGTAACTTTCGCCCTTTAACTATGTTAAATACAGAGTTAAAGATTTTGGCATCTTAGCCAACCGTTTGCAGCTTGTCTTGTCTAGCCTGATTAGCCCCGAACAGACTTGTGCGGTGAATGACACCCTTTTATGGTCCGCCTGATCATAGAGAAAGTCGACAGAGAAACCGCGCTGATCAAATTGGATCTGTCCAAGGCCTTCGATAGGGTTGACCATCGATTCCTGGAGGCTGTTCTTTCGGCTGCTGAATTCGGGCCGGACTTTCGCTCCTGGATTCGACTTCTGTATGCGACACCAGGTTCGCTGGTGGAGCTGAATGGAGTTCGATCGGAGCCTTTCGTATTGTCTCGATCCATTCGTCAAGGTTGTCCGCATTCGCCTACGCTTTGCGTTCTTGCGTTGGAACCTTTCCTTCGTAAGTTAAAGGTGAATCCGGTCCTACGCGGAATTTCCCTACCTGGTGCTACTACCTCGGCCAGACTATTCTGCCTATATGGATGACGTTTCGGTTCGTGTGTCGAGCAGGACCGATATTGAAGTCTGCAAAGAAATCTGTGGTTATGAGATGGTGACAAATGCTAAAATCAACCGCGATAAGTCTGTTGGCTTGCGGTTGGGTGCGTGGAAGGGAGTTTCTCTTCCCGGACCTTTCTTCTGGACGGATGGGCCGGTCAAGATACTCGGCGTCTGGATATGAATTGGTCAGGATCGCAGTTAATCTGTGGTCTCGGAGGAATCTGTCCTTGAAGGGGAGGGCGGAAGTATGTGGTTCACACATCTACCCGATTCTCCTTTACAGACTCCCTTTACTTCCACTTCCGTATGCCACATTAATGTCATTAGTAAGGCTCTTGTTCTTCTTGTGGGGAGGCAAGGTCGCTAGGGTATCTCGGGAGATGTGTTGCCTTCATCCATCTGAAGGCGGTCTAGGAATGTCTAGCATTGAGATTCGTCAATATATGCTTCGCATCGAGTTCCTAGATCTAATGAGTCGCAAATCGGATGAGGAGGACGCTTTCTGGAAGGAAAGCGGCCGTAGAAATTTCCCATCCCTGAGAAGTGTGCACTTGTGCGAGGAGGTGACCCACCGTTTACCTAGAGCTGAATTCTCCTTCTACCCTGAATGTCGTCTTGTTCTGAAACGCCTCTTATGGGCGTCGGATGGCCTCTCCAACGTCCAGGCGTTGTCTCGAAGGGGATTATATCAGGTGTTAATCAGGGGGTTCGTGATGAGCTGATTGACGAGCTCGGCCTTACGAAGCAGGAGGCTCGCTCAATATGGCCTTGGGCGCCCGAGTTGAAATGTCTCAATAACAATGAGGCATCCCTCACCTGTCCTCTGGGTCGCCAAAAAACTTTGCTCAGCGGGCTTGCAGAAGTCTCCAAACTGCCGACGCTGTCATGGGGTGATCGAGACCCTGGGTCACGCTTTCTTTTATTGCAGGGTGGTAGCACTGTTGTGTAAGTTTGTTGAAGGCCTCATGGTTCGCAGGCTTCAGGGAAAGTTCTTTGTCCTCGAGGCCTGTTTGTCGCGATGTGGCACCGGCGTTGACGAAGGCTGAACAATATGTGTTCCACTGATTGCTAGGTGTTATGAGATTCGTGATTTGGTCGACACGTCAGAAGGGATTCTATGGAGGTGAGAAGTTCTTCCCAACTGATCCAAGGTGGGTAAATCTTGCGCGACTGTTTTCGAGTGAAAAGGGTTGACCTGAGTGGCACTTTGATGCCGGTTAGGTACAGGATTTTGTCCTTCCTGGGTTGAACAGAGGCAACCCATCCCGATATTAGGCGAGTTTGTGTTTGGTTTGACTCTTTAGTTTCCTTTTTTCCGGTTAACTTAGCTAGGGCATGTATGCTCATTTACCCCCTTTATTTCTGTCCCTATTTTTCTTTAGTTTAATTCCCCATCCCGTCCCTCTTTAGGTGGTCAGTGATGTCAATTCTCTGGTGTGTTTTTCGTATTTGTTGCTGTGTCTGAACGTGCGTGTTTGTGTGAGTGCTTGGGATGAATGAATGTTTTTTATAGTATTATAATCCCGCATTTTTTTTCGTCCATTTAACTAATGTTTCTGCCACATTTAGGGATTGTGTTTTTTTTTTATTACTAACATTATTTTTTGTTTTCCATGTAAATAGAATTTTTTCATATTGTAAATACTCATTGGGGATTTTTTAAAATTGTTGTTTTATTCCCCACCCCTACAGACAAAAAAAAATGTACATATGGGGACTAGTTAGGATTTCATAGAGACATTGAGGTATTATGGTGGTTGAAGTAAGAAACGTAGGAGAGAATGTGTTGTTTTGGTGTTACGACTATTGTTGGTATGTTTGGGTCCGTGTTTGTTGCTAGCTAAGTTTAGAATTAAGACAGAAGACCGTCATTTTCCCCCAATCCTCCTTTTTGGCCTTGTGCCACATATTGTACATAGTAAAATTAAATAATTATTCCAGTAAGACGTTTCGGTTTACAAGACGCAGGTTGTACAAATCATATAAAGGATATAATAAAGTTTTTATAGGTTCGTGTTCTTTTTTTTTCCTATTATTTTTCGTTTAATTGTAATTGTAGCTTGTTTAACCAAAATAATACCTCATAAATATAGCCTCGGCTGTATCATTTACTAATAATTTTATTAATTTTACTAATTACTAATTTTTCTTGATTTGCCCTGCTGAAATTGGGGTGCGTCTTATATGCCGTCAAATACGGTAATCTCTTTTTTAATTCGGATTAATTCCAGTCCAGGTAGACCATCATGGTAATTTGCTTTTTAAAGCCCCGCGATAAATATCTAATAAAAAGCAATGACAAATGTACAAATGTTGTTTTTTGGGGTGTTATATATATATATATATATAGTAAACCTTTTTTCTGTGTAGAAAAGCAATGACAACTGTTGTTCTTTTTTTATAGTAAAGCTTTCTTTTTAAATTAAAAAACAAATTAAATAATAAAATAAAGTTTTTTTTAATTAAAAATAAAGCAAATAATAATTAATGCGGGAACTTTGTAAAGAGCATGAATATGTACTAAATAAAATTACAAAATAAAAAAAATGCTTGAAAGGAAATAATAATTAATGCGCAAACTTTGTAAAGAGCATGTTACAAAATAAAAGAAAATCCTCCTTTCTATATTTTTTTTATTTAATTATCATGTTCTTTTCAAGTTTATGCAAAGTTTGCGTATTAATTATTATTTTCTTTCTAGCATTTTTTTATTTTGTAATTTAAAAAAAATTTAAATAGCTTTACTATAAAAAAAACAGTTGTCATTGCTTTTATACACAGAAAAAAAAAGGTTTACTTTAAAAGAAAACAACACTTGTAATTGCTTTTCTACATAACTGAAGTGCGCAGTAATTTAAACGAGTAAGATCAGTTATGAGCAGTAAAAAGGCTGTTAATTAAGCTTCCGCGCGCAAAATGTTCCAGAGTGAATGTAGTTAAATAAAGCCAGTAATGGCGGACGGATGAACGCGATGAGTCCGAAATTTTATTGTCGATAACTCCAAAACGGTAGATTTTATCAAAATTTCTTTGTCATTTTCGAATCAAGCATGTAAATATAATGATTCCAGCAATTTTTATGAGATACTTAGTACGGGGCTTAAAAAGCAAATTACCCTTTTATGTTATTTTCTAAATTTCTGTTTTATTGCTGAAATATTTCACTTTAACGAAATCAGTGAGAATTTTGTTTTCTTTTCTAACTCCCCACATTTTTATTTCTGGTAATTTTTCTATTTTCGAAAGAATTGAAAATTTAGCCTTTTATAACTTTTTAATTTTTAATCCTGAAATTTCTCACTTTTATAAAAATAAAATCATTTAAAGTTTTGTGATCTTTTCTAAATATCCGCATTTTTTTTATTACAGAAATATCTCTTTTACATTGTTTGGACTGTTGTCCTCATATTTGTTGCTATGTTCACAACGTTTCGACTGCTTTACGCCTCAGCTTTTCTCAGGTGATTGGAATTTCGAACCGAACACTATTTCATCTAGGTAGATTCGAATGATTTTGTGTTCTTTCCAAATTTCAGCAATTTTGTTACTGAAATTTTTCATTTTTCAAAATATTTAATTATTTTTGTCATCTTTTCTAAATCTCACATTGCACTTGCTGAGACATATCCCTTTTCAAAAAAATTTGTGTTCTTTCTAAAATTCAGCAATATTGTTACTAAAATTTCACAATTTTTAAAAAATGTTTGATTATTTCTGTCATCTTTTCTAAATCTCATATTTCCATTGCTGAGAAATATCCGTTTAAAAAATTTTTTTTATTCTTTCTAAATTTCAGCAATTTTGTTACTAAAATTTCTCACTTTTTCAAAAGATTTGATTATTTTTGTCAACTTTTCTCAATCTCTTATTTTCCCTGCTGAGAAATCGCTTTTAAAAAGAAAAGATTTTGTTCTTTCAAAATTTAATCAATTTTATTTCTAAAATTTCTGTTTTAAAATATTTTATTATTTTTGTTATTTTTTTCTAAATCTCTTGTTTTCCATGTTGACATTTATCCCTTTTAAAATGATTTTATAAATTTCAGCAATTTTCTTAGTAAAGTTTCTCAATTTTTCAAGATATTTGAGTATTTTTGTCATCTTTTCTAAATCTCTTTTTCCTTGTTGACAATCCTTCCTTTACAAAAATTTTGTGTTCTATCTAAATTTCAGCAATTTTGTCAGTCAAATTTCCATACATTTGTGCATTTTTGTCATCTTTTCTAAATCTCTCATTTCCCTTGTTGGCAATTATTTCTTTTGAATAGATTTCGTGGTCTTTCTAAATTTCAGAAATTTTATTACTAATTATTCACTTTTTCAAAATATTTGATTATTTTTGTCATGTTTTCCAAATCTCTTATTTTCCTTCTTGACCCCCATCCCTTTTAAAATGATTTATGTTCCTTCTAATTTTCAGCAATTTTGTTACTAATATTTCTCTTTTTCTGCAATTCATTCGTGAAAATTCTCACTTGTTAGAAAGATTTGAATATTTGGTGTTCTTTGAAGTTCGGTAATCTTATTCGTTTTTTGTGATCTTTTAATGGAACTTGAATAAAGCATGGAATAATAATAATACAACACAAAATGTACTTAAACAAAATGTATTGAAACAAGAAAGGGTACACAATATTTACAGATAGTTTTGGTATATTCTTGGGAAGACCGTCCCTGTAGAATGGGTTGACTTAGTTGCAGTCGGGCAGAGTCTCTGGATTGGATCTCTTCTTCCTATTATTTATTTGCATTAAAATACAAAATGTGGCACGAGGCCTAAAAAGGGGGATGGGGAATGACGGTCTTCTTCTGTCTTAAATCTAAAACTTAGCTAGTCGGAGACACTGACCCAAACATGCCAACAATAATCCAATCACCAAAACAACACATTCACTCCTACCTTTCTTACTACGTCCACCATAATACCTCAAATTCTCTATGAAGTCCTAACTAGTCCCCTTATATACAGATAATGTTCATGGGGGGGAGGGTCATAAAATAACAAATTTTAAAATATCCCCAAATGAATATTTACAATGTGTCTTTAATATTTACAATAAAACTAAACAAAAATGTGTTAGTGTTGAAGCTTAAATAAGCATGGAATAATACAACACAAAATGTACGTTAACAAAATGTATTGAAACAAAGAATAGGTACACAATATTTACAGTTAGTTTGGTATATTCTTGGGAAGACTGTTCCTGCATAATGGGTTGACTAAATCGCAGTCGGGCAGAGTCTCTGGATTCAATTTCTTAATCTCTACTATCTTTTATTTATTGCACATATGTACAAATGTGGCACAAAGGCCGAAAAGGGATTGGGGTGAAGGACGGTCATCACTAGTCTTAGATTAAACTTAGTTAGCCACAATCACTGACCCTATCATACAGAACAATATTCCTTTCACCAAAACAACACATTTATCCATACCTTTCTTACTACAAACACCAAAATGCCTCTTTGACTCCATGAAAAAACCTAAATAATCCCCTTATGTACAAAATATTTGTCTGTGGGGGAGGGGCATAAAAAACAACAACTTTTAAAAAATGAACCCCAAATGAATATATACAAATGACAAAAATATATTTACAAGAAACCAAATAAAATTAGTGTTAGTAATAAAACCCCCCACAAACTCTAGAATGTGGCAGAAATATCAGTTAACTGGACGAAATCGATGCGGGACTTATGAAAATAAAGCCACACTCATTCATCCCAAGCACTCACACAGGCACACACTCATTTATACACAACAACAAGTACGAAAACAGACACACGAAACGAAAGGCGCCCCACATCTACCAGAGAACTGACATTACTGACCACCTAAAAAACGAGGGAGGGGATGGGGAGTTAAACTAAAGAAAGAAAAAAAAGGGGACAGAAATAAAAGGGGACCAATGAGCAAATACACCTTAGCTAAGTTTACCAGAATAGAAAAACTAAAAGAAAATATACAAAAAACCTAATCTAACCTAACTCCGGGATGGGTTGCCTATGTTCAACCCAGGAAAACAATATCTTAATGCCTAACCGGCATCCAAATGCCACTCAGGTCAGCCCTTTTACTCGGCACATTCGCGCAAGAATCACCCACCTTTTGCTGAATTCCGATGAGGTGAGCCGCCGCCTTTCCGTCCTGATCTTGACTTTAAGCTGATGCTTAAAGAACAAGATCAGTTGGGAAGAAGTGAACTTCTCGCCCTCATGGAATCCTTCTGACGCGTCGTCCAAATCACGACTCTCATAACCCCTAGTAAGCAACAGAACACATAGTGTTCAGCCTTCGTCATCTGC